>VZRO01002268.1:298354-328473 GCA_013397915.1 Daphoenositta chrysoptera
TATATACAGATATATTTTATATATTTATATAAATATAGATATTTAAATAAATACACAGAAACATTAAAATAGATTCATACACCCCCAAATGTAATTGTATATGTGTGCATTTTATCCCAACAATCACTAGATGAACTTTGACTTTTAGTTGTAACTCAGGGCATGATGTTAAATGTAAATCTAATTAACTTTCCAGTAGCTTAACTTATCAGTGAAAACTGGGTTGATGAATCAAGCCTAAAAGCCTGTACAGACAAAGGCTGTACTGAAACTTTCTTCGGTATATTAGTTAGGATTCAGATATAGAAATATATGTTAATAAAAGGCTTGTTTGCTCCTACAAACCAGAAAATTAATGTTGTTGGAAAAGTGAATCCCTTCATAATGCCCAAACAAAGTGAAATGCAATAATAATTTGGCTATAAATTAAAAATAAAAATCTATATCAAGCCTTTTCATTTCAGAAAAACAGCATTAATATGATGTTTTAACTGTTATTACAGATGTCATGAAATTAAAAATTAACTGAAATTTAATATTTTAACATCAATGGGACTAACTGGTACCTATATTTAGAATGAAATAATGATAATTTTTATTTCATGCTTTTTAGATTGTAGGGAAAAAACCAGCCGCATTCAAAACATTTAAATTTAAGATAAATGCCTTTTTCTGGCCATCACTGTAATATGCAGGATGCCAGGAACATCAGGCATCAATCTGCTTAATACTGGCCTGCTCTTTCTCCAGAAAGAATTCTGCACAGTTTTAAGGTCAAATTACCCCACAAATGATAAAATAAAACTGGATTTTTATGAGTCAAAGAGGGTTTTTAGAGATTTTCTTGCAGCTTTTTCTTCCGCTGCCTGTGCGGGTCGGTGTGAGGCACAGGCTGCTGAGTGAGGTGTCCTCTCGTAAAGCACAAGTTCCATCAGATTTCCTGGTGTGAGTGGCAGACGCCGGGAGAAACACCAGGAAAGAAGTGACAAAAGAGCGGTGGTTTGCTCTTGGATCCCCTCATTGCCTGATAAACCCGCAGAGAAGAATTCCCCCACCACACCCTGCCGTCCCCGCTCCGAATTCACATTTTAGCAACACGTCCTGATTTTAGCAACACATCCTGATTTTAGCAACGAGTTGCTAAATCTGAGCTGCATCGGTGCTAATAAACCCGAGGTGTGGTGGGTTGGAGAGGAGGAAAGGTCTCTCCGGAGTGTCCAGCAGAGGAATGTTGTTCTGCCACTGCCCTGCTGCAGCTCCCAGCTCACTCCTGCAGAACCTGAACCACCCTGGCTGGAAAATGTTTGCCCAGAGCACTGGGGACTCCTCTGCAGAATTTGGAGACTCCCCCAACATCTGCAAGTACCCAGGAATTAGGATCACAGAATGTCCCGAGCTGGAAGGGACCCACAGGATTATCCAGCCCCACTCCTGGCCCTGCACAGACACCCCAACAACCCCACCCGGGGCATCCCTGGGAGCTTTTCCCAAACATTCCTGGAGCTCTGGCAGGGTTGGAGCTGTGCCAATTCCCTGGGGAGCCTGGGCAGTGCCCAGCACCCTCTGGGGGAAGAACCTTTTCCTAAAATCCAGCCTAGATTCTTAAATGGGAAATCCTGGGAGCAGCTGGAGTTGGGAAAAGAAGGCTGGAGACCTCAGGTGTTCTCACCGTGGCTTCCAGTGTCAGCCCTCCAAAATCCCTGGTGGGTTGGATGTGCAGGTTTGATGTTTAATAATCCTTCCAGAGTCACAGTACAGCCTCCCTGATGCTTCAGATGAGTTTTCTATACTCCCACCATCGTTTTCACATTAAACCCTCTTTTTTCTGTCTTAAAAGGTAAAAATGCACATCTAATTTACTTCAGAGGAGACACAGAAATCAACAAATTTTAAATTACTATGTGAATTATAAAATAATAAACCACATTTATGCTGTGCTGAAAAACCTCCCCATATTATTTTATTTCCTTAGATGCTTTTTCCCTTCCCATAGGATCAAAATCAGTCTTTGTTTGGATTTTACTTTTAATAAAACCCTTCTCACACAATTTGGGGAAGGTTTTTTCCAATCTCTAATTAACATTTGACCATCGTGGTTAAAAAAGGAGCAACCTGAAGCCCTGTGGCTGCTCCAGAGGATGCAGAACTAAACTGATGTGAACATTTAACCTGCTCTAGTGGTCAGTGAGGTGCTGGGAAGGTTTTTTCTGTGATTTCTGGGCCACACTCACAGCGAGTTGCAGCAGCTCCCTGAGGCTGCTCTGTGCACGATGCCGCAGCTCCACTCCCTGGCTCCAGGCAGCTCCTCCTCCTCCTCCTGCATCCCCAGCTGAGCCAGAATCCACCCAGCATTCCCAGAAATCTGATTTCAGCCCAGTTCGGAGTAAACCTTGAGCACAGGGGGTGGGAGGTTGGTTTGGCATCGTTCCAACGATTTATTTTGGAAGGAAAAAAGAAAGGGAAAGGAAGATTGCTAATGCAGACCCAAAGTTTTATCATTTCCCACTGTAAAAGTTGTATTTGTTGGAAGCTACTCAGCATGGGTTTGGGAACAATGTTTTGGAAAGGCGTGAGTCTTTCCTCAGAACCTTCCCCTGAAAAATAATTTTAAAAAATCCAAAAATGCTCCTATATCTATTTGTCTTATTCTTCCCAGAGTCTGATGAAACTTTATGATAACCAGATATTTTAAAAACCATACAATCACCAACTTCTGAAAACACTTTTCCACTCATAAATACACAAGACTAATACAGAAATAAAGATTTAAACTTGCAGTTCTTCTCTGGGCTCTGCTACATCCGTTCCTCTTATGAGAGCCAAACTTTTATCAAGAATAAATTGCAAACTGTGATCAGGACTGAATTAATTGTTTTAATTCTTCTAATTTCAGGTTGGGAAGTGGATAATTTGGGGCAAACCCATGCAGGTAGGAACCAGTTGTGCTGCTTAAATCCTCAGTACTCTGTTCCCAAAAATTGTGTGCACATGATAATATCAGATTATTAAGAAGTTGTTTGTGTATCAACCACTATGACAATGATACATGTACTTAACTGTAATACTTGCACAAAAAGCAAAATTAAAAATCTGATAAGTCTCTATGAATCAAAATGATTTAACCTAAAGCCACAAAATTAAACTATTTTACTTAAACCAATTAGTTATTGCTCTTTGTCGTTGATGGATGGAAATAATTTTTCATTAATTCTCTGAAAACTGATCATATTTAAATACCTGTGGATTATAAATGTAAATTCCTAAAGATATTTGGCTTCTATAATTTTACAATAAACTTTACCCCTGTTTATTGTATGTGTTTATAGTTTTAAATTTAGAGCTTCATCTTTGATTTAGACTCTCAAGTAAAGCTGTGTTTACTTCCTGAGAAGACAGCACCAAGTATTTATTGCCTTTGGGCCTGATCTAAACAAATAAAAATCAATTGCACTCCATTCACTGATTTCCACAGAGACCAGTTTGGGCCCTAATAGAAAACACAATCAAAACAATTTCATCCTCAATTTCCACTTTTCTAGGTGATTACGACCTGCTGGAAAGCACAGCCCAGTCTCTCCTAGGTAAGAAACAGAACCATGGAAACTTTTTTCTCTCTTTTTCGTTATCTCTGTTAAAAAGGAAGCTCTGAGCTTTTTTTCCTGCCATTTTGCTATTATTTTCTAATCAGTTCTAATTGTTGTGACATATTTTCTGTTCTGTTACTTTCAGGAATAATATGAAAATTTATTCCTCCTCTCTTAAGCCTTGTAATCTAGCAAGTGTGCTGCTATAAATTATATCTACCTGCTTAACAGTAATTACTGAATGGTGTTAAAGAAAGTCAGCACCATGATTCAGTGCTTTTTTTTCCCACAGAAAACTAGGGATGAATGTGCAAGAGTAATTTAACAAAATTTGCCAAGTAATGCAATGTTCTTAAATGAATGCTGTGATTAAAGAGATACATTCTGCTGCACGGGTGGCAAACAGATCCTCTAAAATAAGGTTAAAAGTAAGGTTAGAGAGACGAAACTGCTCTAAGAATGCAAAGCAGCACAACTTTAATAAAAAAAACAAACCCAAACCTTGGAAATTTCCATCTGTTTTGGTCAAGGTGCAACTGAGACTCCAAAAAGTGTGATAATTTGATAAATGGAGGCTGTTCCTTTGTGCTGGAGAGGAAGAAGTGCAGCAGCAGCCCAGCCCTAATTTTTTAGCAAGGCCACTGAGCTGTGGGAATAATAATGGTGCTTAAAAGAGCTCATCAGGGGCTGTCCCACCTCAGGCAGCTTTGTAGGAAAATGAGTGTCAAGAGACTCTTCCTTTTCTACCCCCAACTCTTCCTTCACAATGTGGTTTTTAAGCCTAAAGGTGTCAGTGAAGCCATTTAGGACCTGGTTCTTATATGAGATTAGCCAAAAGATTTCAGTAGTTAAGCCAATATTTGATTAAAATTAGTATTATAAACCAGGATTTCAACAATTATCAGACAGAGGAATGTGAGAAGCTCTGAATTCACCAGCTGAGTTTACCCCAGGCATCTGGAGATGTAAATGAACATTCTGCCAGGAAGACAGGGATGGGAGAGAGATTCCCACTCCGTGTTCCTTTGTTTTCCACAGACCCTTCCCACAAAGTCACTCTCAGATCAGAGCCTAGGCTTGAAGATAAATGAGTGGGATGTGTGTTCTCTGACACAGAGAGAGCCATCCAGCTGCCAAAAATGGCTTTTTGAGCTATCCCACAGTGTCCTGACTGGCTTCCAGCACCTGGACCAAAAAGATCATGTCAGCCTGGTGTTTTCTCACCAGCGCCTCAGAGACAGACCACTAAAAATAACACAAANCGGTGTTTTCTCACCAGCCCCATGCATGTGCCTCAGATACAGACCACTAAAAATAACACAAAGGGCCTGTTTTTAAGCACTGGACTTCCCCTTTAGCCACCTGGAGTGGAGATATCTTCATCAAAGCTGTGCTCCCAAGATGTCTTTTTGAGAGAAATGGACACTTAGCTGACCCCTGGTTCAGGAACCCACTTGAGAACGAGATTTTTAGTGGTCTGGAGACATTGGATATACTGATTAAATATTTTTGCACTCTGGTGAGCAGCTGTAGTAGTAGCCATTCATAGGTGCCTGTTGTAGGACTGGATTATTAAAGGTGTCATTAAATCATTAAATCTATGAATAGGCAGACAAACAGCACTTTCAAGTAGAACTCTGGGGTTTTCTTTGCACCAAGGGGAGGGAGGGGATGTCTTGGGGTTTTTTCATGGGATGTCACATTCCCACCTGCCCTTGGCACAGGGGACATCAGCAGGAATTGCACTGAGGATGGCTGGTCTGAACCTTTCCCTCATTACTATGACGCCTGTGGCTTCGATGAGAACGAAACAGAGTCTGATAACCAGGTGGGAATTAATCTCATAATTAAAAACAAATGAAGGGGTGGGAGGAGCAGCAGCAGGCTGCTTTCTGTCCAGCCTCTGGTCATGTTCTGATGTGATAGTCATTAGAACAAACAATCAGATGAATATGGGTATAAAACTGTGAGAAGTGAGATCTGAATCCTTCCTGGGTCTGTATTGAATATTTGTAGATGAGCTTTTAATGTTGATGTAGGTTGGAACTTCTAGAATCACGGGTTAAAACCCCTATTCTCTCCCCGTTGATAAAGAATCCCATAGCCATTTTTAAAATTTTTTTCTATAGATTTTTACCAAAAAAAATATAGATAGCTTTTGCTAGCTCACTGATAAATAACCTCACGGTGTGCAGACCCAGCCACAGAGCAGAGCTCGATGTACAGTGAGATCTCAGAGGAAACAAGAACAGAACCCAAGCTGTTCAAGACACAAATCCTGCCCCTGGCTGCCCCTGCACGTTGCCAGGCGTGTGGCTGTTGCTGAACCCTTTAACCCTGTGTTTTTCCTCCCAAGGATTACTACTACCTCTCGGTGAAGGCTCTGTACACGGTGGGATACAGCACCTCCCTGGTGTCCCTCACCACTGCCATGGTCATCCTCTGTCGCTTCAGGTGAGTGGGGACACCAGCCATGGGCTGCTCCCTCCGTGGAGCAGGGAAGCTGGAGCTCAGCTGCCCCAAACAGAGTTAAAGCTTTTATCTCACCACAGGCAGAACAAGAAGGAGAAAATCCTTTAGCTGAGTTGCTCCCCCAGCTTGGGCACACTCCAGAGGTCACATTTCAGCAGAGTGCAAATGCAGCAGGAGAAGCTGTGGATCTGGTTTATGAAACTTCACGAGCTGCTTTGGTTCTGTTGTCTATTTTATGCTTCTCTGCATCCTTTTACAAGAAAATCCCCAAATCCTCCTCTTGCTCTGCTTTAGGGTCAGTACTAACACAGTCCTGGCTTAGATGTTTTGCTGTTCTTAGCACCAAGGTGCTCTGGCCGAGTGTGTTCAGGCCCAGTGTGACATTTCCATGAAATAAAACTATTTTCTTCTTTATTTCTCTTTTCTCCCCCTCCCTTCCTCTTTCCTCTCTAGGAAGCTTCACTGCACTCGGAATTTCATCCACATGAACCTCTTTGTTTCATTCATCCTCCGTGCAATATCTGTGTTCATTAAGGATGGGGTTCTTTATGCTGAGCAGGATGGCAACCACTGTTTTATCTCCACGGTGAGTCAAACTGAAGCCAAAGCTGTTTCCTTTATGTTTTTTCAAAGTAAGATAAGAAAAACCAGTGGTGCAGGCAGAGGTCTGTGGAGTACCCTGAGCTGAGAAGTTTTTTGGGGAAAAAGTAGTTGATGGTTAACTTCCCTCCCACTTCACAGCCAGACCGGATGTTTCATCTCTGATGTCACCAGTGTCCTTCAGAACAAACTTACAGGTTTTATTTTCCAACTCTGCCCTTGTTGCTTCTCCCTTTCCCGGATCTGCTCAGTGAGAGGTGGGATGAGAGCAGACACGAGCAATTTCCTTCATCTGAAGGTCTGGATTTTCTCCAGAGCCTCATTTGTTCTGGATGTCAGGATTTGTTCTGGATGAGACATGTGAACAGGGTGACCATTCAGACACAGAGAATACACCTGATGGCCACATTTGCAGAAAATCATCAGCACTTCCCACATCTTTGTCTCTGAAATGTATAGTTTCATGCAGAGCACTCTTTCACTGATGCACTTAGCTGTATATTATGTGTAAATCCCAATTCCTTTCACATTCAAGGCTAGTATTTGATATGATAAATCAGCACAGTGGGTGTAATTATGATGGAATTACAAACGGAGCTTTCCTTTATCCATCCAGTTATGAGCTAAATTCCCTGTGAGTCACTTCCACAAGGCAAGTGCAGCTGTGTAGTTTCTTAGTCAGCCTTTTCTTTGTCATTGAAACTAGTTTTTGCTCCTAGTTCTTCCCCACAATAAAGCTGAAGCCATGTTAGGTCTGCAGCTTGTTCCTGCCACTCTTCCAATGGTGGCATCTGCCTCTTTGTTTGGAAACACTTAAAGCATAAAACATGTTAAAATCAGCCATTTTATGACCAAACCTTCAGCCCTGGTAGAGCTTCCATGAAGAAACTCGAGATCTGATGGTTTAAACACCTTGGTTGTAGATTTGGCCCAGAGGATGAAGTCCCAGTGGGAACCAATTGCTGCCTCCAGCAGGAGCTTAAATGTTATACACGGATTCTGCGGGGATTTGCTGGAAACTCCTACTTTTTAGGACTAATGGCATCTCACCAGGGTGCAGCACTGGAAAGACCAATGTTTCCTACTCTCACAGGGCAGAGCTTGGTTTCCACCTTAGGCTTTTGTCACAGAATCACGGACTCGTTTAGGTTGGAAAAGCCCTCTAAAATTGAGTCCAACCATTCCCAAGCACTGCCAAATTCACCACTAAACCAGGTCCCCAAGTGCCACATTTACACATATTTTAAATACCTCCATGCATGGTGACTCCACCACTGACCTGGAGCCTGTTCCAGTGATTGACAACCCCTCAGTGAAGAAATTTTCCCTAACAGCCAATCTCAACCTCCCCTGAGGCAATTTAAGACAATTTCCTCTTGTCTTATCATTTGTTACCTGGGAGAAGAGACCAACCTTGTTATCAGCTCCTGTCAGGGAGTTGTAGAAAGTGATAATGTCCTCCCTGACCCCCCTTTTCTCCAGGATAAACAAACTCAGTTCATTTTTAAAAAGAATTTACATTTAATTTAAATTTTATTTCTATTTTTCATTTTTCTGGAGTTTGCTCCTTCCCCCTCCTGCCCATGAATGAAATCTTCCTCATTTTTTTACAGCTGATCACTCAGCCTCCTTTTTTCTCACAATTACTTCCACTTTCAGTCCTTGAATGGCAACACCGATGATGGATGGCAAGGAAGTGCAATTCCCAGCTGCACACAGGAGGGTTCATCCTTTCAGATCCTGCTCTCAGGGCTTTCCACAATCATCCTGCCATTTCACATCCTTCCCCAAGTTTCTCGGTACACAACTGGATTCTTTTATTCCCTGTATTTAATCCTGGAAGGGGGCTTAAGAATTGTTGTTCACTGGGGCTGTGAGCTCTCAGCAGTGCAGGACGTGCTCGAGCTGCTCTGCAGATGCTCCTTGACCACTTCCCACTGGTAAAATTGGCTTCTTCCCCACCCAGGCTTTGCTGTCGAAGTGATACCTCACATTCTTCCCATTCTTTAAAACCTTTACTATTAAAAGTCTGTAATACCAGTCCCAGCTCTTTCCACTGAGAGATTTGGGGAGGTTAAAAGCATTTTTTCTGTCAGATTGAAATAACTTTGTTCTTCTTGGTCCTCTGCAGGTGGAATGCAAAGCAGTGATGGTATTTTTTCACTACTGTGTCATGTCCAACTACTTCTGGCTGTTCATCGAGGGCTTGTACCTCTTCACTTTGTTGGTAGAAACCTTCTTCCCAGAGAGGAGATATTTCTACTGGTACACAATCATTGGCTGGGGTATGTGGCATTTCATGTCTCAAATGTGTCTCAAGTGTGCAGGATGACTCCACAAACCATCTGCTATTTCCACGTGCAATTTCAAAATGTAATTTTAGTCTTTGTGTAAAAGTACCACCACAGCCCAAACTGTGTTGTGATTTTTTGTGTGAATAGAGTTGCACTGAGATCTGGAGGACACCACATCTCTTGCAGAGGTGTGATCTAGAGCAGAAAATTACCTTCTGCAAGATATGATCTTGATATCAACTTCTTCAGCTTAATCAAATCTTCAAGGCTAAGTCCAGTCCATTTTCTATGGCTTCATTTGTGCCTTTTTTCCAGATAATGACTAAATTGAAAACGTATCCAAAGGGCATTCACATCTGCTTATCCTACCTGGATGGGAAATAAAAACTTGCAGTGGGAAGGAACAGGATTTGTTTCAGAAAAGCCAGTTAAATTATGATAACCACTGTAATTATTTTTCATTCTGGCCTTCTGGATATAAATTGATTCCTGTGTTAATTCAAGCACTTTTTTTGCTGTTGTTTTTGTGCAGAAGTCAGATGGTGAATGCAGAAGAATACATCCATTTAAAATGTTCCCTGAGAAGGTTAAACTCGATTTTTATACTTATGGACGCTTCTGAAATAATTAGAAGCAATCCTGTATATTCATGTGTAAAGTCTACACACCAACCCCATGCCTTAAACTATTCTCCTTTGAAAAAACATCCTTATGTAGCCTGAACCTTCAAGAGATCAACAGATGGTTTTGTTTTTTCCCACCTGAAGCAGCTGTACACCAGCCAAAATTTTCATCTCCTGCTAAAGACTCCCCACAGTAGGGAGGAGAAAATGTATTTAGATAAGGTATAGAGGTAGAGAAGGTGTAGAGAGAAAGAGGTGAACAAATCATCATAAATAATCTGTGCCATAAAAAGGCTGTTGGAAATGGATGGCTACTGGAAAAGGCTTTGGGAAAAGAAACACTTGGAAAGGGTGTTCAAGGTTCCTTTTGTACTGCCCACAGCTGTATAATCACATTATAGCTGAGAGAAAAGTGTTTTTCCAAGGAAAACTTGGGGGTTACGTATGTGAAAATATGACAATTAATAAAGAAACAAATGGAAAATTGCAAATCGTAAAATCTTTGTAATTTGAACATAAATCAGAGGTTGAGTTCCTTTAATGAAGTTTGCACAAATTTCTTACCTGTAGTTTTATCTGAATGTGAGAATACTGAAAACTATTTTATATTAACTGACTTTAATATAGTTTTTAATCAATCCTTGTAATGAATGAACAACCCAGATGGATTCATTCTGCAATGCAACCTTAAAAAATTTAGCTTGAGTTGAGTACCATAAATAATATCAGGCTGTTCAATTTATAGACCTGATGGAATCATGGAATGGTTTGGGTTGGAAGGGACCTTTAAAATTATCTAATTCCAACCCCCTGTCTTGGGCAAGGACATCTACTATCCCAGGGTGCTCCAAGCCCCAGTGTCCAACCTGGCCTGGGACACTCCCAGGGATCCAGGGCCAGCCACAGCTGCTCTGGGCACCCTGTGCCAGGGCCTGCCCACCCTCACAGGGAACAATTCCTTCCCAATATCCCATCCATCCCTGCCCTCTGGCACTGGGAAGCCATTCCCTGGGTCCTGTCCCTCCAGGCCTTGTCCCCAGTCCCTCTCCAGCTCTCCTGGAGCCCCTTTAGGCCCTGCAAGGGGCTCTGAGCTCTCCCCAGAGCTTTCCCTTCTCCAGGGGAACGCCCCCAGCTCTCCCAGCTTTTCTCCACAGTGAAGGGGCTCCAGCCCTTGGAGCATCTCGTGGTCTCCTCTGCACTCATTGCAGCAGTTTCATGTCCAGCTAATGGTGGGTGTCCCACACCTGGGCACAACACTCAAACCACTTCAGATTCAAAACAGCATCAATAACATCCATCCATAACTCTCCAGATGAGGATGGTTTGGGGTTTGGTTTGTTTTTTTTAAAGACAATTATTTTCTCAGCTCCTGCATGTTTCAGCTGGACTCGCACTTCCCCTGAGCTGGTGGGAGCAATTGGCACTTTGCAAAGCCAACAGAGGCACTTCCAGACTCTGGGTTCAATCCCTGGAATCCAAAAGCAGCCCCTCAGCACAGAGCTGGTGGGGAGGGAGCTGCTCGGAAGCAGCGAGAAACAAGAGCTCAGCACTTTGCAGCATCTGGATGTTTATCTGCTCCTTCAAACGTGCTGAGATGTCAGTGTCCTCCTTTGATTAATGAGAGCTACATATGGCTCTGTTGATCCAGGCAATTTTTCCTTCCTAAACCTGCAATATGCTGGTGAATTCTCTGGATAGACTGCTGCCTTCCCGAGCTCTCTCCTAATGCCTGCTCATAACTCAGGGCAGCACAAGTCAGCAAGAATAAATCTCAGCCTTCAGGGCTTGTCTGTTTTCTAACGTTCCTCAGAAGCTGAAAAGGAGGTGATGAAGAGATACAAATCTTTTGATGTAAAGAAAAGCAGTGTGAGTATATGTATATTCATGCAGCAGATGGTTCAAAACCCCAAGCTGATCTGAAATGTGGAGTTTTTAACTGTATTTTTATGACACATTTAGTTTTAATTCTGCCTTCCTGCACATTTTACAGATTTGGAACACTATTCATAGAATCGAAATTTATATAGAGGAATTCAGTGCAAACTAGATAAAACATGAGACCTGTGTTTCATAGAATCATAGAATGGTTTGGATTGGAAGAGACCCTAAAACTCATCTCATTCCACCCCCCCTTCCCTGGACACTTTCCACCATTCCAGGTTGCTCCAAGCCTCATCCAACCCAGCCTTGAACACTTCCAGTGATGGGCCACCCACAGCTTCTCTGGGAAAATATTTGATATTTCAAGGTTAATATGATAAAATTAAAGTTTGATATTTAAAAATGAATTCTAACTCCTTTAAGGGCACAGAGATCTCAGTGTTTTCTAGATGTTCACCTGTGAGAAAAGTAGACTTCAACTGAAATTAAATATGCATGATTTCTTCTCCCCAAAACCTGTCATTTTATTTCTTTGTATAATTTTCCTTTAATTTTTTTTCTCCGTGTGGTTGTTTGAAGGAGGAGGACTCCATCAGTCACCCAGGTCTAACAGGGATATTTTTATTTCTGATGGTAGGAATATGATTAGACAGAGACTCGTCTAAGTGAGTTCAAATGAGTGACTAATAATAGTGACATCAACACAGCCTTGCAAAATGTATGAAATATAATTGTTCCTGTCAACTCACCACAGTCTTGTTCACTGCTGGGAGCTGGGGTTATCAAGGTCCTTGTTTTGCTTGCTTTTTAGCACTTTATTTTTCCAGTGGTGCCTGAAGAGATGTCAGCAGTCTCTTAGTCAAAGATTTTATTTACCAGACAGTGGAGATCCAACTTACCCAGGGTTGTCTTGCATAAATGCATCATTTTATAAAAATATTTCCACTGAAAAAAATCACACTTTTAGGATTTCAGAAAGGAAAACAAATCCAGGTTTCTCAATCAGTTCTTACTGTTTTAATTAAATTTGTATTTTAGACACATTTTTTGAAAGTGAAGAAATGTCTGGAATAAAAATTAAATCCTTACTCCATTATTCTCTTTTTGGAGTCTGTTGTTATGTTTGGGTTTTTTTTTATGAAAAAAATTAAATATTTCTGTGAGCAAAGGAAACTTCTCCTCTATGGATTTGTTTTGGTTGAATAAGTAAAGCAAAACCAGTTATTTACACAAGAACAGAGAAAATGCAACATGTGCAAATTATTTACAACAAAACCACAGTAGAAAACACAGAATTCAATAATGCCATTCCAGCTCAACCTCTGGCACTGCAATTCTTGCCTGATTCCAGTAGCTCTAGACACGGATGTGGCTGATTCTGTTCTGTCCAGACTTTGTTTTACTCTTCATGCAACAAGATGTAGTAAAATATTGAAAAATAATTATCTGGAACAGCACCATTCCTTCCTGTTATCAGTTTTGCTTCTGCAATCCCACCCCTGATTGAGATGGATGTTTCTAGAGCTCAACTCAATAAATTACATTATCTTGTGCACAAGTGCTGTTAGGAAACAAAACCTCAGTGGAGAGGTTGCATAAATGCTCTCTGCTGAATATCAGATGTGTCTGGAGTGTTAATGGTGTCACTGTCTTGTCCTCTGCAGGTACCCCAACAATTTGTGTCACTGTCTGGGCAGTGCTGAGGCTTCACTTCGATGACACTGGGTAGGTGTTGCTGTGTGGGAAATGATTCCAGGAGCATCCAGCCCCGTGGTGAGGGTGCCACAGGAATGTGGTGATTGGGGAGCAGAGAATCACAGAGTGAAAGAATCATTTGGGTTGGGGAAAACCTCCAAGGTCACCAGTCCAAGCTGTGACCCGTCCCCACCTTGTCCCCAGCCCAGAGCACTGAGTGCCACATCCAGCCCTTCCCTGGACACCTCCAGGGATGGGCACTCCAAACCTCCCTGGGCAGCCCCTGCCAATGTTTAACAACCCTTTTAGTGAAAAAATTCTCCTTGACGTCCAGCCTGAACCTCCCCTGGCACAGCTTGAGGCCATTTCTTCTTGATCTGTTTTCTTCTTTAATTTCTGACATCGATTTGTGTACAAACATCATTTAGGTCCAGTGTACAAGTACTTTCTTGCCCATAAAGAGCCACAGTTTGATGTCTGTGCCACCCCAGCACTGGGGAATTCCTAAAAGAATATTCAGGCATCAAACCTATAAACCTGCAGCTGACCCCATTCCCTGCTCCATTAAATTACTGGAGTCCAGGGTATGGTTTGATCTTACAAGAGCTGTAAGTTGCATTCCAAGTAATTCTCTGCTTCTTTCCCACTGATTGTTTGTGGAGGAAAATGAAGGTGATGAACTCAGCTGTAGAAATTATTGGAGACAAATCTAATACAATGAATGATATCTGCACAAGGCATTGCTGAGCTTTGATTTACCAGGACAATTAGGAGTTTAGCTTCCCACTGAGGAGGTTTTTCCATGAATCTTGCAGTGGAGATGAATAGGGGTGAGACAGAAATCCACATCCTGCCTTCTGTGTGGAAAAAAAAAATTAAATTATTTCATAAAGAATTCAGAAGGGCAGGTCCTTCCCAAATTGTCTCTTTTGGTGAGAAAAAAAGCTGCAAATATCCTGTATCCTGTTCTAAAGGACCAGAAGGAAAAGCTGCTCCCAGAGATGCACCTGCATATTTTGGTAGTCAGGATCTGCTCCAGCAGAGCAGCAGGTGTGGCAGGTAGGAATTGATGTGTATTTACACCCTGAAAAGACAAACTTGGCAATGCATTTTTCATGAGAGCTATGTTTGAACTTGGTGAAATGTTAGAAAAAATGAGGCAGACTGAGTAAAATTTCTAAAATCAGTCAGTGGTTCTTTGAAAAGACAGAACTGAGGGAAAGACACTTCCTACCCAAATCCCATTTCCAAGTCATTGAGGCTTATGCTTTAATTTTGCCTAATACTGGAGATACTGGAATCCAAAATTTGCAAAAAATTCATTGTTCTGTCAGGTTTTCTTCATCCTTGTTCTTCCAGACTCTCTCTGGAGAGTACATAAAGCCTTTCCTCCAGTGGGCATGCCAGTGCTGTGACCCAATGTTCTATTTTGACATTAAGACAAATTAAGTCATTTATTTCAGTGCAACACAAGCCAGAAACCCCTGTTGTGTCATTATTATGATTACAACACTGGTCCTGAAAGCACTAATTTTTCTCACAAGTCCAAACAGCCCTTGCATTTTGCAGGTAGGGAGAATGTCTCACAGAAGGAAAAAGAAGAAATAAAAAACCAATCAAAACCATTCCTTCCGTTTAGAGAAGCTATTTAGCATGCAAGGCGTTTAGACAGGTTCTAGCTGAGAGTCTCAGTGGTTACTTTTTAAAAATCAGCCAGCATTGTTCTGGGAGTGGGGGAGAAGCCAGCATGAGCCTGAAAACATTGCGGAAATTACTGAAGTGGAAAACCACAGTGGCAAAGGGACTGAAATACAGGCTCGGGGCCCGAGTCCCCTCCTGCCTGTCTCTTACAAAACTGGCAGAGCTCCCTCGACTTCAGCTCCTGACTTCCATGGCTGTAAGTGACAGGATTGAGGAGATAAATGCAGCTCTCTGTGGATGCAGAGCTCTGCTCCTGGTTTAAGTGGAGTTATTCCAGACCGTGCGCCGGAGATGGAGCACAGAGCAGAGTCTGGACTTTGCAAGTGGAAATCACATCCCTTCCCCAGCCTCCTGGCTCCCTTCCCTTCATCCACCCTGGAAAAGAGTCCTGCCTGACTGACTGCTCTGGAGGGAAGCGTTTGACAGAAATTCGGGAGCCTGTTAATGTCGTACAAAAAATTCTGACTGTTCTGTCATGCATTCCCAGTTTTTTGTCTGAGGAGGGGATGGTGGCTCCTTCACCCACATTTATCCTATAGGTGCCACGGGGACTGGACAAAAAAATTCATAGAAAAAAACCTCTTTGTGAGCTTGATCTGATTCATTGTTGATGTCTACAAGGTGGAGGTTGGGAATCTTGCTGGGGACACATCCTGTAAAAACAGCATGGTCTAAACAAAGGAAAAGGTCTAAGAAGAGGGGAGGAAAAAAGCAGACGGGTCTAAGAACAGGAATTTGTAGGGGATGATGTACCCTAAATGTGTACCCTAGAATACACATTTTAAGTACCTCAGTGTGGGGGAAAAAAAACCCCAACAAAACAACCTCCAGGTGTCTCTTTGTCCCAACCAGATTTTGGGATAATTATCTGGGCTGTTGGTGTCTACAATCCAGATAACTGGAGTTAGAGGAGGTGGATTCCCATCCCTGTTATTCCTCATTCCTACACAGACAAATTGCCATACATCAGTATCTACTTGTACAGCTAAATCAATATGAGAATTTACCCAGATTCTTCCAACATTGGTCAACTGACTAAAGACTTTTAGGGCAGATTTAATGTCCATCATAAGGAGGTTGAGCTCGAAAATAATGGATGTTTTCAGTAGACAACACCTAATTTATAAATACATACAAAGAATTTAAAAGATAATTGATAATTTTATGTGCATACAATTGTTGATCACTGAAAAAACCTGATTTCCATACTGTGGGTGAAGAGATCCCTCTGAGCGTTTATCCCCTTTCAAATTGTTTAAGTTGGGCGTCCAAAGTGAGATAACTCATAAATATTAATTTGCACTTGAAAATCTCAGTCATCAGTCCCACAGATTTTGGGTGTTTTCAGGTTTCTATGCTTTGCAGAGAGAAGCAAAAATACATAATTTTGTGTAAATTTGACACTCCACCTCTAAATTTTCTCAATTCTTATCAGCTGTGCCACACACATCCTTATTGTTGGTTTTATGGGAATCCAGTAAAATTTTTTGCATCTGAAATGAATAAATACTGTTCAACTGAAAATAATGAATATTGTTCAACTGAAAATATAAATTTAACTGAAATTTTTAAACCAGGCATCACTCAGCCATTTGGGATTTCTCTAATACACACTTTGATGATGGGATTTTAGCTCTGCCTCCTCACTTTTACACGTTTATAGTTTTGTTTAAAGATTTTCACTTTTCCCCCAGATGCTACCACGCAACCATTTAAATGACACACAATTTGCCTTAAACTCTCATGAGACCAGCAGTGTTTTATTCCTGTATGTTCTTCCCAATTGTTTTTTGGCATTTGACAAATGCACCATGACAGCCTCTGCTGAGACTTTGGCTCTTTTCCCAGTGGGAAGGAAAAACTCCTTCTCAGAACTGCAGGTACAAAGTAGACAGATTTCTGTGATTTAATATTTTCTAGGGGGAAAAATCAGGGGAAAAAAGTGGAGACAAATGAAAGAAAATTTTTAGCTGACAAATTCTTGATGACTTAAAATAGTCATTAAGACATTTCTCAATAATTAGTAGTCATTATAACAGTGTAGCAGGGCCTGGAAAATAAGATTCTTTTCATTATTATTGGTTTCCGATCCCTTAAAAAGTATCTTAACATTAAACCCTGTTTGTAAATGACTCCTGTATTTGAATGTCCAAGTGCCCCTGTGTAGAATAAACTTCTGCAGAATCCTTTGGTGATTCCAGAGGAAGATTTTAAACTCTGGGGTAGAAATGTCATTTTATTTAGGATTACTCACTAGCAACAGCTTAACAAAGGAGCTGACCCCAACTGTTGCCCAGTATTTGGTGCTTCTCAGATGAATCCGGGGTAGGACTTGCAACCCAATGACTGGAAAATCATTCTTATATGTGAATACAATCAGGATCTTGGTGTATGGAAGTGTGTAAGAATCCTTGTGTCAGGGTTAGAAACCCACATTCATATCTGTTAACCCCAGAAAAATAAGTGAAACATCAAATTTTGGAATAACCATCTCTTACTCTTCAATGTATCCCTGAATTTTCTTTTAAAAAGGGGCAACTTTACAGCTGTAGACACAGAAACACACTTAAAGGGTTTTTCCAAAATATCTAAGCTGTTTAGTAGGAAGTACCCTTGAAACTGCCACAAAATTATTTATTTTCCTTTCAGAAAATTGTGGAAACGCTGTAAAAGAAAACCGCAATAAGACAAAGAATTATCACTTTGAACTTCGATAAAACAATTTAGCTGCGAAACCAATCTCCCACATTCTGCCCCCTTAAAAACAGTTTCAAGCTCATTAATTTCTTTGTTATGTCTTGTTTTCTCTCCTTCTCTTTCCCCATCCCATTCTTTCCTTAACGAGGGCAGCTGCTGGGACATGAATGACAACACTGCCTTGTGGTGGGTGATCAAGGGTCCCGTGGTTGGGTCAATCATGGTGAGTAGCTCTTGGAGAAGACACTTCCTCCACTCTCCCGAGGACAAATAACCAATTTAAACCTCTTCTAACACTTCACAAACTGTGCTGCATCCCTGTGCTGGACTGGTGGGCAAATTCTCTAGATTTCCACCGTTTTCCACCCACAATGCCGAGGAATTCCATTATTAAGAAGGATTAATACAAATTAAATGATGGAGTGCTACCTGCAAGCAGAGACTCTTTAGGAAAGGAGTTGTTCAGTTGCTTAAACACGGACAGAAATGCCATAATTAAGACCCCAGAGCATGTGGAACATTTGTCTGGGGCTGGCAGACATGTCTTGGGATGTATGGGAATCCTGTGCCAATTGGGGTGGCAGCTGAAGGCCAAGTGGGACAATCCAGGGCATCTAAAACAACAGTAGATGTCAGTGATAAGGAAAATGCACTCTGTCTGCTGAATGGGATTAACTTCACAGCTATATTTATCTAACACTGCCTTTAAAATAGCACTTGGTCATAGTGCAAGATGCTAAATTGTCAGCAAGGTGTCTCAGCTCTCTTTAATTGGTGGAACTATTGATTTTACTCAAATTATGTCATATACCTGCACATGGAGTACTAAGAGGCTCTAAAGTGCCCTGTTTGGGCTTCCCAGAATGGATAAAATTGGAAAGGATCGCTGGAAGTCATCGAGTCCAACCTCCCTGCTCAAGCAGGATTCCCTAGAACATATAATTCAGGACTGTGAACAGATAGATTTTGAATATCTGAAGAAAAAGAGGTATTCTGGTGCTCCAAATAATATGGGAATTCTAAAATGCTGTTGGGCTCCTGCAGTTAGGAAAATAAATTGAGCCCCTGGACAATAGGGTCAGTGGCACCTGAAAATCTGTTGGGCTTGCCACATGTAGGTGTCTCATTCTGGGCACCCTAAGTTGTTCTGCACACTCCATGGACAGAATTCGGCAGGTTTTCAGTGACTTTTGTGGGAATTCAGACATCCAGCTCACAGGTAACCAATAAAACAGGAGGTTTTACCAGGTTTGGTGTTTCTCCTTTAAAGTCTTTGGACAGTTCTGTAAAGTCCAGCAATCATCAGATAAATCAAAGGTGATTCAGCCAATTTCAGCACCAAAACAGAGAGGGTTCAATGATCCAAGGTTTTTGTCCACGTGTGAATTTCTGTGTTTTACAGACGCTTTCTGCTTGGGGAATCAGTTAAACCTGGTTTCTACTGAAGGCATTAAAAAAGCAAGCAACCAGCAAGGGACATCTGGGCTTCTCCATCCCGTTGTAGTCCCCAGACCAGATAGAAACTGCTGGAGGAGATGCTCATATCTAGTTCCTGGTCCTCCTATGGGAATATAAGATTTTATAATGGACCAACTTAAATTTCCACTGTTCAGTCTTTAAGAAACTGTGGAGCGGTGGCAGCCAAAATTCAAGCCAGAGCATTGAAATAAACTAATTTTGTCATTCTGCAGGTTTTTAAAACCGATGGAAACTGCTAAATTGAGAAGTCCCTTAGTTCAGAGAATGGGGGTTAAAAATGCCTTTACTCTTGAGGTCTTTATTTTATAATTTTTATGTGCAGGGATCTTTCTTTTTACTCTGTATAGGTTGCTAATGAAAAAATGTTGAAACCTTTCCATTTTTGTTTGCCTTGTGCTTGAAACTGAGGAAATTCTGCCTCATTTTAGCTGCAGCAGGGGGGATGTTTTTACCTATAAAAGGGGTGATAAAACCTCTGTGAACTTTCCCTATAACAACTGACCCTATAAAACTTTTAGACCAGTTTGGAGAAGAAAAAGGGAATGTAACCAGCAAGTCACTGGGAATGTCTGATTCTCATAGTTTGTAAAAGTATGCCATTGTCACAATTTCTTCCTTTTTTTTTCTCCCCAGATAAACTTTGTGCTTTTTATTGGCATAATTGTGATACTTGTGCAGAAACTCCAGTCACCTGATATCGGGGGCAATGAATCCAGCATTTACTTGTAAGTACAAATAAAGCAGTAATCAATTTAAATTACTGATATACACATAGGAAAAAACCCACAAAGTGAAAAAAGACACCTCAGCTGAATTAGGCTGATTTTTGAAAAGACTTGCAGGGTCTGTTAAATTACTTTGGTTGATTTTTACTTTGATTTTTCAATCCACCAGCCGTGAAAGTGCATTTTAGTGCCAGCTTTCACCTTTCTTTAAAAGGCTATACAAAAAGCGTAAATACAAGATTAAAAACAAACTCAAACCAAATCTAATGTTTTTACAGGCCAGTTATCCAAAAATTAAAATATTGACCAGGTATAAATATTGTTGTTATATCCATGGGATGGTTTGCTGTGCTTCATAAGTTCCAGGACATGGTTCAAAGTTCACTGAAATCAATGAGATTTGGTGAAAAGGTTTAATTAACTTTAGGCTGAATTATAATTTAGGAAGATCCCCCAGAGCTGCTTATGTCCACATTTCTTGTAAACTTAAATGCATTCCACTTAAGCCAAACATTTCACACCCACACCCCTAAATTGTTTTAAAATGTACACAATTCCTAAAATTTTCCTCTAAATGTTTGTAGCTTTGCGATTTATATATTTTTTTAAGCTGGAATCCTTTTTATTAGTTTCCACCTCATAAGAGGGCTGAGGTTGGCCAGTTGAGGTGGTCGTTTTTATCATTTTGAGGACATGCAGTCATTCTCCATATAAAAATTACATAATCCTCTGGAATAACTAGGATATGTGGCACCACATTTGGTGTTGGCTGAAACACCACATACATTTGATTTTGTGATTTTTTTGGTGATCTTGAGTGTTTTCTTGCACTCATAAACATAGGTAGGACTATTTAATTTAGCACTAAATTCTTGATGAAAATAGGCAAGCCATGAACACTTTAAATAAAACTAAAAGGTGTTAGGGTAAAGTAGGAGATGCTTATTTTGTAGCAAATACAATTAGCCAGTGATTAGTTTCACCCTGAGTAACCACAATCATAGTATAATGATGTCATCCATCTAAATCACAATTTTCAGGGAAAAATATCTCCACCAGCTGCCTATTTTTCTTCCCGCCCCCCCCCCCATTAGCTAGTTTAGATTTGCATTAAATAAAAATATTTTCTACATCAATTTTCATGTCTGTAGCCAGACATCCACTTACTGAAAGCACTGCCCTTGCATCTTACTCTAAACCATGTTTCCTCACCAAAAAAATAACGCTTTAAATTGATTCTGCGGGTGGATTTATCTCAGAAATAAAACTGAGGATGAGAGTTAGGACTAGGTTAACTTGTGCATGGCCTGCCCAGGGCTTGCATGAAGGCTTCCCATGGATGCGCTGCTGGGAAGTCCTCCCAGAGTCTTAGATTGTAATTAACACCCAAGATGTGCAGAGCTCGTCCTGACTCTGAATTTTGAAGTGTGTGTTTGGTGTCTGGTGCACATCTCCTGGATGAAGCAAAGCATGCCATGGTCTCCAGAGATTTAACTGGATTATCCAACATCCTCGTCATCTTGGATCAATATGGTGACTGGCTTTTGCTGGTGTTTTTCCCATGTGTATAGCTAGCCACCAAAACCAAGAGAAAACATCATATTTTCTGTTTCATTCGCTGCCATTATTTTTTTCTCATATTTTTTTGCAACTTTTATAACTGGGTGTGTATAAATTGATCTCGCATTGATGTATGTGTTACGGAGTGGAGTGTTGTTTATCCAAACAGATTTGATGGCAGAAAAGTTCGCACAGGAACGATAAAAAGGAGTGAAATTAATAATTCTGTGCAGATATACACCAGGCAGAGTCAATATTTGTGCACACAGACCCTGTAAAGAAAGAGCTTGTAAGGAAGGAAAACAGTAGATCATAATCTGGTTCTGTCACCATATTGAAATATCTCACATTTAGACTCTGGCTCATACTACGCATTTTCTGTGTTCTGTTTTGCTGTTTCAACCTATTACAGCGTCATTCCATCAGACCAAATTCCTCATCCAGGTCTTTATTCCAGAACATCTTTAAGCACTTTCCCTTTAGCAGATGAGGAACGATGAGGTTGAGGAAGGGAAAAAAAATTAAAGACCCCAAAAACTTGGCTACTGGCTTTGAGCAGGACTTTTTTTTTTTTATATGTTTGGTACATGTTTAGGTTCAGGTCCTTTTAATTACTATTTTTGCTAGAAAAATCTACCTCTGGTTCTACTTCATAGACACTGTGGTGGTGCTTCTGCAAAGCACTTAAGAGCCTGTATTTGATTTTGAAAGCCCTGGGGGTGGGCTTAAATTCAAAGATTAATCATATATTGCTACCACTGTGCATTCATTATTAAAATCCCCCACTGGAGAAGTTAGCTGGGAGCTATGACAGGACCATGGCAGAAGAGAGCACTGCAGGGGAACTGAGGCTTCATTAACGCAGTGTAGCCACTGGAGAATATAAGATTTGCCTTAAAATAAATCAAACAACCATTTGTATCATTTACTGCACATTACGAGGGCTTTACTCCCATTAAAAAAAAAAAAAAATTTAGAATTTTTCTCTAAACAACCTGATCGTCATGTGCAACAGCCCTTGCCTTTAGGCTGACAAAAGCCTGGAAATGTGTTGCTAATTCCTAACAATTTTGTGGAGTGCCCCAGTGCTCCGGTGGTTATGAACTTCCATTTGATCAGTTTGTGTGTCCAGTCACTCATCACCAGTCTCGTGCCAACCTCTCCTCATGCCTTTAGCTCCCCTCAGAGCTGCCTGCATGCTGCTGATCCCATCTCAGCCCAAAAACCCAAAAACCCGCCGGGTTCTGGGAGAGCAATAACTCCATCTTTCTTTTGCTGGTGTTTTCAATAGAAACTCCTCTTTATGGCTGAAAATGTTGGGGGCTAGATTCATCAAAATGTCTAAGCAGCTGAGGAAGGAATTCAAAGAGAAGTAGAAGACACTCTTTAAATGATCATTTTAACTTTATTATTATTTTGAGTTATTTTTCTAAGAACATTTCATACTTCCTCCCAATAGTTATCATAACTATTAGTTATGATAGTTACGATATTAGTTTTCAGTGTGAGGAGTGACAAAGGCAGTTTTTTTATTGAAACCTGTCTAGTTTCAGTTAATCTTGTGTCAGTCCTGAATAATTCTGCCAAATGAAGCATCGAACCGAAGCAAGATCAGTAATGCAAATGAAATAGATTTTTATCTGAGTGAGAAGTTCTGAGACCCCCAGGTGGTGGGGAAGCATAAAATGCTACTGATTGTATTCTTAGAGTAATTAAGACAGCTATTAACGTAGTTCAGGCAGGTTTCTCATCCCATCTGGTGAAATAAACAGCAGTAATGTGCCATGATTACAGACATTAAATGGTTTAGGTTGGAAGGGGCCTTAAAATCATCCAGTGCCACCCCTGCCATGGGCAGGGACACCTTCCACTATCCCAGGGTGCTCCAAGCCCCATCCAGCCTGGCCTTGGGCACTGCCAGGGATCCAGGGGCAGCCACAGCTGCTCTGGGCACCCTGTGCCAGGGCCTGCCCAACCTCACAATTTAAATTCCATTTAAAGCCATTCACTCTTGTGACACGTCCTACTTAATCTCACAGAACAACTGACCATGTCTTGAATTGGTACCTATATTTTCAATCCAGTCACAAATTAATTAACATGATTCCAAACATAAAGAACCCCCTTGATTTTTAGCAATCTCCAATTGCAGTTTGTAAATATTTTGAAGAAGTAGCAGATTATTTAGAGATAGTTACCCCATATGCTGAAAGCCCAGGAGCATCACATCAGGAGTCCATGGATTAAATGGGATCTCACAGTTCTGGGGACTGCAAATGCATTTTCACAACCCTACGATGGCTGGTCCAGCACACAGAGCAGCACATCAGGCCCACATTATTTGCATGGATTTATCACCTATCAGTTCTTTCTCTGGAATTTTAGGAAATGGATAATAAACTAATCTGGCAAGACTTCACTATTTTACCATGAAAAATCCAGCCCACAGTGTGTAACCTGGTGTGTCAGAATCTGTTTTTGGGCATCCTGGTTTTGGTCAAGTTGTTGTAGAGAGAGTACATCACCACTGACCCCCGCCCCTCCCCAGAAAAAAAAAAAAAAACCATATTTCTACAGAAATGCCTACACAAAGTTTAAATCCACGCTGTTATTTTCACGAGCATTGTTGCATTGCTGAAATATTCACTCTAGAGAGAAAATCATCAGCCTCACTACCATAGAACACCACAATACTTAGAATATTTAGTAGGTGCATGATGTAGATGCATGCTGGAATAACAAGATTAAAAAGACCCACACATTTCCATCAAGTCTTTGCTTCTTCATTCATTTTCAAGGATCAAGCACATATAACTGAAAAAAAAAATCTTCTTTTTATTTTATTCTGATTTCCAGTTTATCACGACTGGTATTATTTGGGAGGGGGAAGCTTGTTTCTGCTTTTGCTTTGACAGATTCTTCATAAATTTTGTATCACAAGTTGAAAGCTCAATGAAAAGAAAATAAACCCCACATATATATCTAGCTAATTCAGGTCTATGTCATTCCTCCAATCAGCATCTTGCTGGAAAGAAAGGAGAATCATGGCATATATCATAGGTAGGTATGATTTTACCTATGGTGCAACCTAGAGGGTTAGGGCAGCGAAAGCAATGTTGTAAGGCAGATGTTTTGGTAAACAACACTCCTCTAAAATTCACCTCCAAAGTCACTGCACCCGCAGTGATTCATTCTGCTGCTGCTTTGTCTTGCTGCAAGTGCTCAGACTGCCAGAGCTGATGATTACTGACAGGATCTTGCTGCCAAAAAGCTCATTTTTGACCAGCAAATGGCAGATGTGGGATGGGCAGTGTGTTCTTTAGGAGGGCACTGCAATTTCTGAGCCCCAGGTACTGCCAGGTGGGTGCTGGGACGCCCAAAGACCCAGCAACAAAAGGAACTCGTGTCCTTGGGTTAATCCTTTTCTGCCACAGGAAAATACACTGGAAAACACAGATGATGGTCATTTGATGCCAGTGCTTGATCAGCAAGGACCTAGTGCTCATTTCTAAGGAATGCCAGAGGAGTAGATACTTGCTGCTTTGATCAACACTAACTCTTGATGGATTTATTTGAAGCTCTAGAAAAAATGTGCTCATTCACTACTGTACCTTTCATGTACATTGCCCAAAGCAAATTATTATTTTCGGTGCTGATTTGGTTTTTTTTGGTTGTTTTTTATTTTGGAATTTTTTGGCTGGGGAGGAAGAGGGTGTTCATTTGTGCCAGTCTTTTCAGGTAGGGATTGGAAAAAACCTGAGCGTACTCATTAGGAATGTGAGATCATGTAGGGTATGTACCATAATTAGCAGGAGTACAATTAACAGGGATTTATTTATTTTCAGATAAAATAATCAGAAGCCCTACTCTACTTTGATTTTCTATGGTTTCAATTGCTGTAGAATCAAACACCACAGAATATTTAGTGTGTTTGTAATGTTCCTGTGAGCTGTTATTGCTACTGACCAACTGAGGGTAAAATGCACCTAAATCCCACAGGTGCCTGTGGCAAGGACAGGAAGATGAATTTTTGGTTGTCAAATCTGCTTTCCCAACCCAAACATTGTCTTGTCATCCAGTGCATCCTTTACATTCTTGCATAAATGATGAGATTAGACCTAAAACTATTTCTACCTTGAAAGGGGTTTTGTTATTTCATGGGCCGCTTGCCAGAGGGATATTCCAGAAAAGCAAATCAATATTTACAAAGGAAATTCTATACCATTTCCAGTGATATACAAGCACCTGACTAGAGCTTTGGCGGGATCTGATTTTGAAATTGTGGATCACAAAACTTATTTCTTGTGGTTACAGCATCACCTGTGATGAATGCAACATTAAAAAAGATTCTGGTTCTGTTATTTGGAGATATTTAGAAGGTGGATTTTAGGGTGTGAGGCCTTGGCCTGCACAGGTGGTGTCTGTGTGGCGGAGGCTGACTCCTGTCCTTTTTCCTTTTGCAGTAGTATTGAAAAACAGGCTGACTTTGTCTTTAAATACTATTTCTGTGGCAGTAAGGCATTTTCCTGGGAAATGTTATGGTTTAAATGGATATACAGGCAGAGAAAAGGATACAACGGTGATTTTTGTTGTTGATGAACTAATGAGATTTCAAAATCTGCCTGGGTTTCATATTTAAGAATTCTCTAATGGTGACTTTCAGTTTCTCCTTGGCTCCATGATCTGTGGCAGCCTTAGAGAACACAGTTCTTTGTCGACAAGTTGCATCCTAAAAGAGCAAAGCACAGACTTTTTTCCCCCATCTTGTCACAACAGCAAGCCATGAACTGAAAAAGAGCAATTTTGCATCAGAAGAGAAGCCACTAAAAGATGCTCCTTCTCTTGAAAGATCAAGGAGGTGTGCAGGTTAGTGAGGGAGAGAATAATGCCAGGTTTTATCCAACACTGCAGTTCTCTTCTTAGAAATGATTTTCCCATTTATTTTTTAAGAAAACACAGTAAAGCTTGATGTGCTTTCACCAGTTTTATCAAGGGCTGAATTAGCCCTAACAGCCCTGTTTCCATAGAGTCTGAGGCGCCAAAAAAAGGCTAAATAGTGTTTTATGAGTTCCCATTAAAATGTTAGTGACCTGTCTCTGGAAATTTCAGATCTAAGCACCTTTCAAAGGCAGTACCAAAGCCATCATGGCTTGATTGCCATAACAGAACTCGAAATACTCAGAGGCTCAAGCCAGAGGGGTTTATACGTTAAGTGCTTGTGTCTGTAGGGTGCCTGTGTAAATACAGGATTTTGCCCACACATGTGCTGTCTGAAACACTCTAGATCTCTGAAATTGTTCCAGCCTTGCTGCTTCAAAGGCCACAAATACTTTAGCAATGTGCACAATATAAAGCTTCGTATTGTAAAGGGAGAGCAGCTGCATTTCACTGAATTTGCTGTAACGTAAATTTTGCCACACACTGGAGCTTCCTGATTAGCAAAAATAAGGTAGCTTTTGGAAAGAAAATGCAGAATGGACCTCAAATGGGCTTCTGAAGTCACTGCACTTGGTCAGAGTGAATAACCTGATTTTGATGTGTATTGATAAGCTTCAGTTGTCATGGAGATCAGCAGGATAGAGAACGTCCAGTGCCCAAGGCCACTCATCTTTATGAATTACCCACAGATTTGGGTGCAGTATCTTTTATCAGAGCAGCTTGCTTACTTCCTGGGAACGATAATGGGTTTGGAGATTCAGAAATATTTTCAGAAGACTCAAGCTGAGTTAGCTTGGGAATATACAAATTAGACCATTCTGGCTGTTTGTCCTTTCCCTCATGCATTGCCCATAGCTAAGTTTGTTGTTTGAATGCACTGTTAGACTGAAAGGGATAGATCTGAATTTTTCTTTGTCCCCAGATCACCTTTCACCTCTGATTCTTTGAATCAGTTACTTAATGTAAAGATGAAGGTGGAGCTGAAGCCACTGGTCATGCAGCAGTTTATGCGAGACTGCAGGAAATGGGGAATAATTCTGACATCCCTGATATTGAAAGTGCTTTCCATCTATACCAAGACTCGATGCCCCCCAGCATCCATGGTCTTCCAGTTAGTTTTTCCCACCATTCACAATTCTGCCTCCATCATATGAGGACAACAGCAGTTTACTTTCCCCTCAGTGTCTCTGCTTCTCCTTGCCATTGATTTATTATCTTCAGCAGCTGGCAGTTCACATCCATTGGGGTTAGTTTTACAGCTGGAGAGTTTTTAGGATGTACTCCAAGCAAGTACAGAGCCTGAGGTGTAGGGAAGGGACAAGAAGGATGGTGCTGTCCCAGTGCAGAAGGTTCTTTGATCTGGAAAGATGAATTTCTCGTGAAGCACTTGTGTGTCCAAGGAGCTGTGTGGTGCAAAGTAGGTAATCAGTTTTCCAAGAAGAAACTCTTCCTGCCTTGGAGAGTAAAAGAACATCCTCAAAGGACACCAGGCTACAGTGGCTTAATACTGAATTAAGCCTCCTTGAAGGTGGTTTAAACAAATGTAAACTACCTCAAGGTAGGACAGCTCCAAAGCCACGTGTAAGGTTCATATCACAATCTTAGTCCCACCTGTATCATTACTGAGAGCCTCCCAAACTCTGATTCCTCTTTATATTTCCAATGAAAACAGTGGAGTTGTTCAGCTGATTAAATGTCTGCAAGCACAGGATTTTTTAGCAAAGGCAGTGCTCTCTTTTTTCACTAAGGAGAGTTGTAGAGATGGGTTGTACCTTGAATCTGCAGGGATATTGTATGACGTGTCAGGCAGGTGAGTCAAAACAGAGTAACTGAAGCTTCAGAGCTGCAAATTATATAAAATCAGTGTAGTTACACTGATGTCGAGCTCTGCCAGCTGACAGGAACCAGAACCTGTCTGTAATGCTTGAAAATCCACTTCTTGTGTCAGACTGGGACAGTAAACACTGTGGGCTTTGCTCATTTGCTTTCTTTCAAGGACAGTGAGCTAAATCCCATTGTCAGTATTTATGCCTGGGTTTGGATATGCACATTCTTTGTTTGAAAGTAAAGTATCCAAGACCATTTAAGAATCTCATTTGGCATGGTACGTTTTTCTGTGTGAACATTCTATTGCCTGCTGCACCACAGATACAACAGAACCACAGTTATGTTACTGCACCTCCACCAGAATTATTGCACAGTGCACGACTTGGATCTGTGCTCTGGAGCCAGAGAGAATAACCCAGCTTGGTAAAACACGGGAAGGACCAGGACACAGAACTGTGCAGGTCCAGTTCATTTAAAGGCTGTTTTTGTTGGAAGAATCCTGCCCTCTGCTACCAGGTTTATTTTCTAGAGCACAGGCAAATGCTAAGCCTAATCTCTTCATTATTTAACTCCAAGTATAGAAGTGGTGCTCACCTGCTTTTTATGTCCACTCGGTACAAGTTAGAAAAGCAAAGAATGAGCACTGTAGATATGATTTTTGCCTCTCTTTGACCATTCTGCTTCACCTTCAAGCCTCAGGTCTGCTCATGGGTCAGATTTACTGGACAAAAAATTTCCAGTTCAAATTCATCTTTGTTAAATATTGTGTTTTAACCACAGCATTAATCTGCAAGCACTAATTCAGCTTCAGCCTCTTATTTTGGTGGTGTTAGCAGGGAAAACTGGAGCTCTAGGTAACAAGACTAAGAATTTGGGTGGGTTTTTTTTTTTTCATTTAAAGGCTAGAGAAACAGAGTTTCTTTTTATTTTTTGCTCATGAAGAGCACAACAGTGGTTTTACATTTAGCAAGACAGCACGGGATCTATCTGATTTAATAAAACAATCCTGCTGGGCTCCTACAGCCAGTAGAGATCTACTCAGTCCAGAGAATAAAGTCGTTTAGTACAGCTTATTTCACTTTAAACAACAAGTTTAAAATAGGTCAGGTAAATCTCATTTTATGGCCTGTTTCTCACCGGTGACTGCCAAGCTGGCATGGGGTGACAAGGAAAAAGGCACGCAGCTATTTTGTTAACCTCAAGTTTTAGAGGAGATACAACTAAAAGACAATTTTGCTGAGAAGCCCCTGTGCTCACTCTGTGTCTGGGTGAGGGGAGAATGACTCTGCCTGCACACAGTGGGGCAGAGCTGCAGCCACTGCAGTGGGATGGAATTGTAGACCCTGTTTGCTGCTCACAGAACGAGTTCAGCTTTCCAAACTGCTTCCATCTGATCTGTAAGGGCAGGGGGTTTGTAAATGTACTTGGTGTTTTGGGACGGAAACAAGTGCAGCTTCAGGGAATCCTTAGCTACTGAGAGCAAGGAAAAGAAGTCCCCCAGCCTGGAGCAGAATCAGCTGAGGGGAAGTGGGTGTGTGATATAAATAATATATTATACAGATACACGTCTCAATTTTCTCCTCTCTCTCCCATACAATCTTTCTACTTCCACTTTGGTTAACTTTCTGCTGTATTTTCAATGCCTTATTTCATTGATTTGTTTCTGCATTCCTTCTCCTGCTACTACACAGCTGCCAGTCCTACTCATGGTGAGGTTACATAGAATAACTCGAGCAGGGTGCACAAAGATCCTTCATGAGGCGCAGTTTTAATTTGCATGAATCAAGTCCTATCCAAAGGATTCCCCTTCAGCACATTCGGAGACAAGGCACAAACTCCATCATTCCCTGCATGTTGGTAGCGACCTAAATTCGGAACCCTGGCTGCTTTCATTACAGATGTACTTGGATAATGCAGCATAACCTCCTTCCCCTGGATCAGCATGCTTGGTTCACTCCTCTTAAGCACCTCTGAGACGCCTAGAATTGAATTGCAACTCCTTTTGCCTCAGATTTGTGTTCTCTCTGATGCCTTAAGAGGCCA
>VZRO01002269.1:8421-31812 GCA_013397915.1 Daphoenositta chrysoptera
TTTTTTTTTTTTTTTTTTGTGTTTTTTTTGTTTTTTTTTTTTTTTTTTTTTTTTTTTTTTCACTGACTTTGGGTCCTGAATTGATTTTGCATCTGTCAGTGAATATTTAGAATGTTGTCTGTGAAGTCCGTGGGAGGGAGGACATCCCACAAAAAGGAAGAATCTGGTGAGAGGCACAGAGAAGCCTGTGAGACCCCTTCTTTAGATTTCTATGGACACACCGGTGAGGCTGGAACACCCACTGCTCATCTCGGACAAGGGATTACTTTGAGGGGAGATAACAGTAGCAACAATCATCCTCCAGAAAATAGGTACCTACTAAGGCATATTTGACTATGTGAGAAAGAAGCAGGGCAAATAGCAAGGAAAGACAAAAGACAAGAGGGTGTATGTTGCATGATATTAAAAAAAGAGAACTACTTGAGGCTTTCAGGCAAGCAAAAAAAGGGGCTTGGTGCCAAGGAGAAAGAAACTTCATTGCATTGTTTAATTCCAGATAAGGGACTCCAAAGTAGATGTAGTCTTGATGGAGGGAGAGCAGCAGTTCCTCTCTCCAGCTTCAGGAAGATGTTGTTTTACTAAATGGACTACTGCAAAGAGGATCACAGGTCTACAAGCTTCTGTGCTAAATCAGTGTCGTGAAGGAAACGAGTCCTTGCATTTTTGTCATTGCTGTTGAGAATAAATGGGATTGCATATAAAAAATACATGACTTCTTTGTCAAATCAATATCTTTATCAATTGTTTCTGGTAGAAACAACTTATTGGACTGCACACCCTGGCTGATAGCCCAGTCTCTATATATAGATTCAGTGTGTACTCCTATAAAATATTTCTCCTCTATGATGGTCCCTCTACAAAACGCCTATTTCTGTCACTTTAGATTAGCCTTTGAAACTTCAGAGCCAGCAGTTAACAAGCTTAACAGCACAGCCTAGTAAATCATCTGTCTTGCAAAGGCACTTATGTGGAAGAGCTGAGCATCTCTGAAAATCAGGCCATTTCATTTTACTGGCTATATATGGGTTCAGCAACTTAAATTAGGCATACAGAAACGTTAGCAGTGGAATTTTCTAAAGACTGATTGCTATTTCGCTATTAGAGCATGCTCCAAATGCTTGTTTCATGCCAGAAAAGATACGAGGGCAGTACTTCACTAGCCAAATGGACATAATGACCTTTTTGAAATGGCTCCAGCATGGGATGGGGCTGACAGTGCAGTATCACTGCATGCGGGTGGTACTCAGAAGTGCGGGGTTCAGCAACCACAGTGGGCAATTTTCATCTAAGAAGATGAACTCTAGAATTGCTAAGTTTGTGTGGCCACCCCACAGCCCTGAAGAAGTGTGGGGAGCTGGCTTGAACAGGTTGGTAGGTGATAAGAGTAGATGGCTGAGAGCAGGGGTCTGACAACACAAGTACGTGCTGTGCAACCCTAAATTGATAGGGCACGTGTCTTTCCAGCTCCAGGATAATGTTCTCAAGGGAGTTGGAATCCTTTGCCTTTCAAAATAAGTTGTCTCTACTGCTTTTGGAGCAGTAGAACTGCTTTTCTGATCTTTCAGATCTTGCAACCTGGTGCCACCTCAGCTGTCTGGCAAGTGAAATGCCTTTGTGCAATGGGCTGCTGGCTCTGCCACCAGGCCACTTGTCCAGAGATGACACTGTAAGTCATCCCCTAAAGCTGGGACTGTTGCTACCCACAGGCTCTGCCTGGCATTGACCAGTGACATGATCTGCAGCATCCACAGATATTTGGTCCCTTCCCAGAGAGTTCTGAAGATCTCTGAAACTACCTTTCCCAAAGGAGTGGTCAGGCACAGCCTGGATCACAATATACATTATGGACTGTTCCTAAAAATCAGTGCAAGCAAGGGGATAAGCCATGCACAGATTGCAAGGTGTGTTCTGCCATTTACCCTCTGAGGCCATGGATCCTGGAATGTTTTATTCAGTAGTATAGACAGGGCTAAAGATTACAAAGATCTGATCTTTTCTTCCTGAGTCTGAGAAGCAAGAGCATCCATAGAATACCTCAGATTGGTACTTGAATGACAGAACTGCCCAGGAATTCTTGTAGCCTGAGATTTTAGAGATTTCCTTCATCATAAATGCTTAGGCTACGTACGGTTTTACGCCAGAACTGGTTGATGCCCTGTCTTCCAAAGGCTCTGCAGGAAGTCTGCACCCTTTTAAAGAGCAGCAGGCCATGCTTTGTGAACCACAGGTAAGGTAAATGCCAGGTAAAGCAATAGCTGCTGGCAAACGTGTACAATTCCTGAGCCATCCTTGCAATCTGAGTCAGTCTGCAGTTTTGCCATAAATTACATAGCAACAAAAGAGATGAGGAATCGTTCAATTATTTGGAAAGAAAAGTGGTGTTTCAGCTGACTGGATTACCTTTAATACATTTGAAGTTTAGCAGAGAGATTTTCACCATGTTTTGGGAATTCCCAGTGAGGGACAAACACAGCTAATGAACAGCTTTCAAAGAGCCTAAACTTAGCTAAAGCCTGTTCATGAATCCCTTCGATAATCAAGAACAGCAGCAGAAGAACGAGATTGAGAAGGCAAAAATTTATAGCTTGACTTTACACTGTGTACAGATTAAGGAGCTGACTCTTATATTTGATCTTTTAAGTAAAAAGATAAAGTATTGTTACATTAATACTTCACTTTGCCTCTCATCACCTCACTCCTGTCAGAACGATTTGAATGGTGCTGATTTTTGATGCCACTGCTATATACACCAGCCCAGCTGGATTCCACCTACATTTCCACATTGTGCTGTTGTCATGTCCTGTCTTTGAACTAAAATGTTTGCAATCTGTCCTGCTGCAGCTTCTTCCATTGACCATGAATGCACAATCTGTCAGATATTCTTCCATTCTTTTTGGCTACCAAAGAATGAAACACATTTTGGCTCTTTTCCTCAGCGAATAAAGTTAACAGTTAATGGGAGCTTGAAGCGACACTGATCCCTGAGCTCCATCCTGATTTCATTGAAAACCCGAGATGGCAGCACTCTGCAGAGTAGAGCCTTACACACTGGCAGTACCTGCTTGCAGTGAACAGACTTTAAAAGGGCTCCACCTGAAGGGAAACAGAACTCATGGGCCAGCTGTCTCAGTTTGTCTTCTTTATAGCAAGAGTTATGACTGCTTTGTTGCTGCTGCTTTGTTGTTGTTGCCTTTTTTTTTTTTTTTTTTTTTTTTTTTTTTTGAGAAAGAAAGAGCTCCACTGCTATTGTACTGATTGAATTGTTCCATTTGGTAAGCAGTCTAAATTCCCTTCATTGCCAGCTGCTGCCCAAAGTAACCGTATTAGTGCAGATTGTTTTACAGAGATGAGTGGAGTTTCGTGGTAGGCTGCATGCTGATGAATTATTTGTCAGGGAAATATAACTGTAAATGCAACAATATATGAACAGACTGCATGAAATTTGTGATCATGATACTACCACTTTTCTATTTTAAAGATAAAAAACCAGGTTCGGTGACTACTGAACAAATGAACAGATGTTCCTTCCTCATCACTGAGCACACCGAGTGTGACACTGATTTATATGACCTGGAAAGGATGTATTTATAAAATATTTTATATCTGGAAAAGCAGAATAATTATAAGACCAATTATTTAAAGTTTCAGCACTGAAGCACTATCCTATATTTGACTAAACTGTTTGATCACCTCTTCAGGATCTAGCTAACAGGAAGACTGTTGCCTTGAGCAATTTTAGCAAGAGCAGGATAACTGCCTTAAAATGGTAGCAAGCCTGGATATGGCACTGTCGTGGTTTAGAACCAGGTGGGAATTAAACTCCAAATAAGATGCTCCCATTCCCTGCACCTTCCTCTGAGAGAGGGACAAAGGCAGAGGATGGATCAAGATAACAATTTACTGAAAACAAACAGCAATGGGATGAGAAACAACCAGTAATAGCAACAATATTAATAACAAAAGTATACAAAAGAGAGGGTGATTTACACACAAAAAGGTGGTCACCACCTCGACTCAATTCCATGTGGCCACCGAAACAAAGACAAGATGGTGGACATTTCCACATTCCACAGCTGGCATTCCCCTTCCCCAATGCGAAAACTTCAGCAATTTTTTTTCCTGTAATTTGTTTTGTAGCTAGAAATTGCAGCAGCAAGGCTGTATCTGGGAATCAACATTGAAAATTGCCACCAAAAAAGCCATTTGGGCAAATATCAGTAAATTCCCTATGGTGTTCTAACACATTCAGTAAATGACTTGTGCATTAGAGGAAAGATATCATCAGACCATTCTCAGGGAGCTGTTGTGGTCGATGTGAGGCATAGATGACAGTGTTCACATGGAAACACGAAACTTCACATGCTGCAGCCATCCCCCTCTCAACTTGTTGTTTAAGCTCCCCTTGCTGTCAATGCAGAGAAATGGACACTGTGGAAGAGCAGGCATCCCCTAAAGTCAACAAGGAAGAATAAGCACCTCCAGAAGATTATGATCTCATCTTGTCTAGTGTAGGCAAAGGGTGAATGTTTGTCACCTCACAGCAAGACTTTCTCTTCCTGATGACTAGAAGAAATAGATGACTGATTAAATAATACAAACCATATTCAAGCATTGGTGGAATTGTGTCCATGTAAAGAGTACATTACAACTTATTTCCCTTCCAAGCATATAAGCACTTTTAACCATTTAGGCTACATCCAAACAAAATGGTGCCATGCTATTACAACTGGCCTCTGAGGCTGGATAGCTGAGGATTCTGTTAATAAGTCTCCTGGGGTGAATTATGAATATGAAACTCTTTAACAAGAAAGATTAATGTTCATATAACACAGGGCCAGCAACACAGTTATAAAAGGGCACTGTGGTTTATCCACAAGCAAAGTTTTTACAGTGCTGTGTGGCAGCCTGTCTGTCCTTCTCCTCACTCATTGGTGGGTCTAGTTCTAGTGTTGGCTTGTGCAGGGTTGATGAGGTTTTCTCGGGACCTGTGGCAGAAATCAGCCCCAGATGTCCCCAACTACCCACAAGCAAAGCATATTAGGTGGGGCAGCGATGCAGTGTGCAGAGCTCCCATCTGTCAGAGGGAAGCTTGGATGGTGGATTTGGCCACCCATGGATGAAGAACAGTGTTTTCCTTCAAAGACGGATTCAACACTTGGCGTATATTTAAGTATAACTTAATGGCACACCAAAAATTTTCATAGTCCTTGTGGGATAAGGCAGCTTTTTGGAGTATGTCTCTGGTAATGAAAGTCCTGGTTCTACATAGGTTCTGCTTTAGGTACTTTTGTAGACCTGGACCATAATAATTTACCTCTTATGACAGTCACACATCTAAAGATGAAGCAAAGATATGTGATTAGTAGCCACTGGGGTAATCTACTCTTCATATCTTAAAATCTAAATTTTACCCACTTGAAAGGAAACACAAATGGATCACTTGCAAATGATATTTGAGAAGGACCCATATTTGAAGTGACAGTGAGCTGTCACTTCAAAAATGTCAACGGATTTCCAAAATTGGTGTTATAAAAGCAAGAAGGAAGATGGATGTTCAGTTCTTTTGTGGTGGGTGAAAGGGAGAACTCAGTTGGTATGTTATGTGAGGTAACAGCTGGATTAAATATGAAAGGACACTTTCTTCTGTTTACATCTAAGTGACATAATGCTCATGTGAAATCCTGAAGTAAAAATTTTCCTCAAAAAGCTGAGATTCTTAAATTACTCATTGAAAGCTTGGGTTTTCTTTCAATGCATTAGAGACTGGAAAATCTAAAGACAGTCCCTGAAGAATTAAAGTGTTAAACGTGCCAAGTCCCTCAAATATGCAGCATATCCTTGTGCTAGTTTAAAACTTCACTCTCAATAGCACAGATGTGAAGCCTTCCTCTGATGTCAGTGGAGTTGTTCTCAGTTATACGGATGGAAGAGAAAGCACATATAACTCACGGTGTAGGAAAAAAACCAAAACCCAAACGTCAAAATGTGCTATGATTGAAGCTGAGAAAGTGTTTTATTATTTTGCCCAAGTAATATCTTGGCATTGCATTGTTATTTGAAAAACTTGCTGTTTCTTGAGTCTGAGATAGCACCTGCAGGGCTGATATATGCATAGTGAATGAGACATCTGGTCTGGGACAAAGCTGCCTTTTAGCTCAAAACAAATGTCATTATTTCTTCAACCACAAACAGCAGACAGAGGTAGGGATGAAAGCCAGGTGAATGTTATACAGTGCATATCAAAAGTGACTATAATGATAAGAGCTTACAGGGCATGCAATTTAATCACCTCTCCAGAATCCAGGGCATTTTTCTGATTTTTTTTTTTTNNNTTTTTTCAGAGACCTCACTGTGGTTGACCAGGCTTGTTTTGGTAGCTGAAGATGACATTGCAGACAACCCCGTGAAGCTCTGTGGGACAGTATCTGAGTAAAGCCTCTTTTTGTCTTTGCCCAGTTGCCACCGTGGATGGACTGTGGGGGTAGGCTGGGAATATGCTTTCTGGAAGGGATAGCTCGAATATGGTACTCACCTGGTTCCTGTGCATCCCTGTGATGCTCCTCTCATGCTGGCATTTTGGCCAGCCTGGCCACCTCGGCCAAATATTCGGGACTGCAGAGAGGGAGAGGTGCCACAGTGCTAGGGAACCTTTAGCCTTGTGTCTGTGAAATGATGATGAGGGAATCAACAAAGGCAAGTGCAGGGTCCTGCACTTGAGGAGGAAAAACCCCATGCACCAGCACAGGCTGAAGGCCAACCTGCTGGGAAGCAGCTCCATGGAGAAGAGGAGGAGGGGTTCTGGTGGGGTTCTGGTGGCCAACAAGCTGTCCATGAGCCAGCAGTGTGTCCTGGTGACCAAGAAGGTCAAAGGTCTCCTGGGGTGCATCAGGAAGAGCATTGCCCAGCAGGTTGAGGGAGGTCAACCTGCCCCTCTCCTCAGCCCTGGTACACTGGGAGTACATACACTGGGAGTATTGTGTCCAGTTCCAGTTCCTCAGCACAAGGGAGGCATGGAAATCCTGGAGGAGGTCCAGTGGAGGACAACGTGTGGATGCTGAAAAGCTCTCAGCAGAGAGATCTCCCAGCTTTCTGCAGTATTCTGTGAGAACTCCGTCTTTCTCACACAAGCTGTGATAAACACTGAGACAGTTTTGTAAATGAGTTCTCTATCCTAACACCTGCAGCTTATTTTCCAAGTTTGTTATGGCTCTTTGGGAAAATGTTTTGAAATGGGTGTTGTAGGGTTTCACCAATCGTGTCCGAGAGGGGGATGGTCAGGGACCAATGGCCCTATGCCACTCAAGCAAACTAAGAGATATAAACCAGTCTGTAAAATAATTAAATAATTCCATTTCTTCTTGGATCAAGTCTATGTCATTTGTCCGTCGACCCCAGGACAACAGCAACAACAACGAAGATAAGTAGGGGACTGGAGCATCTCTGTTAACGAGGAAAGGCTGAGGAAGCTGAACCTGTTCAGCCTCAAGAAGAAAAGACTGAGAGGGGACCTTATCAATGTATTTAAGCATCTAGAGGGAGGGTGTCAAGAGGATGGAGCCAGTCAGTTGTTGATATTGCAGTCCTTGGCACCCTCTGCAACGGCACAATATGAATAAAGTGGGATGTGGCAACGTAAGTTTTTAGCCCTGAGCCTGTCAGATATTTGTCTCTAAAATCTATAAAAGTGACAGGGTTTGAGTGTAAAAATTTGAACTAGGTTCAGTAGTTGAAATATTTTTGGATGCCTTGCAAATTAGAAACAATTGGCAACCTGCTGGAAAAAATGTCCTTGCTGGCTTTTGCAAACTGTGTCATTTCTGATAATACTGGCAAGAAAAGCTATTTTAAATCCTGGAGGACTGTTCTTGGAAAATAAAATAAAATAGCTTTCCTCACTCTTCTTCCAGCATGGCAACAGGGAAGAAATTGTGCAGCAGAGCTGGATGTATGACAGGGAAAAGAAAACCCTTGCTATTAATGAATACCCACCGGAAGAAGGAGTGTGATGGATCATTGAGGATGAATTTGAGTTCTGTTAAGGGTATGACTTCTGGTTTCATATAGGCTAGAAAATTAGTGAAAATTTATTACGTTTGAGACACTGACTCTTGGGAAGGTCACTTCAGGGCCCACAAAGATAGATGGATTTCCTTGACAGAAATACTTTTGCAGGCTTCAGTGCAGTGTGCACCTCATGGGCTTAATATATCTGGGGAGTACTGTGTGTGCACTGGTTCTGCATAGCAAGTCAGACATCCTGAGCACGTCAAGTGGACAGCAGAAACACAGATGGTCTATGAAACCCACACACTAAAATCAACCCCCCAACACTCCCAAAGAATCAGACTTTGGAATGGGTGCTCAAGAGTAACCTTCCTCCCCAAGGAGCATCTCCGGGGTTTCTGGATGCTGAGCAAGCCAGAAGTCCCAAACAAAAGCAGGAAATCCTCCTGTAATGCCCAAGTCACACTTCAAAACTGTGGAAGTGAGTGTAGCAAATGAAGCCCTCTTGGAAAGAATCACTGGAGGACAGAGACAGGAGATATCCAAAGGAATGCCATGAAAGGCTGCCTGTAGTTTTTAAGAAGAAGAAATTTTGTGGAAGAGGCTTTTTTTCGTGTGATTTCAAGCTGGTTCTGATAATTGCCTGAACAAATTTACTTGGAGAGTCTGCCATTTTCAGGGATAGAAAATCCTTTGCTTTCAAAGAGCTCAGCAGATATATCCCAGCCTGCTGCAGGGACAGCATATGCACAACTGAGCAGAAGATAACAAAATTTCTACTTGAATTTCCACTATAAACCACAGCATGTTTTCAGCACAGATATTTCACAAATATACTATGGTTCATTATGAAAGCAGACTTCTCTCTTAAATTCTCCAAGTATTTCTTATAAGATTGCCACTAACATCATGAAGACACCCTTTAAAGGTAACTGAGACCTGCCTAGAATAAATGTCTTTATGTAAAACCAAAGGGAAAGGGATGAAAAGAACAAGAAATCCTTAGAACAAATTAGCATCACTAGTGAGACTCTCTGTCTCAGAAGGTCAATGATGCTGATGTCACGTTATTTATGTTCAAATTTTACAGGATTTTATGAGAGTGGAAGGTCCTCCCCAGACAGTCATACGCCATTATTCATTAATCTTGTTTTGCACTTGGTGATATGCTTTTGATTTCTCATGACCTCTTGTTACCTATTGTTGGAAGTGGCTGTAAAAACCCAAAACTCCTTGGTATGATGGCCATGTAGGACAAATTCAACAACTGTTTTTACCTTTAGAGTTCTTCTAAATACAGGTAGCTCTCAAAGCAGCCATGAGAAGTATTTTTCTCAAGGTATCAATTGTGTAAAACAGCTGTCAATATACATCTCAGACTTGTTAGACACAAATAATCTGGTAAGTTACTAACCAGCAGTTTAACACCAAGTGAAAAATTTCCACCTCCTTTCCCCTGTATGCCAGGTACCAGAAAAAGAGAGCTCCTAGGGCTAATACATGAGTCACAGAGAAGCTGGTTTGGCCACAGTAAATTAAGCCTCATAATGGGCCTGTTGAAGTGTGTAGACAGCTACTGCTGAATGATGTCAAATGTGTGAAAACTGCTGCAGGAGAGGACTGGAGAAACAAAGGGAAAACATGTTAAAATTTACACATTTGAGTCAGGTAATGACAAGAGTAAAATGAAGCACAAAGGAAAAGGTTTGTAATAAATTCACGTAAGAGGTAGGTAATTTCTACAGTCATACTTCTCTGTGTGGATAAAAGATTTGAAATTGAAGACAGAATCTCTACCAGCTAAACTGACAAAAGGAGCAGGAGTAAAAAGCTGCCAAAAAACCTGTACTTAGCCCAGATGTGTCCCTACTGCCTCTTATTATGGTCATTCTCTCCTCCTTCAGGCTTCCTAGTAAAAAGAAACAGTGCTAGAAAGATATTCAGGTGTTCACTAAAAAAAGTACAATTGCATAGCAAGAATAAATGTTTTTCAAAAGTGGAAATTGTCTTATATGGCAAAAGGCCTTTGCAGGATAATAAAGGGATTTGGGCCAAAATGAAAGTGCAAATTAGTTTTGAGAACAAAGCCTAAATAAATCCAGAAATGAAACTGAATTTTTAAGTATACAAATGTGAAAGGAAATGAAACTTTAAACATTTTGGTGTATGTTTGTCCAAAGTGCAACACCTCATCTCTTTACAAACAGTAGCAATATCAGTGTAAAAAGCATGTGACACACTTACTTACTAGTTGGTAATTAACAGAAAAAAATGTCTAATGTTTTTAGGCATAGCGCCAATGCCATTTGAGAAGTTTCTTAAAAAATGAAAGAACATAGACATAAAGATAGAAAATTTTAATGGAAATTTGGGGGGTGGTTTTTGGGTTTTTTTTGGTTGGTTGGTTAATTTGGTTTGTTTTTTTTTGTTGTTGTTTGTTTGTTTGTTTGTTTGACTGTTTTTTCTTTTTTAAAGTACAAATTAGTTTAAATTGGTTTTGTTTATTTCATGGTTTGTGATGTTTAGGGTACTTAGTTTCGAGCCTTTCTCCACAGCAGTGACGCCTGACAAAGCTAGTATTTTTTATTTCAGTGAGCTGAAATTTCCACATAATCACTTAACTTGAGGATTAACTTTTTAAACATGGCATTTAATGTTATGATATAGCTTGTGTTATCAGATAACACTATTTCCTTCACAAAACCTACCAGGGGGCAATTGCAAAAGCAAGTCAATTGAAGTGACCTTGCATGAGAGGGTTTTAACTAGAAAAGAGAGAAATTAGCTAAAAAATGACCTGGTTTCCTATGTGTTCACAGCAGCAACACAGTGATATCTCAAGAGGAAAGGCAAACCCACTGACTCGATGATGGCCTTATCTCATTGATAGAGTGCAGCGTTGTTACTGAGAGCTTTAGTAAAAGCTTTTTTCTCCAAAGAGGAAAATCTACCAATTTAATTGGCCTGCTTGTTTGATTTGAGCAAAGGCTGTTCCCTCACATGCCGGTGCAGCAGCTCAGTGATTTAGATAAAGAGCTGTTGCTTGCTCACTTCCTATCAGTCCAGCCCCTGCTGTGAGAGAAAACAGTCTGGAAACTCCTAAGGAACTGGGGATTAATTTCATGAGGAGCCTGGCACAGTACTCAAAGTCTACCAGATCCTCATGACTGCTTGAGGAGTCGTGAATTTACTTATAGAGATCTTAACTGGGTCAACACAAGAGTATTCCATTTGCAGTGCAAACAAACAAATAAAAAAAGGGTTAGTTAGACATTCTCAGTGGTGTCAGATTAAACCCTGATCCTAGCAAAATGCAGATGTTATCCTGCTTTTTTGTGCTGGATAGGCAGCCTGCTAACTGAACAGCATGCCTTGTCTTATGCTTGACAACAAAAAGCTACACTGTTCTTACAGCAGAGTTCAATCTTTTAGAAACAGGAAAAACAATTTGAACGCTACACTCCAGTAATGTTAACATCCACACTGTTCTACATCCAGTGCTTTCCTCAGAGCTCCTGGAGACACCTTAGACAAATGGTCTTACAGCAAAGCTTTAAAAATGGTAGACCTCAAAAGTTAGGGATAGAAGAAGCCTTTAATAAACATTCAATCTTAATCATCAAATAGCTATTGTAACCAGTAATAAACCACAGAATTTAGACTCTTTTTACATATTCTGACAGATTATTCATCAGCATCACTATTATGGATTATTTCATGAAAGCAGAAACATCTCTCTTTAGACAGCTGTCAGTTTTCAACTTTACAGATTTAACTATGTAGCTTAATACAGAGACATTTTTCCAATGTACACAGCTAACAAATATTACCAGTGTCAATCCTACTTATTTTACGGGTGTGAATCAACTGAGGGAGGGCTGAAGAATGCATCTTATTATGTCTGCCCCGAATAACACCCTTCTGAAGGGCATTTACCCTCATCAGATGATTCAGTCTTTGTCATGCATGGGTACAGTTGGTCTAACCCCCATCCTGGTCTTCAGGAGTGTTGCAAAATGTGAAATATTTTAAATTTTCTTAAGAAAGAGTGTTCTTTAATCCTTGATCTTTGTATACTTTCAAACTAAATAAATAAGAAGGGAGATTTACACATTAAACAGAGAGCAGCTAACAGGGTCTAAGTGATGTCCTTGTGTTAGGAAAGTAAATTACTTGTTGGTAGAATTGTTTTGTTAAGGTTCAGGGCTGGACATGATCTCAGACCTAGGGAGATGTTAACAAAGCTTGGGAAGAAAGATGCCTCCTGATAGTGGGCACAAAGAATGCAGAATTTATGGGCCACAAAAACAACTGGCAGAACTTCCAAGATAAGGTGAAACTAATAAACCCGACTCAGCAACTGTGCTGAAAGCAGCTCCAACTGGATAAAAGGAAATTCTGGCAGGGGGAGATCTGCAATCACTGACTCAGGGGCCATTGACACAAGAAACCCACTGACCCAAAAGAAGAGAAACACTGAGCATGGGGACTAATTAGCATGAGAGGCAAGAGAATCATTGACCAACAGAAGACAGAATACTAATTAATAAGAAAACGATGCAACTTGTATCCAATGAACATTAATCCCCTTTGTATGCAAAAATGTGTAAATAGTAAAACGTTTCTATAGTTGGTGTGTTTGATTTGTGGAATTCCACCAAGCACTCAGGCTTGCACAAGTCTGAAATAATCAGTGTCTCTCTTGAGTGTTTAATTACTGGCTTGCAGCACACCAGGTAATGAATCCAATTTTTGTGGACAGCACCCCTGCCCTATGACAACTGCATCTGAGCAGCTGGGCTGTCAGGTAATGCCTGGAGGAGCTGCAGGATGCTTCGCAGAGCCCAGCCCCAGTGCACAGAGGTCACCATGTCCATATATCTTTGCAGGATCAAACCTTTCAGTATAAATCTACCCTTATCATCCTCCCTGCCTTTCTGTTGTGTTTCATTTGTGGCTGATTTGTTCCTGCAAGCTCTTTGGGAGGCATATGCCTCTACACCTGGCAGGCTTCTGCTTTTCAAGGTCATTTTACCCGTGGAGAGTGATATTTCTACTCTTTTTCCTGAAAGACTTTTTAAAAAAACCCCATTAGTACGCTGAATTCAGACCACTGTCCAGATTTGTGATTATGGACACTTGTTTTGACACTGTCATTTCTGAGTGAGGCTGTTATCAATCTGTAGGAGGGGAAGAGTGCTTGCTATCTTACCTCGCTGTCAGCTTACTACTTCACGTATCAATGTTATGACTGCAGTTCAGTTTATATCTGTGAAGCCCTGGTAAAATGTTAAGCACTCCAGTAGTGCTGAAGATTAAATATTATTTTGCTCTCCAGAGCACACAGCTATTTCAATAGGACAAGGCAGTCCAAGCACTTCTTGACAGTGTCTGGATAGGAAAACAACATCAAGCAACCACTTGTTCAATTTTTTTCTGCAAGCAAAGGGCTGAGTCGTGTCTGCCTGAAGGTTATTCTTTCTCTGAGTGTTTCTCTAAAACACCTTGAGTCACTGTATAATTCACAGGAAGAAAGGTAAAGAAGCTGTCTCTATTCACGTTTCTTTACAGCCCTGATGCCTCTTTATGTTCACAGTAAGTGCAAAAAAACTGTACTTGCAGTGATTTCTTTTGATCTTGGACTGGCACCTGCTGGTGCAGGGAACTGGAGACACTGTGATGAATGATGGCTCAGCAGCAGCCAGCTGAGCTGGCTCTCTCTAACTGAGGTTAGAGATCACGGAGTTGATGTGCAAAGGTAGGTCTGAAGCCCCACTGTGCTTTCTTCCACCCCGTTCCTAATCCTTACAGCACCTGATTTGAGAAGCAACACCTGTGAAAAATGAATAGCAGTTCCAAGACTGCTTTTTTCCCTGCCAGAAAGCCTTGTGCACTGCAATCAGCATTTCAAGAAGTGTATTTTATCACTGAGAAGTCCTGGAGGTGCTCACACCTGGAGTGCCCCACCTCATCTCACTGCTCAGATGGGGCTGTACCCTGGGTGCTTCCTAAGCTCTCCCAGCTCTCCCCAGAGAGCCACGGGCACTTAGATTGATTAGTGGTCTCTGAAATACAATATAACAAGTAATACAGTCAGAAAGGCAGAAAGTGATTTTGAAAATAACAGAGAGAAGGATAGCAGTACTTTTAAAACATTTACTGCTGCATTTGCACCTGCTTGGCCATATTAATCAAGTTTAATAGGCAAAGACAGAAACAGTCTAGATTTTCTAAGAAGTTTTAGAGTAAACCTCAATGAATTGAGGAATTTTTTTCTGTTTGATTGCTTACTTGAAAAAGTTAAAAAAATGGCTCACCACACCCTCACACCCTGACAGCTTTATTTTTTGCGCCGATTACAAGGCACAAAGGCAGTGCAGCTCAAGGTGCCTGAGTTCATTGGTGGGGTGAGAAATTTGCCCAGACTGCCAGGCCCCAACTCCATGTGCAGTCACTGGAGACAAGCAGTTAGGGCATCTAGTCTGAGATTTAATTCATTTTCCCTGACTAAAAGCATCCAGAATTCAGCACCTGTTTAAGGATTTTTCAAAGCTGTGGTATATGCACTGCTCCCTATGACAGACTCACCTTGCAGCAGTCTTCTTCACTACTTTGTCTATGCCCAAAACCAGTTCTGAGTCACGGTGTGAGTATTTCTTTGAGAAGGATAGTTTAAATTTCCCCTAGCAACTTGACATTTTTAATTGCATAGCGTGGTACAGAATTACTAGACTGAGCATAATACACCACTTCAATAAGCCTTGTATTACATTTTTAACCTGAGGCTTCAGAAATCCATGTATTTAGGTAGGTGTGTTTCCTGTACATGCTTTGAAGCCCAGGACACGTATAGCTTAAGGGAGCTGTATAACCTTCTTCATTTTATACAGGCAGCCGTGTGAATGAATGGAACTTACAGCTTTGGTCCACACCTACAATCCCTTTTCTGTGGTTGAGAAATGTTCCTTGTTTCAAGTACAGGAGAGCATTAAATATCTCAGAGTAACAAAAATAATGACTCTACTTCATGGCTCGACTTTATAGCAGAGACTTCTGACAACAGAGACTCTGCCCTGAATTTACACCCACAGAGGAGGCACCCACATCTACGGTTTCTGTTTTAGGAATCATTGACAATTTGTGACACAAAGGGAATATGAAGTCGGGTAAATGTATTCTCTCCCCAAGGAAGTGAAAGGTCTGTGTTTAAATCCCTTGATTATTGCATTAAAAAAAATTACCATTTTACCATGACATTTCCATCCTGGCAACTAATGTGCCCCTCCCTGGGGCTCAGGCATGGAGATGGAGAGGCTGCAATCTCCAGGATCCTTGGCAAGACAGAAGGTACCATTCTCCTAAACATTTTAGCTCGGCACAGGCTCCTTGATCCCCATGACTCAAAGCAAGGCCCAGTCGGTGTTTGGACCCTGGCTCACCTCACCTGGGCTGAGCAGGAGGTGAGGGGGCAGTGCCCCACCAGGCAGCCCCAGAGGAGAACCTGCAGCAGGCATGACTGACAAGGGATGTGTGTGCAGGGAGCCTCCCAGCCCGAGCACAGCTGGCAGGCAGACCTGGCCTGGGAGAAGGGATGGGCGCATCGTTTGTTCAGCACTTTGGGGAATTAGCAAGTAAAAGCATCTGGGAGATCTCAGTCTAGCAAAGAATTCAGGTACCTGTTAAAATTTAATCAAATCAATAGCTTGTTGACTTCGGTGGGACTAATGATGAGCCTCATTTTCAGGCTGTGTTTAAGTGCTTGGCTGGATTCAGGTTTGAAATATTGGTTGTTACCGAGTTTTGTGTATGCTAATGCAGGTAAGTGCATGGAGAAAACAGAAGGTGATACCACCCCTAACATGAATGCTACTAAACTTGTTTTGGAAGAAACAGATAATTACTGTTCAAGGTGGAAAGCTAACTATCTATTTCACCTGAGAACGTGTTTTGCAGTTTCCTCTTCTAGCTCACTTTAGGACACTGCCATTTCTGTATTTTATTTGCCTTGCCCACCTCTAAGTCCCTTCTACTTCTTTTCTTCCTTGTTTCACTGCTCTGGGATCTGGAGTTAAAAGGAAAGCAGAGACCCTCTGAATCTGCAGCAAGCTGGATTAACTGGGATAAACAGCCTTCCCTCCTCCCCCCTGCTCTGCTGTTTGCAGCTGAGTGATAACATCAACCAGCCCTTCTTCCTTGTCCCATGTGTTTTCTCTTTCTGGTTTGTTTTTTTTTTTAACCTGTCACTGGCTTTACTTCCACATGCACCAGTGAACAGCAGCTGCTAATGCTTGATCTAGCCACTACGCAAGGAAAGCTTTTAAACAGGCTGCAACCTGAGCTTCTGCAAACACAATTCAAAACTCCAGCTGGTCAAGGTGCACCTCTGCTCACATTTCCTTTTATCAGAGGGCTGCAGGGGACCGTTCTGGTCAGATTATGTACTCTTCTCTGTATGCAGCCTTGCATTTCATATTGGAGGTTGCCACCTAGTAACTAAACAGGAGATAAACAGTCGTGAGTAAAAAATACTCATTCTTTGTAGAATATCCTTAGATCATTAGGGGGTCACACACTGTTTACTCAAATGAGCAGGCAGGAGCCAAGACGTGGATGCTTGTCTGCACCAAAACTCTCTCCCTGTTTATTTTCAATCCTTTTTGCCAGCATAGCTGAGAATCCAATATGGGTGAAAATAAGAATGACAGGACCCAGCTGCCCTCAAAAGACATCACAGAGTATGGTGGTAAAGCCATCATAGACGATGTAGCTTGCTTACTGCCTGGTGGTATTTAAAAGGGCATTGAAAAGCAATCTGACCCACAGCAGAGGCTGGCACTGAAGGTTACTCCTCTATCCAGAGCAGGAAGGTAAGAAAGGCCAAACACCATGAGAAGACCAAAAGCAGTGGAGGAAAACCACATGTTTGATGCATGCAGGAGGAGCATGAAAAGGCTGTCAGGCCTGTTTCCTTCAGGCTTTCTTCCCTGCTGTTATTGGCTGGCAAAGAGAAGTCATTTTTGCAATGAGGTGGCTGGGACTTGGGCTGTGTCTCACAGACAGGCTGGGGAGACCCTGCTTCTCCTTCCCCAGTGACTGCAGAGGATGGCAGGGAAGCTTTGTCTGGGACTTGGGCTGTGTCTCACAGACAGGCTGGGGAGACCCTGCTTCTCCTTCCCCAGTGACTGCAGAGGATGGCAGGGAAGCTTTGTCTGGGACTTGGGCTGTGTCTCACAGACAGGCTGGGGAGACCCTGCTTCTCCTTCCCCAGTGACTGCAGAGGATGGCAGGGAAGCTTTGTCTGGGACTTGGGCTGTGTCTCACAGACAGGCTGGGGAGACCCTGCTTCTCCTTCCCCAGTGACTGCAGAGGATGGCAGGGAAGCTTTGTCTGGGACTTGGGCTGTGTCTCACAGACAGGCTGGGGAGACCCTGCTTCTCCTTCCCCAGTGACTGCAGAGGATGGCAGGGAAGCTTTGTCTTAGCCTCTGAAGTGAGGCATGAGTCCAAGCCTCTGCCTCTTTTGTTGATACCCTCTATACTTAGCAAAGAACTAAAAATGTCCTTGAAACACGTGGACCTGATAGGCACTTGTTTGCATTGGGCATCCCCAGGGAATTCTCAGCTAATACACATCCTTCTGCATTGCACCACTTTGGGGAAAATTATAGAGCTCCCTCTTGCCTTGTAACCGTGTTATGTAAAGCATCTGAATATGCTGCCCTCTGAGAAGATGTGCCAGCTCCAAGAATCTCATTCAGATGTTTCAGATATGATAATGACCCATTTAAGGAACTAATTAAAATTGGATGAGTTTCATATCTCCCCCAGTTTTAGAAAAGAAAAATCATAGGCCAAATATAAATTCCATAAATGCTTGATAAAACCTCTGCAGGAAGAAATTTGGCAGAGGACATCGAGACCAGGCCATTTTGAGCAAATGAAAGAACCTAAAGCAAGACTTTGAAGTCTGACCTTCAGAGTCTATAATAATACAGTGGATGACAAAGGTAATAAATACCACAGAGTGGGACAGAATGTATCTAATTAAGCAGTTTTAGCCATGCTTTGGCATTCTTTTCAATTATGTTTCTAACTAGAAGGGTTTTCAAACTTACCAGCACAGTTTTCCAGCAATGTTAGTTCTGAAAATAGAGCTTTTTTTCTCTATGCAAAGTAGCACATCATCAGTTATTTTACAGTCACATCCACTTCAGTGGTGTCATTTCCATTACAGCAGTGGAAATCTGTGACTGTGTCACTTCACTGAAAGCTATGGGCCAAGCACATTTTTCTGCGCTCTATGTTAAAATCAATGGATAAGCTAATAGGGTAGACACTGCCATGTGAACCAGAACATCTATATCTTCTACTACATATGGAGAGACTAAAAAGTCTGCTTTCTTACTCATTTGTTTTGCCAGAATCACAGAACAGATGAGCTGAAAGGGACTTCTAGAGGTCTCCCATCTGACCCCCACATATTCATTACAGCTCTGTTGCCTGTTTATGAACAATTTTAAGTAGAGCAGAGGGCAGGGTTACATCCTTTGGCCTGCTGGCAACACCACCGTTAATACAGATCAGGAGGTTCCTGACCTTCTTAACTGCAATTACTCAGTGTTAGAACATGGTCAGCTTGTTGTCCACTAGGGTCCCCCACTCTCCATCTCTGCAGATCTGCTTTTCAGCTGGTTGACTCCCAGAGTCTTTTGGTGCATGGAACTTTCCCTCCCCAGGTGCAAGACTTTGCACTTCTCCTTATTGAACTTCATGAGATTCCTGCCAGCCCATTTCTCGAGCCTGGTCACGTCATGTCCCTCTGAGTGCCCACACAAATCCTTGGTGTGTCAACCACTCATTTCAACCTTGTATTGTCTGCAGTCTTACTGAGTCTTCCCTTTGCTCCAACTTCTAGATCATTAATGATGTTATGAGCGCCAGTATGAAAAGCCCTGCTGAAGTCAGTCATCCCCTGTTCCTCAGTTTCATTGGAGAAGGCTACCAGCTCAAGCATCTTTTTCCTCTTTGCAAATCCTTGATGACTATTCCCAACCACTTTCTTGCTCTTTTTGTGTTTAGAAAGATTTTTCAGGATTATATGCTTCATCACCTTCTCTGTGATTGAGATGAGGCTGCCTAGGCTGTAGTTCCCCATAACCTCTTTCTTACCTTCCTTGAAGACACAGATACTTGCTCTCTACCAGTACTCATGAACCCTTCCCAGTTGCCATGACTTTTGAAAGATCTTTGAAAGACTTTTTCCAGTCTTGCCTTAGTTGTCGATATACCTGTTGAAGACCTTGTTGCCCAGCATGTCCCCCATACGAAAATTTAACTCTAGGTGGGCTCTGCCTTTCCTAACCTCATCCTTGCATGTTCGGGCAGTGTACCTGTATTTTTCCTGGGTTATCTGTCCCAGCTTCCACCTCCTGTTTGGTCCCTTTTTATGTTTGAGTTTATACAGGAGTGGCAGTCTTCCTGCGACCTTTGCTTTTATACCTGCTTATGAGGATGGACCATTCTTTAGCTGAGAGAAGATGACCTTTAAAAAGAAATCTTAAGAGTCCCTTCAGAATTGTACCCCATACAAACCTCCTATACAACTATTTTAACAGGCCAAACTCTGCTCTCCTGGAGACCAAGGTTATGATCCTTCTTTATGTCATGGTTCCTCCTCTCAGAATTCTGAATTCCACAAGCTCTCAGTTGCCACAGTCAACTGCCCCCTGATCTTTATGTTCCTGTGAAATTAATTTTCTTTGTAAGCATGAAGTCCATCAGAGCAGCTCCCCTCAGTGATTCTTTTCTCTGAACTGCATAGCCCTCAGTAGCTGCAGACAGCTGGGTCATGCTGGCAAAGCCCAGGGAGGGATGAAAAGGAAAACCTTACAGGCAGCAGTCACAGATACAGAGGCATGGCAGATGCAGGGTGGAGTCCTCCACGTTCTTCATTCCCCACCTCAGCTCTTGGTTCACAGATCCAGAACAGCTAAGCAAAATGATCTTGCATAATTTGTGCTTCCAATGAATAGGATGAAACCCTTCCCTAAAAGGCACCCCCAGCAAGGCTGTTTTGGCAGTGGCCCCATGTCCCAGGTGCTTGCTTCACAAACTGGCCCATGTAACAAGAACTTGCAAGGTTGAGAAAGGGTGAGACAAAGCCATCTGCTTGAGCAGCTTTAGCTACAGGAACAGAAAAACCTGATAACCCAGGAGCTGTACAGTGCTTATGTCAGCCATCAACACTAATACACGGAAAGCACATTTGAAATTGTGGAGGCTTTCACTTGTGCGATCAGTTCAGTCATTTCATGTGGATTTGTGTGTGCTTTGGATGAGCACCTGCCAGAGGAAAAGTGGAGGGCTGCTGTGTAGGATGCACAAGGCCACTCTCCACAAGTAGACCATGCTGGGTTCTGGGCCTTCCTGAGCAACAGGGTGCAGATTTGCATCAGGTTCACTGCCCAGTCCAAAGTAAATGCATCATGCTGTGCTATTGAGAGGAACTCTCTGAGGACACTGCAGAGGCTTTCCAGACTGAATGTTGTAAGAGGTGGACACTGAATCATCTGTTCCAAGTATGACCTACCCTATCTGGATATCTATCACTAAAGTCACCATGCTTCCCTATAGTCCAAGATAGAATACACCATGTTAAAACCTGTCAACAGTAGAATTCTGGCTGGTCTTGAGGCTCACTCCTTCTTCCTCTTCCCACTTCTTCAAGACACTTTTGCCAATTGTTTAACAAGTTTTCTCCTTTACTATCTTTTCTTCATACTTGATTTTCTCACCTCATGGTATAACAGCACAGTAGCCATACTTTCCAGTCTTTGATTAATATTACTTTTCATTGAAAACACCTGCCTGTGTGGAAATTAATTCCTGACTGCATATGGTTTGCCTAACCTAGGTTCCTGAACTGTACATCGGCACCTGGTGCTTGGTGAAGCAATCCTGCTGGAATGAGGCTTTCACGGGGGCACTGGTTCTCACTGGTTTTTACACTCCTCATGGACGCATTCGGTGGCAGCCTCACATGCCCTGCTGAATCACTCACTCTCTGAGGGATGTCCTCCGTGCCCTGGCTGAATTCATCTTTGACTCTGTGTGCCATCACAACAAGGCGACAGGCTTTATGCAGACTGATGTGTCACTGAGGCAGTAGTGGCAGAAGGTCCGTCCTGTCCTCAGGCTTTGAATTATGTAAAGGAAAAAGCTTTTATTCCTTGCTGAGCTGGGTGACACATGCTTCTTGCAGATTCACAGATATATCATAACTCATAGAATCATAGAATGGCTTGAGCTGGAAGGGACATTAAAGACCATCTAGTTTCAACACCCCTGCAGTGGGAAGGCGTGCCTTTCTCTAGATCAGGCTGTTCAGAGCTCCATCCAACCTGGCCTTGAAGACTTCTAGGAATGCAGCATCCACAGCCTTCCTGGTCAAGCTGTGCCTGTGCCTCACCACCCTCAGAGTAAAGGATTTTTAAAAAATGTTTAGTATCTCACCTAAGCCTACTATTTTTCAGTTTGAAGCCATTCCTCTTGCCATGTCTCTACATGCTCCCGTAAAAAGTCCTTCTCTACCTCATTTGTATTCTTCCTTCAGGTACTGGAAGGCCGTAATTAGGTCACCCCAAAGCCTTCTCCTTTCCAGGCTGAACAATCCCTAATCTGTCTGCTATTCTTTCCTCATAGCAGAGCTTCTCCATCCCTCTAATCCTCTTGGTGGCCTCCTCTGGACTTGCTCCAAGAGGTCCATGTCCTTCCTGTGCTGGGGACCCCAGAGCTGATGCAGCACTGCAGGTGGGGTCTCACCAGGGCAAAGCAGAGGGGCAGAATCCCCTCCCTCACCTGCTGCCCCATGCTGCTCTGGATGCAGCCCAGGGTACAACTGGATTTCTGGGCTGCAAGGGAACATTGCCAGGTCATGTCCAACCATATCCACCATATCCACCATATCTTTGGGGTTTTTCTACATGAGGAACCAAGTGCAACGTGCACCTAACCTGGTGGTCTAGCAGTGTGGGGTGTCTGTGTGGGGCACTCCAGTGCCATTTGTGAGAGCTAAGCTCAGAGATCAGAACTGGTGGATAACCATGGTAATGATTTTTATATGTATCTATGCACCTTTATCCAATATATAAAAGATGATTAATAATACAATTTTAAAATAGTTTTGAACTCCATGTGTTGTTTGAAGCTCTTTCATTGTTCCCAGACTTTGCAAAACTCAAAGCAACATCAGCGATCTCCTTGAAATGCCTTGTGGTTTAGTGCTTAATTATTTTACATGCCTCCTCTAAATTAGCCATGGTTAGCATGTACATGTTTGTGCATGGCACTGAGTGCACTGTAGCATACACATACCTGAATATTATATAGCTTGATTAATGGCGAGTTCTTAAACACCAGCTTTGCTGGTAGGGATTGAGTGCAGTCATCTGTGTGACCTGAATTTCTTCATGAGCTGGGGTTGCTAAGAGAGAGTGAATAAGTGATGGGATGGCATTATGAAATCATGTTTTCTCTTGTGTACCTAAAACCGGCTGCAGTCAAATACAAGTGGCTCTCAGTTTGCTTTGGGGTGTGGTGAACTTGTATATTTGCAGTTTCTCACAGGAACAGAATTTTAAAAATCCTCTTCTGAAGGGCTGCTTCGCTGAATGTTAAGAAGATTGTGCAAGAACTCCATCTTCTCACTGACATTTGCTACTTGTGTTTGCCGTCTGCCAATGGACATTTTCTCAACTCTTTCGTACTGGAGGGTTTACAACAGCCATTACAAAGCACTGCAGGTACACGCAGGCAGAGCTCACCTGCTGTGCCATCAGCAATTCCCAGCAGCTCCGACAGCCCCTGGCTTGCAGCAGCAGCACCACCAGTAGAGAAGCTGCACTGGAAAACCAGCCTGGAAAGTGCTGGGTATCCTAAATGTTCACTGACACCATGAAGGATCAGCTTGTTTCACATTCTCAGAAAGTTTTCTGTATCAAAAGGATACAATAAATAGTGACAATTCCAGTCAGATCAGGATAAGTCACCTTTTAGAAAAGAAAGGGAGCAAAACAGTACTTGTAACATAGTAAACCAGCACAGTAGGGGGTTGCACCTATGTTTGACACAGCTCTGGTTTCTCTCATTTACTATGAATATGTATATATATGTGAGGCCTGTACTTTGTTAATTAAAGCACCTATGAGTAAAGGGATTGTTTAAAGCATCATGTTGCAATATTCTGGGGGAGATTCTTGAATATCCCAGGGAAAATCGAACCAAACTCCTCAAAGACATTTATACGAATTTTTTGTTGTTCTGTAGAAATTATGTGATAAAGACAACTCAAACCCTACATTCCTCCATAAGAGTAAAAAAAAAAAAAAAA
>VZRO01002269.1:37368-52661 GCA_013397915.1 Daphoenositta chrysoptera
TTTTTTTTTTTTTTTTTTTGGTGGGGAGGGGAGGGATATTCATTCAATACTTCTATGAAAAATATGAATTCCATAAAAGTGAAGTTCTATTATGAAATTATTTTCATTGGAAGTTTTTTGACCAGCCTTACCATTTAGATATCCAGATTTATGTACACTAATGACTCACATCTCCTTCCTCCACTGATTTTCAACACCTTTGCTATTGTTTTCACAAACTGCTTCTTCCTCTTTCATTCCGAAAATAAAACAAAGACAGTTGTATCAATCCTTGCCTTTATTTTCCCTGCCTTTCCAGCAACTGCTTCATTTTTTGGCTAAAGATACAGCTCTTTTCTGAAATAGGAGCACACCACTTGATTTTTCAGGTTTGCCTCCTGTTTTGCTTTCTATCATAACGATAAAGCAAATCACACCATGTCTCAGTTAGCACCACTTTAACCTGCTGGTTGTGAGATTAAAATAGCCTTCAAAAAAGGAGCAGGCAACAAAGAACTTGTTCTAGACAGCCACACTCCACAGAAGTTAATTAATATGCCAGATATTAAGTTTATCCTTAACTAATTTGCCTATTCCTAGATAAGTAAGGACATATTTTACACCTCCTCTCGATGTTAGGGTACCACTGTGGTGTCACATTTCCCGAGCCCACCTAGGCCTGGAGGCACCCCACATTCTTTGCCTTATTGGGACTTTCTGCCAATGACCACGTTGGCTCTGCAGCATTTCTTCCAGGGACCCTCAGTTTTGGCAAACTTGGGATTTACCAAGATGAAACTTCTTCCAGCCACACTTGGGTGGGGATTTTCAGAAACAGGAGGCCAAAACAGTGACCAAAATATTTTACCTCAATAAACAACAAAAAAAAGTTACAGGCCCTCTCTAAAAACCTCAGTAGGCTTTATGACTTCAAACACTTCACGATGGTACAGCTTGTGAACACCAGAGGAGGGTGGGATTGAGCTCGTCTAAGTCTAACTGGCCAAAGGTGAGCAGTGGAGCCTAACTCAGTCCCGTTCCCCGGCAGCCAGCCGTGAGCTGTGGGTGGCTGCAGGAGTGATTCGCTCCAGGTCCATCTGCCGCAGGGTGACTCAGGGCTGCAGACAGGCCTGCTGGGGTGGGCAGCTGGGTGAGATCTGCTGTGCTGCTGGGCACTGTTTGTGTCAGCCTGCCCTCAGAACGGAGCCACAGCCCCAGCCGTAAAATACCTGCGGCCTGCATCACCTCCCGCTTGGAGCGGGCCAGGAGCACACACCTGGACAGTCACGGCAGCTCACAGCACAAGTGCTGGCAGGTTTGGCTGCCAGAGCTGAGTCATGTGGCTGAACCCTTAGGACCGGCATCTGTTTGCACAACTGGCTCTGAGATACTTCTGATAAAGAGAATTATGATTTGGAAAGGTCGTGAGTTCTTGTGAAACATTACACCATTTCAAGCAGCTCAAGCTATGACCCAGTATCTTAGCACTCCCTCTTCTTGACTGCAGTATCACGTGGCTCTTTCTAGCTGTAACTACTACCAATAATTGATTAATTACTCAATTAAATACAGTGAGAATCTTTAAGCGTGAAAAGCAAAACATTTTACAAAGTCAAAATCTACGACTTCATTAAAATGATTCTCACATCAGCTTTCTTTTACCTCAGAAGCTCATCAGACTCAAATAGCATAGTGGATCCAACCCAGCTATTAATAAGGAGCTCAGTCAACATATCTTTCACTTTATGCCTGATGAATTTTCTTGCCTCCTCCACACAATGGAAAACTATCATTACAGCTACATTTTCTTTCTACAGTCTGGGAGCTTTCTAGTTCACCTTATTTCTCATGTTTTAAGAATCCTCCTTCAAGTGATTTCATTTTCACCTCCTTTTTTAGCTACACTGGCTTTTTTCACACTTCTGATGGATTTGTTCCTATGTGACACAATTCTTCCTAGGAAACACATCAGTTTATGATCAACTATTTTGTGTTTCCATTGCATCATCCCATTTGATTTCTCTCAGAACCGCCCACGTTTACTTCCTGCTTGGATGGAATTTGTTGTCTTTGTTTTACATTTCATCCTTGATCATAGTGGCAAAGGTGTGATCCTGACAGCATAGAAAACCTCGTTGTGTCTCCAGCTATGTCTTTGAGGTTTGTCACAACAAATAGAAGCAACAAATAGGGAAGGCTGGGAAGGCTGCAGGAAATGGACATCAGAGGGCTCTTGATATTTGAAATATTTTTACTGGGCAATATTTATGCTTTGCAGTCATTTCCAGGAGGTTTTCATGCTCCGTGTATACACCTACAACAAAACATGGCACTTACCTGTGACCAGACATGCTACATGCCATATGTTCCTCGTGACACTCCTGCCTCCTCCACTGCACAGTGAATCTGGATGAAAACCAGGCTTGCAGCAAAAGGTTAAGTGTAAAATCGGTGTCCTTCCATTTCTTGTTCACATTTAAGTATTTGAACGGTCCTAAATGTTCGGATGGTTTTGATCTGAATCATAACTGTGTTTATAGAACTATGAAAAGTTTTTATTTCAAAAGGAGTATACCTATATATACCTTGAAAATATATCTATGTAGAAGAATGTTGAGTAAAATCAACAGAGAACAAGTACAGGAGACCTTGGTCACTGTTTGTTTTAATTTAGGAATGAGCAAAATAATTTTAAGCTGGGCTTAAACTGGAAATATGCATTTGTGATCTATTTAGAGGGACAAAGACAGAATTTGAAGTGGTAGAGCATTCATTTACATGAAAAGAAACCCTGTCCTCTTCCTTTAACTTACCGGTACATATTCTACTGAAACAGCAGGCACAGGCCCTGAAGCTGGAACAACTACAGTTGAGAGGATGATCCTTGGTGAGCACTTTTAGAGTCCAGGTCCACCACCTCTTCTTCTGAGCAGGCCTTTTTTCCCAGCAGTCCCCACTCCCCCATCACCTCCTGCCACAGGACAAAAACTTGAGAAGAAGCCCAGACGTGCTGCAGCACCAAAGCGGGGCTGGCATGGCCAGGCTCTGCTCTCGTGCACCTCAGCACACCTCGGAGAGCGGATCTGCAGCTGATGCAGGGTGACTAGCCCCCAGCATTTGGTAGCCAGATCTCATTCCAGAGCCCCATCTCAGCTAAATGAATCTTTCAGAACGCCAAACCCTTTCAGTTGTTTCTGCTCAGCTGAGCCCTGTGGCAAGCTGACTCGAATTGAGCAGAGGGAGGACTGCTAAGGACAATTGAACACGTGGACATTTGTGACACTTTTGAATCAATGCTATTTTGCAATTAAAGTAATATAAATAGATTTAAATCCATACTTCTAATTAAAACAACAGTTTCCTGTGCCTCCCAACTGCAGGCAGAATCTGAGTTCTGTTCTGTGAGGAAATATCTTTTGCAATTTACTGCAACCTTCCCAGATCTTGCCAGCTCTGCTGAACCATTAGATAGGCTGTAAAAGCATTTCTTAGGGTACTCTGAAGAAAGACAAAAATACATCAAACTATGTAACTTTAGGAGTTAAACATTCCTCCAAATTAACTTTCCTTGTTTCCTTGCATTTTGCAGGACATTATTTTTTACTGCATCATATTAATTTTTACCATAACAAATCTCACAGATTATCCTATGTACTGTAGTTTAATCAGCAGACTTAAGTTTTTTTATGTACGCCTGCTTTTGTACAAACATTTTACATATGGGGACTGTTAATATTGGCCTCTCTCCTCAGGTACAGTAAGATGCTAACATAACACAAACCACACTGATTTATGTCGTAAATATTCGAACATCAGGTGAATTTATTTGTGACAGTTTGAGATCAAGCATAGGTAAATGGGGATTTTAGAAAAAGCAGCCAGGGAAGAAAATCATTCTCTCAGACAGTGCATGATAAGACTCTCAGGCACATGGTGTGACTCTTGGGATTGTCCTGTGCAGGGCCAGGAGCTGGACTTGATGATCTTTGTGGGTCCCTTCAAACTCAGCTTATTCTATGATTCTATGATCAGTGGGCAGAGAAGTCCTCTTACCATCCCATCACTTTGTTTCTGCTATTGTTTTAGAGCAATATACGATGATCTATGAATGTCTCAACCTCTGGAGGAATAAAATGGTCTTTCTACCAACTGTAGGGTAATAAAACTATACAATCTAGAAAACCGAAAAATTAGGAAAATTGAAGCAACAGACAATGTCTGTTTTGGAATGTTACACTGGAAGCCTGTTCTCAGCAATTACACGATTTTCAGCCTCTTTATAGTACAGACATCAAGGAATTTAATCCCTTTTTATGACATTGAGAAACCATGGAATCCTATTCTCACTGCTGTCAGAGCAGATGGAGGCAGCTCTGCAGATGCTCTTGTTAAACCCAATAGATGCCTGGAGAGCCACCTCAGTTTGTGTTTGCAGGTGAACCCAACAGAGTACATCATCACTCTTTGATGTTGGTTGACTCTTGCATGTGATAAAATTCTTAAATTTACTTTCCTGCAGGAAATGTTGAGTGAAGATGCGTTCCCAAGAAATGAGTGGTGAACTGCATCTTTCCAATAAGCTCAAGAGATACTTTTCTGTCCTGGGTTCCACACAGAACTGCTTCAGTCTTTCTTTTTCAGTCCTGCTACTGCAAAGCTTACCCAATCAGCTTTCACTGTCCTAATGCTCTTATTTGGCCACATTGAACTTTCTTAGAAGCCTTAAACTATACTACAGCATGAAAAGACTTGTGATTTGGCATTTGATTTTGCAGTAGCTGTGCTCAGAGCTCTTTGAAGAAAAAGTGTCACCACAGCTCTGAAAAACTTACAATCTAGAAGACATAAACCAAGCCAAAGATGATGTTACAAACAGGTATCAAAGAAGAAAACTATGAAAAATTATATGCTTAATTATGCAGGAAGAGCTATATAGATGAAAAAGGACTACAGAGTTGGTCTCTGATCGTGTAAGCTTCTGCTTAACTACACAACACATTCATTTCTTGACTTTTTTGCATGATTAGTTCTTAGTTTCCTTAGGGTAGAAACAGAAAGATTGAGCAGAAGGGTGTAAAACCTAACCAAAAGCATTATTCAGAAAAAAAAGATTACAAGAATGAGGATAAATAGAACAGTGCCTTGTGTAACGATTAGCACATGAATGAGTTCATTGGAAATGTAAACATGGAAAGGGACTGTCAGAGTGGGCGTTAAGATGAGCAACTCAGCCCGATGAATAACTGCGGAAGTGGTTAAGACTTCCTGGTCACCAAAGAGAACAGTGATGCAAGAAGAGGTCGGGCTAAAAGGAAGGAATAGGAGCAGCATTCCCCTTCACATGCTCAGCTGTGCTTGTCTCTGTGTGTGACTCTAAATCCTGGTGCTTGTTGCTTCAGTGCTCTAATGACAATCAATAACCAACCAATAATCACGTGGTTTTGTGGGTAACTGTGGATGGTTGCTATCCTCTGGTTCTTGCTACTGCCTATGAAAAACAACATAAAAATTGGTATTCCTGTAAAGCTCTTGATGATTGAGGCAAACTTTGAAACCCACACAATCGCAGCTCTTCGATATTTTTAATCATAACTGCTGAGGCAACTCAAGTCCAGTACAAAAGTGCAAGCTAATTTTACAGGATTTCATGTTCTTTTAGTAACTAGATTGATTCCTGGAGATGGATATATGTAGCTGACTCTGATCTGGAGGGGGTTTTTTTTCTATGATACTGTTTGTTTTTCTGCTATATCACAAATTTTACTGGCAAGTGTAATTGACCAAAATTCTCAACACCTTTTGTCATGGAGACCTCAACAGACTGCTGTTACATCATTGCCTGCAAATGAGCTGAATAGTCCTTTCTAAGCCCATTTTATTTCCAAGGATGTGGCATCTACCACCTCTCTCTACATTATACTTAAATGAATTGACACAGTCCCCTTCAGTACCACTGGATAAAGCGAGGATAAATATGGCCCAATCACAAAACGTCCTCAGAATTTGTTTATTTGCCTGCTGTTGACATAGGCCGTTCTTTGGCAAAAGCTCTTGGAGATACTAAGCACTTCAGCAGTTTTGTGTTCAGAATGCCTCAACATCAACAATACACCAACTACAATACACTTTTTTCTGGTTTCTTTCCAACACCTATTTACTACCCAGAGACAAATCAGAAGCAAAGTAGTGGATCGGTAAGCTGTGGACTTTTAAAGGTTGCTTGCACCACAGTCTGAGAGCAGGAGCTTGCCAAACCTTATTTCTTGGAGAAACCCACTGGACTTCATAAAATAATGGGATAAAGGTGTTATCTGAAAAATTACTTAAGAGTGATGTTCCTAAATGCTCAGGTGGGCTGCAGCCCAAGGTCATTCTCAGACTACAATGGCTCTGTCCTCTCTGAGGCAGCAAGAGAAGCAAAGGCTCCCTATGGGAGATTAACCTCCTTAGAAAGGGGGATGCAGACATTGTCACCCTTTCCAGACTTGCTTCATACCTTGCACTGACATAGGTCACCCAGGACTTGTGAGAGGAAGGTTACATGTCAATGGTAATAAAGTTGCTCTTGGGTTTTTGTGGAAGATCCCAATCTGCACAGCAAGCATCCTTTAGCTCTATGTCAAGTTGCCTTCAAATGCTGGCTGGTGAAACACTTGCATCTGAGCAGATTAGACAATACCAAAATGATAACTATTAAATGGGAGTGCATTGGTTTCTGGTAAAAGTTCACTGTATGCACCCATTATTTCTGCTGTTTTTTTCACAAAACAAATGAATAAGGGATTTAGCATAATATACTGAATTCTTTCTATGGAAAGAACAGTCGAACAACAGTTTGTTTATAATATTCTGGAGATAATGTGTTTTCCAAGCAGTATTTCAAACTCCCTCCCACTTTGAACACTGGCTGAGATGAATGTGGTACTGCCTGCAGTGCACTGTAGCTTTTTTGTAGCAAGCAAAACCAAATATAATACTAATGTATTATACTTCAGGAATACTGAAGGAAAAAATAGTACCCTTCAGAAATAAACACTATCTTTTCAGCCATATTCTGAAATGAAAAATACTAGAATGTTGTAGAACAGCCCTAGCCTCATATAATTCAAATTTACTGGTATTGAGAGCTAACAGTTATTGTGCCACCTTCTTGTGAGACTCCCCACCTGAGTTCTCAGCCAGGGGTCTCGGGGCATGGCTCAGGGATGCACTGCACTTTCAGATGTTCACAGCTGAGTATCAGCCTCACTCACAGAGAAATTAATTCCCTAATGGGATTCCTACTTAATAGTACTTTAATGGAGACAGCAAAATAAAGTATACTTTAAAAAAAAACAAACATTACCTCTCAGAGTGGTAATTTTATTTGTATGCATTCAGTAGCACGCAGTTTTTTTCACAGGAATATAAGCATAACAATGGTGAAACATCCGTATCAGATCTGGCCTGTATTCCATTTCAAATGATTTAAAAGCAGATGCAAGAAACTTCACAGGAGGCAATGGCAGGACAACCTTCTCCAGAAGAAAGTTTCTGCTTAATCCTCACTGATGTAATGCTTGGCCGATTTCACAAAACATGCAGACTTATACCCCTTAGAAAAGTAATACACATATAGAAAAATCTGTATTTCTTATATATTTCTGTACAGTAATATTTACAACATATTGCAAAGATTTCAGTCTTATCTCATTGCAAATACCTGCTTCCAGGCCATAAACCCCAGACTTTGTACCGTTCTCCTGTTAGGCTACAGCAGTGGACATTGCCCCTTGTCACAGCACTGGAGAACCATGAAACACTGGGGTGTAAACAGCAGTTTGTTCTGCACGCTTGCACCCCATTTGACTATTTTTGTTTACATAGTTCTAGTTAAACAAAATAATTGAATTTATGACTAACCTTTGTCACCATCTGCCGTTTTAGGCTCCCCAGACAATTGGAAAACCAACTCTGTTGCTAAAACTTCTTTTCAAACTGCAACAGTCCACTTTTCCACAGCTTAACACCAAAGCTGGAAAATTCCACCCATCCCGAAGGATGTCTTTTATAATCAAATAGTACAAAATCCCCAAACAAACAAATAAATGATGATTTTTTTTTTTTTTGAGAAAAAGATAGATAGTGGCTAACATTAGCAAGTTTTGCTCGTTTTGAAGGATATGACTGAGAGACCCAGCAGAAGAAAGGAAACCCTTTACATGTAACAGTAACGGGAGCGGAATGAACACCAACCAGAGCTTTCATCATTTGGAAAAAGCACTGAATTACCCATTCCCAAAATGAATGGACAAAGAAAGATTGCCTTCTATTTTTGTTCTGACATATAGGAAATGTAAATTATTAGCTTACCCAGAAGGTATTATTAAATAAAGGGAATCTATAGCTTATCAGGCAAAGGTCTTAACACAGGTCCACATCACCTCTGAAATAAATGGGAATGCTTGGGATTCCTACAGTTTGAACAAAGCCAGAGAAATTTTGCCACATCAGTGTGGAAAGTCACCTGAACCCTACCAAACTATCCACAAAGACAAAAAGAGGGATTAAAAAAATAGTCAGAATGCGTCCAGTTCTGATTTCACTAACCTCTGCCATAAACCCCTCAATTTTCAGAAAGACCAATGTTCAGCATTTTCAAGCAAATTAAACATATTCCTTCCTAACATCTAAAACTCATGAGCAATACATCTTTCATCTTAACTTTTGAAAGCTGCTCAACTGAAAGAGCAAAAACAAGCAGAAGTCTGAAAATGAAACCAAAAATTTCCTTGGAAATAAAACAAATTAATTCTCCTGGGGTAGGGAACTGGATTGTAACTCAAAAGATTTTTCCTGCACTCTGAGGTGTCTACAGTCATCCATGTTTTCAAAGAAAAGCAATCCTTAGCTCTGATATATAAATATGTATGCGGTATAGAATCTTGCAAATGGAGCACGGACAGAACAGATACAGCAGATTGTGTTCCTGACTAATAAACCTAAACTGTGTTCCTTAAAAACCTGCACCTTGAGTGTATAAATCCTACCATGTTAGCAGCATCTTGGATTGAAGTTTTCTGAGAATCATCCTCTTATAATAATGTAACAAATATACATAGAGATTTCATTACGTAAGAAAATATCCCCAAATACTACCTTCTCTCTAATTTTGAAGGAGCTCACATAAACTATTTAGTTTTCTCCCAGTTGAGAAGTGAGTTCAACAATTATTTTATCTGGAATTGTAACCTACTTATCTTGAGAACTTCAGACATGTAGACCTTGGTACCTAACACTAGAAACTGAAGACAAATTCCTTGCATTTCCAAACTGGTGCTGTAATTGAGAACTAACCATCCGAGGACTGACAAGCACATTTAAAACCCATGGCGATGCAACTCAGATTATATTTAGCTGTGTAGACAAGCTCTTCAAAGGCAACTCTTCCACAACTGTGGTAACACAAAGTAAGCTTTTAACCTCTGCCAGACCAACAGGTGAAGTCAATATTATGCCAGTTGGGCAGCTTCCACAGACAGGCATCAGTGCAAATGAAAGAGAAAATGGCTTTGGCTTTTTTTTTTTTTTTCCACTGTTTTGTGGTTTGTAATGTCCACATAGAAATGCTTTGATTTTCTAGCAAGCAATGACAGATTGGGGTGTTGGGAGGCATAGCCAGCAAATTCCATGAGTTATTGCATAGGCCTCATTCACTACACTAATGATCCCAAGTATCACCTTTTAAAACACGTTTAGCTCAGGGAGCCCAAATACAGCATTTTACTGATGATATTGAGTTAGGTGTTGCCTACACTGGGTGTCATCAGGACATTCCCTGGCCTGGCTGTGCCCCAACGTGCCCTCCTGCCTTGCAGCGCAGCGATGCCGCCTTGCACAGCCCTCCTGCAGACCCACACCAGGGAAGTGTGGCTTTGCACAGCCTGGCACAGCTCCCTAAGGGATTCTGTAAGAGCCTGCTCACTCACTGCATCGCTCTAAAGGTGTTACACCACAACTGCCAAACCTTGCAATGTTTGCAATGTCACAGTCAGGCACACGTTGCAAACAAATTGTACCGTTCTGGAAGGCAGAAACAATGCAAAACCTTCCTCAATACCTGTTTCTTGGAACCATGCTCCTGGAAGTATTTTGTGCTATTCTTTCCCAATGGCTGAGCAAGCTGTGTGACAAACTAGCAAGAGCAAACTAGGCGGATACAAGGTACACCAATTTGGCTTGCATGCTGTCAGAAGAGCAGAGGTTTGGCAGGGATTTAGCTGACAAACATGTTTACCATGTATCTCAGGTAAGGCTGCCACAGTTAGTCCTCACCAGCCAACGAAATGATGTTGAATGATGTCAGGATGAGCTCTGATCAAACAGCCCTGGTAAGGCAGAGCCTTTGAACATCCAGGTGGAGTCTGTCTGCAAGGGAACACCTGACCCAGAGGTCATTGACACTTCATTCCCACTTTCTCCCCCCATCCCTGTTGACAAATTCATTGCTGGAAAGAGATGGGTGCACAACACAGACCTTCTGTCACAGCCTGAAATGACATCCTGAGGCAGTGAGCTGATGTTGAATATTATTGTGGACGGCAGCTGCTGTCACACTTCACTTTTTCAGGGGCTTTTGTTTCCTGTTGTCTCGCTGGGGCACAGTTCACAATCTCCAGTTTTCATTGTGGTCTTGGACACCCTTGGGCTTGACAAGAGTGAGGCTTCCAGGGGATGGGGGCGAAGGTAGGAAGCAATAATAAAATACTAAGCTTGGACAAAGTAGACATAAGCCAGATGAAGGAACAGTTTCTTCTTGCATCTGGTGTTGTTCAACTTCCAAGTCAACAATTCTGAAGAAAAAAGAAAAAGAGTGTCATTTGTTATTTATCCCATCAGACAAGCATAAGGTGATACTCTAAAGCTTTTATTCAGCTGCCTATGGCTATTGCCAGCACAGCAAATTACCCTCTCGGGAGATTTCCACTTGAATAATGCCCATCCATTTAAGAATGATGAGAAACTCAGGGCTGAATAATCTTGATTCAAATCAGGAAGGAGGATGCAGAGTGAACCCTCTTCTTAGAATCAAGCAGAACTGGCAGTGAGAGGAACTGAACTGCAGAAGCGAACCCAGGCAGCTTTCCACCAGAAACAGCAATGCCCAAATTGCCAAGGACCTCAGTTTTCTGAAGCTCAGAACCCACACTCTGCAATCCTCACTCTGATGAAACATGCTAAAGAACCTGATCCTTCAAACAGCTCTTTTATTTACATGGTGCTTCACCAGGGCCCAGAGAGCTCCTGAAAAATTAAACAGAGAACATAAAATATGAATGGAATGATCACTGGCCCATAAAAGCTCCGCAGTTCTTGAAAGGTGTTTTATATGTAACAAATGTTGGGACTTCAGGAATGAGGTTTCTGCCTCATTGTCCAAAGAAGGTGCAGCAATTTTCAAGCCTCTGTATAAAACAAGGAACTTCCAAGGATGTGCCTGGGAGCACTAGGAAGAGTACTTTGCTCCCCAGCACAGCACAGCAGTCCACTGCCCTTTAATAAGCAAACTAAACAGAGCCAAATACTTGGATATTGTGAAAACATAGACATCTGACTTGATGCAGTATTGTCTGAGAAAATGTAGGACTGAATGAAAATTTAGATTGGAACTACAATCATCTTGCAATCACAGGGTGATAATAACTCTCTCCTTAAATTCTGTCCAGTAAATGTAATATTTAACTTACGGTAACTTTTGATGACCCTTGTCCTTTATTCTGGGTACTGTGTACAGGTATTTTTAGCTGACCTTTCTGAACTTCCCACTTCTGTGGCCTAAATGATAGGTATGTTCTCAGTTTTCAGAAATTACCCTACAGCTGATATCCAACAGTTGAGAGTCAGCCCTCGTATTCTTAAAATTAGGTTTATAAATAAGGACCTTTTGAATTAGTCTTTCCTAGGCTGTCAAAAATTTTGGTGCCAAAGGAAATTGCTAGCAGTGTAAAGTGCTCCCTTGTTCTAGGTATTAAAGTTATTGCAGAATGAACACAGACCCACTTGAATAAACTTGCTGTTTACTTCATGGAGATCTTTTCACCACCTTCTTAGGCTATGTACTATCTTACATGGTAAAAACAAAAAGCCATTGACCAAGCCCATGTGAGGTTACACTGGTTCACCCCTGGTACTTCCCACCCTCCTGCCCTTGCCTTTGCCCTGGTGCAGCACCTCCTCTGCAGACTGGATGCTCCCGGGGTGCTCACCAGCATCTCCTGCCTCAGCTGCAGCACGGGGCATGCTTAGCACCCTGCAAATGGATGGGGAGAGGGCCAGCTGCTCCCTCCGGAGCCAGCTCTGTGGTGACAACCATGGCTCTGCTCCCGGATCCTACCCCCATCAGGGGCATTCAGGAGCAAAGAGGCTTTCATTTGGTTGTTTTTCTTGTGTGGTTCATGCTTGCTGGAATCTGCCTCCCACCCTCTCATTCGGCAAGGCTGGCAGCTGCAAGGAGATTCACAAAACCACCACCTTCCTCGCCTTGTTTTGCATACTCCCTGGCCTTTTATCACAGAAGGATGAGCAAGGAGAAATTATTAGTTCAGGAGAGCCCTTTCTTCTCTCTAAGGTTATTTGGGAAAGGATTTGTTACATAACAACACTTCTTTTAAGTTGTCAAGCGGATACCGGAGAACATTCTTATCTGCAAAGCCCTGAAAAGTTTGCGTAAAATGGCTCTCTCCCTGTCTTCCTCCTCTTGCAGGAAGAAAATAGGCTTTTGAGAAAAATTCTAATTCTAAAAGTGAACAGAATTTCACATCATTAAAACCAGTTTCAAGTAAGTAAATGGATTTTTCCTGTATATGGATTAAAGGAATTTAGAGTGACAGCCTCACATCCACGTAAGAATGAGGCTCAAGCACTACAATTCTCCAAATTCTGAAAGTCCACATGCTCTACCAGCAGCTGTATCTACACCAAATGATGTTCTTCTCACGCACCAATTACGAACTGTCAGAAAATATACATGTAATCCTTCATATCAAGACCTACTCATACAATTTTTAAATACCTTACTGTAAGCTGTGGTAGTTATCCTAGGGGCTTTACGTACTGGAAGGAGAAAAGCTGTTATCTCATAGATTATCAATACCACAGGCTCCATGAATATGGTTATTTTTCAGAAGATCATTAATAAAAATAAACACCGCTTTTATTAAACCCAGGACATCAGCTTTTACCAGAGCTAAATTTGTTCTGCTTCTGTCTGTGAAGTAATTGATTTCTTCACCTAGATCCACACTTTTCTGTTAATTATCTTTAGCTTCAAACAGTGAAGACCCCCTCTGACCAAGGCAAACCATGCAACCCATTCCCAACTACCATCACCAAGCCACACAGCAAAACCCACTGCAGAGGAAAACCTAAAGTCTGTGAAATGCTATGAGGTCACCTGGAACAAACTTTTATAGCCCCAACAGAAAGTCGTGGAGGAAATAAGATTGCTAGCAGGGGTACTGACTCGGTTTTGCTTTCCTGATACTTGGGGGTGCCTATGTGTAAGGGGAAGGAGAGAGAGTGAAGGAAAGTAAAGAGGGGAAAACTGTAGCAGTGTAGTATAAATACAGTACACTCCTGATGAGTAATAGTTTGAGCAGTACGGTATAAATACAGTGTACTCCTAATTAGTACTAGTCTGTTCAGTCTGTTATCCAAATAACTGTAACCAAGGGTTGAATACATTTCTAAGGGTTTTTTTTCCTAGCATTTAATATAGCAGAAATTAGAGGAAATAAGCTATTTGCAAAGCAGGAATCTGCAAAGTGCAGGCATCCTTCACAGACACCGATTCTTTAATTTCCTGTGGGGGCTCTGATCTAAACCTGGCAAGCTGCAAGCATTTACTTGTTAGTATTTTGTTTTTTGTTAAAAAAAAAAAAAGGAATTCTGCTTTGCAAAAAAGCCATACTTGGAACATGTGGTAAACAATATATATTTTCCTTCAGCCCTTCCTGAAAAGAAAAATATAAACCATGAGAAGTCAACTGCTCTCTAAAAAGGAAAGAGACACACAAATTGCCAGGGCGAGGCTTTGCACACACCTTGAGTTCACCAGGCTCCAACGCATGCTGAATGAAGCCATCATGCCAGTTCCTGGATCGCCTTGTTAGTCTCCTTGGCTTTCTTACACGTGTACAACCATTTGATTATCCGAGCGTTGCGCTCAATCACGGAGGTGCTGCTGGGGACCTGCTCCGTGAGTTCGTCCTCCAGCAGCCCCTCATCCCCGCTGAGCCTCGTGAACTCACTCTCGGATGTTGCCACGCTGATGCTGCGGATCTTGAAGGAGACACTGTCAGAGAGCACGGAGAAGTTCTCTCTCCCAAGATCCTCAATGACCTCCTGCTCCAGGCCACAGTACTTGAAAAATGTTTCCAACTCAGCGATGGACTTGGAGTAGCGAGAGCTGATGTCCGACTGGGAGCGATGGAGACCTCTCCTCTTCACCTCCTTGACCTCTTCAGGAGGTATAGTCAGTTTTGAGGGTCTCTCATGCTCCTTTGTACACACCCCTGCCCCTTCAGTAATCACAGGCTCAGTCTGCACCGCTCCACGGTCGCTTGGGTTATGGTCACCATCTTTTGCTGAGAGATGCTCGCTGCTCTCGCTGGCTGCGATGTCCTCCATGACTCTGGGCAACTCAGGGGAAGCCAACTGCTTCTCCTTTAGGGACCCATGGAAGATCCTCCTCACCAAGTTCCCCCGTGAGCTGTCCTGGCTTTGACCTCTCCCAAGCTCACATTTCTGACGGTAGATCACCAGGGAATCCGGCCGCATCTGCCTCTTGGTGCTGCGCCTGGCGATGGGGGGGCCGTGCGGCGGGGGGGCCGGGCAGGAGTTCAGCGCCTTGCCCGGCTCCAGCGGCTTCGCGCCCGTCGCTCTGCCCCGGTCCCTGCTCGCTGCTCTGCTCTCCACCGAGCAGGTCTCGCTGCTGCTCTCCGAGGCCGAGCTGAGCGCGATGACGGGATCCTGCCTGGTGCTGATGACCTGCTGGCTCTTCACGTACTTGGCCTTGTCGGCGGCCAGTCTCTCCACGGCACTCTTCCTGCCCGGCCTGCCGGCCTCCAGCTGCCTGCGGAGGTACTCGGGCCCCTTGTTGAGGAGCCGCAGGGGGAGGGAGGAGTGGAGGTCGGAGATGGCGTGCATTCCCACGGCCCGGGAGAGTTCAGCTGGCATAGCAGGTTCAGGGACGCGGATCCTGCTTCCAGTCCCGAGAGGGAAGTGGGATAAGAAGGAAAAAAAATAAAAAAAACAAAGGAAAAAGAGGGAAAATC
>VZRO01002269.1:52695-163300 GCA_013397915.1 Daphoenositta chrysoptera
CGGCCCCCGCCACCTCCCGCGGGCTGGGGCGGCCGGGGCCCCGGGGCGCGGCGCTGCGCGGGCGCTCCGAAGGTTTGCTCCCCTCAGAAACAGCCTCTCCGGGCCGGCCCGTGGGGACGGGCGCTGCCTCAGGCCTGACCCGGCAGACCCCAGCGCTTCTCCCCCTTCGGGGTCACCACCTTGCCCCGCTCCTTTCGCGGCCCTCACGCGGTGCGTTCCGCCCGGCGGGCTTCACTGCCCGGCCGTGCCGGGCGCTGCGCTCCGACGGGAAGCCTTGCAATGATCGGGAGAGGACGGGACTCGGGCTTCCAGCGCGCAGCGGAGGGGCAGGGTCCGGGCCCGCCGGGTGGGCAGCACGGATGTGGCCCCAGCTGTGCCCCCAGCTGTGCCCCCAGCTGTGCCCCCAGCTGCGCTGGCGGCATCCTGCCCTTCCCGGGGCAGCGGCAGCAGCAGGGACACGTTTGTGCCTGGCCCAGCTGTGCTGCGGCTGTGCGCGTGTAAAGTGCAAAGTGTAAAGGGCAGTGGAATGGCATTAGTCTGAATTGCGTGTTGCAAATCTTTGCCCGACAGAAATACAGGGCAGAATTCCCGTCTGGGGCTGGCAATTCTGAACAGGCAGGACAGAGCCATCGGCTGTAATGTAACCTCCTGAAACTTAGACTTATAAGTTACGGGTAATCACCTGGGGCAGTTCAACTTTAACTGGTGATCTCATGTGAGATGCACTGAGGTCAATAATAACTGAAGTATAGATAACTTTTCTTTTAACAGTTTATATCTGCAAGTTTTTTCATGCATATTTTTTATTGGTTTGGTTTAGCTGTAGTTTGTCTGTAACTTCTGTGGGAATACTAGAATGCTTTTGTGGGGATTGGTTCATACTTCATATATACAATCACTAAATTGTAGCTAACAAGTTTAGAAAGGAAGAGATGATGCTCCCTGTCCTCGTTATGAAGTTTCAGGGTACACCACTTTGCTACCAGCAAGGTTCTCACTGTGACAAGAGAAAGGCTACAAACAACCCTGGAGTCAGAGGTTGGACTAGCTCTTCAGTGAAGACCTTAGAAACACACAAACAGAAATATTCTCTTGCGGACATGGTTCTGCTGCTGGTTTTCCTCTTAATTTTACATCATCTCTGGTTCTAGATATGTAGGTCTGAACTCCAGAAACCCCATAAGACATACGACTGTCCCCAGCGAGGATCCCGGATATGATGCTTGCCTGAATCAGGACTGAAACTTTTGATATACTTTGAGATCACTTAAAGTGAAATTCTTATTGAGATGTTGAATGGGCGCAGGTTTTTGAGAAAGAATTTTTTCTTTTACAGTTATACAAGTAGAGCTGGTTCACATAACAACTTACTTGAAAGTCAATATTCTTGAAAACTGAGAGACCAGGAGAAAAGTTTAAGCACAGTTAATTATGCGGGAACACTTTCCTGTTAAAGTGGTTCATACACAGATGTGTAAGAGTGTAGTTAATATCATTACATATTTAAATGCTCCATGGGACGCTGGGCATATAAAGAAGGCTGATGTCTTCTGACAATGAATCTGAGCAACAAGCTGATAGATGCAATTAACTTAGTAATGAGATACTAAGGTTTCATTCTCATATTGACAAATCTGCCTTAATTTTTTCCTTCAGCATTTTCCTTGGAGTTCTATGGCACTGCATAATGTAATAACACATATTCACATTTCTCCGTATATTTTAATTTGTGTTTGTTCCAAATTCTAGTGTCTTGTAGAAGCTTTAGGAACTTACAAAAGAAATAATTTGTTTGCATTCATTTGAAATAATGAGGAAAATGAACACACACAAGTATCAGTAAGAGTGGTCTTATTAAACAACTGAAGTTCTTTTCTTTATCAAAGCTGTTCATTCACTCCTTGCAATATGATATAGTTTTCCTCAGTGGACAATATCTTTGTGTTTAGAGTTGATATACAAAACCAATTTAAAAACATTGGTTTTGATGAAAAAATATTTTAAACATTTAAAAAATTTGAGACATTTTCCCTTCTCTTAAAATGTCCTTGGTTTTAAATGCATGCCTGAAAGACAAACCTGGACACTTTTGATGAAATACTTTCATTTTTCAGCCAATTTCACCCTCATCTCACTGACAAAGGAAGATAAGAGTTTTGATTTTCCACAAAGTGCATGTCGCAAGAAATTTCTCATGAAAAATTGCAACAGCAATTTCCAGCTGACTTTCCAGATATGTGAGATACTTTTCCTTGAGAATCCTGGGTGATGACAACAACACTTAGGGGAAGAAGAGTCTTCCTGGGGTCAGAAATCATTGTGAGAAACAAAATTTTATAACCCTTTCTCCCTTTAATAAGGTATATCAACGTAACAGCTGCACAGTTATGTTATATTTTAAATATATTTAGGTCACATATTTTAAAACCTAAATGCATTTCAGTTTAAAATATGGTTCTATGATTTGAAATAGTTATATTTGTATTTCTTGGAATTAGCTTTTTTATTTATGGATACACATTACAGTATTCAAAGAAGAGGGAGTCTTCTTCTATCTGGGAAGCAGAGAGAAAGAGTGTATTATGAGAGCCCCAAGCAAACCACCTTTGCTCCTGTCCCAGAACAGACAATAAAATGGAAATAAAAATGGGTGCAGCAGCACCCCTCCCTCAGCCTGCCAGCTGCCATCAGTCTCCCTCTGGCACCAATACATTAGACAAAGGTAAAAGAGGCAAGTCCTGCACACACTAAGCCTGACACAAAGAGTTCTCCCACAGAAGGAGAGTTCTACAAAACACCTTTGAGTCAGCTGGCATTTAAAGTTATCATGAAACACAAAGCAGTTGAATTTTATATGGGGTGAGAAAAACCACTTCTCGCTCTGTTTTTATTAATAAGACATGTTTTCAGAGCAGAGCTAGAGTCTCAGCCAGAGGAAAGCCAGAAACAACTGGTACAACGGCACTGGAAGCAAACAGTACAATGTGTGCAACGCTTAGGTCTTTGCTGTCACTGCTCCCTTCCCATGGCCAGTGACACTCAGATTTATAGTGGTCAAGGGGCAGAAATGAAGTGGTGGCAGTGGGAGGTAAAGGCAAGGAGGAAAGAGAAAGGGGAGCTCAAGCCCTAAGAGGAACAGGACGCTCCCATTTTGGAGACCACCAGAACAGCTGTGGCCCAGGACTGAGGTTTCTCCCCCCAGCAGCTCTCAGTGCTGGATGCAGGTGTTGCAGCCCACATCAGAGGGTGGTTCCCTTCCACTGTGACATTGAGTGGTGCCACTGAGTGTCCTGTTTGCTGCACTGGGGGGATGTAAAGCAGCCACAACACAGAAATGAACAGTTTCCAAACAGCTGTCCCCAGAGGGGAAATTTTAGGCCTATCAACATGAAATCAGTGACAGTCCCAGTTCTCTCAGAGTCACACAGTAGAAGATATAGGCATGCCTGTACATCTTCAGGCAGAAGTTTCAGGCTGTGGGCTTGAGTACTGTATGGCAGAGGCAGACCCACATCACTTGTATGTCTTCTTTTAGCCTCTCCCACTGCTGCCAGATTGCTCAGCATCCTTTTCTGCCCTTGTAATTTTGGGTTGTTTGCTTCATGAAACAGCTTGGCATCTCAATCAGAAAACATCTTCTCCTAAAATCAATCCAGCGTGTTCAAAATTGTCGTTCGTGGGCTTCATTTTTTAGTAGAATTTTGGAAACCCCAGGTGTACCACTTTCCAGGTTGAACAACCATCATGGATCTCAACGGGGCTGTGTAATTTACATCACAGTGATTCATAGCAACATATGGGGGGCCTTATTAAAACAAAGCAGAAGATAAGTGATGGAATATCACAGTGAAAGCAAGAGATGAAAGGGAGAATAAATGCAACATGCCTTACACCAGGCAGTGACAATGGGGAAGGTGCAAGCCATAGAATGCTTCTTTCCCTTTTTATGCCTTCTTGTCCCTGCAGTCCATCTGAGCTGACACTAATTCCTTTTTTCATACACCTCTGACATGCCTAAAATGTAAAAATAAAAATATCCAACACGGGTTTGGTACCTAACATATTTAAGTGTGTGTTAAAATGTTGAGATTGAATATTTTGATTTGAAAAGACTGATGTTTATCATGCTGTCTGATCAAATTCACTGAGTAATTTGGAAAGGAGGGGAAGAGCACAATAAAATACAGCTATGATGCTGCAAAGGAAATGAGTACGTTAGCTGCCAGAACAACTGTTTGATCCTGAAAGGGTTTCCTTGAATTTTGCATGGAGATAATTTATGAATGGATGTGTGTTACATGTGTTAAAATAAACTTCGCACTCGGTAAAAGGTTCTCACTGTTGCTTCTGTCGTGTTGAGTTTTATCAATGTTCCCACAGTGTTCCCCATAGGCACAGTCATAGCTTGCAGTTGTAAAACTGCCTTTCAGTGGTTGCAACACCCTTTACCAACCAACCAAGCTCATACACAGTCACTTCACCCAACACAGGGATAGATCAGGGCACTGCTTAAATACCTTATGAATTTTATAGGCAGCATTGCTGCAATCATCAGCACATTTATCCACACAGTTATCCTCTGTAAATGTCCTGCTAGCCTAGTCTGATGTGTAGTTAGCTTTGGTCATAGAAAAGCTCTTTCACTTAATCTAAAGCTAAAACCCATAAAATGGTTTAAAGGCATCCCTGTTGTTTTAGGGAATGTCTAGCAGCTGTGTGTCACCTCTCTGCTGTCTGCTTGCCTGGCAGATGCCGAAAACAATCAGTGCATCTGCTGTTGCTGTGCCAGAGCAGTACATGTCTATCCATGGGCCTAAGCAGGTGAGAGATGGAGTGCAGACTTATGTCCTGTAAATTCTGCTGTGTATCCACACACAGGCAGATGAGGAACCATAGGAAAGGTCTCTGATTATTGAACTTCTGACAGAGAATTGCCTGTTGTTTGTTATATATAATTTGTATCGTGGTAGTTGGGCTACTCACCTGGCAAGTGTGAGAGACAATCTTCCTCTCCCAGATTTGGAGCAAACTTTCCAAATTGGATTTCTTGCTTCCCAACACAGCAGTCATAATGCAAGTCTGTAGTTCATTGTCACTCAGATTCTGTTGCTCAAAACATTTATATTTTCCTTGCCTAATTAGAAATTTACTGAAGGTAATAGACAGAAGATACTAATTCTATAATCTAGTGTGCATGCACCTAGGAGGTGTATGGATTTTTAGTTACTCTTGCAAAGTGGAAGGATTTAAACAGAGAAGGTTGAAAAAGTCTCACTTTCAATGCTGTTTAAGGTGTTCAGAGGAGATGTGCATTCAAATCACAAAATGGTATCTAACATCTTCATCTCTTCTACCATACTTGCTGGCATGCTGTTATAAGCCCTGCCAGTCTCATTTTCAATGATACAGACTTGACTTTAGAAATCAAACAACAGGATAATATTCATATTTGAAAATCCCAGTGGTGGATAGGAACCGAAATACACTCAGAGAGAGCAGTCTTCAGACTTTTGAATGTCCTACTAGCTTATGCAGGTGTTGGCCCACTCAGACACTGACTGCTGGAAATCCCATTCCCTACTGCTCTTATCCATTTTCTGTAGAGTATATTAAATGTTTCATAACAAGTGGGGAGTCAAAATGTTTCTATTAAGGCAGAAATTTTGACTCATTTTCCTTGAGAGAATGCCCATCATAGAGGTCTTTTAAATGTAACTGTATAAATTTGTCCAATACTGTGATGGACACAGCTCATAATGTTTAAAGAAACCCATCTGTCAAACACCAAAACACTGGAAATATCACCAAAGGAGCACAGTATCAGAACTCAGAATGCATGGATATGTGTAACATGTGAAGTCTGTCATCTTCTGTCATCTTCTGTCTAAATTGGTTGAGATCATGATGCTTCTTTCCCAAGGATTTCTTGCATTATCTCTTTAGACACAGCTAGCAGTTGTTCAATCTTTCTTATCAAGTGATTGCAAATTTGAGTCTCTGTCCTTATGAAATCTATGGAGAACTGACCAATGTTTTATCTGTACTTCTATGTGTTAATTTGGGGCCAGAAGAGCTCTTGCATGGTCTCTCTAGCAGAGTCATTGGCTAATGAAATCTGCGTGTTACCTTTCCTCAGAAGGAGCTGGTGCTTTTCATTGCTGAGATACCCTGTGGTTTTCTACGATTTTTCAGTACTTAGAATCTTTCCCCGATCCCTAAGGATGTGCAGTTCTTGATGGACATGTGATAATTAAAGGAGACTGTTGAGTACAGACTGTCTAAAGACTCCAAAGGGTGATTGGTTTTTCACTGTTTAGGCACAAGAAATATGCAAATATAGGAAAACTGATAAATGTGCTTGTATGTATTAATGCAGCTTTTTTGCTCCCCCTTCTACATATTTTCAGCTCTCCTTCAGTTTGCTGATGCAAGATCTCCTTTCAGAGTTTAGATGGGAAAATGAACTAATTTATCAAGACGGTTGCCCTGCCAAGGACAAACGTTTACATTTAATAGTCATCAGTCACTATACCTCTGAAGGTGTGGTGGTTTGTCCTGTCACTTCCTAAAGGACTCTTGTACAGTTCAGACATAAAAGGCAAATATCTTCCAAGCTTAAAAGGGAACCTAAACCTTGCCCTGTCTGTGTGTACAAGGAGATAGATAGGCTATGTCTCCTTAGCCTGGCTTTGGGAATCAGCACAGGCTATTGGCTATTCCCAACCATCTTATTTGGCTAACAAGTGAGTTAAATAGTGTAGATATTGTCAAATCACATCTGGTTTAGTCTTGAGACCAGAGAATAAATCTGAGTCCACAGATGCAATTCTGAATGCTCATTATGAATTTAATAATTTGTCTGTTTGACCTTCTCTGGATATTCACCATGACATGCAGCAGTTCTATGCACAGGCTAATTCTGAGTTCAACAGAGTCTGTTTGATAATTTTCATGTTTGGTTTAGGAAGATGAGTAAGTTTCTGCAGCACTACAGAGTTGTGTTTTAACTAAGCTGGGCAACATCTGTGTTGCAAGTAGGTTCTCTGACACAATTGTTTACATGGTGAAATCGAGCCTTGTCTTGCCCTTTGCATTTCAGAGTCCTTCTAAATGCACCCCAACATCACCTGAGTTCCACATAACAACAGAATAACATTCCCAATACTCTTGCAATGACCTGACTACAAATTCTTGATGTACATGAATTTATCTTGAAAGTTATAACAGATCTGTTCTAATATGATTGACTCCGAAGATTAAATAACATATTGGATAACGACAGTAAAATAGCTTAGCTGTTCTGTATAATTATATCAATTCCAAAGCTATGCAAAACAAATAAACATAAGCCCTGGTATTCAAGCTTCATTAGGTTTATGTTGCAACAGCTACATTAAACAAAATTATAAATTCAGTAAGATCTTATCATGCTGATGCAGCAGCTGCTCTGGACAGGATCACAGAGTTATTCTTATTTGCAGGTTTTTCTAAGAAACAATAGTCCAGACCTCTTCCATTAACAACTCCACCCCTGCCCTGCAAACTTTGAGTCAGGTGCTAGCAAGATGCTAAACCCCAGCTGAAAAAGTAGATTCAGTGAGCAGAAAAGTGTTGCAGATTTTAATCATTCATGGATGAATGAACTATTCGGTGTCCATCCAGGAATTTACCTACCAGAAAAAGGTTCCTCTACTTATTTCTTGTTATTTTCCTTTTTTACAAGAACAGCTAGTACAGATGTCTTATTTATGGCACCCTCTCAGTAAACTAACCTATATGTTTAAGTCTTTTCTAAGATAACTTTTACAGAAAAATATAAAAGAGGAAAAGCTTCCTCGATTTCTAAAGTAGATGCCAGGGCCATTTGGGGTTTACTGGAGCCTGAGTTGCAAGGTGGTGAACTAAACTAAGGGATGGGTTGTGACCTGATCGGTGTGAGGGGGTCGGGGAGGGAAGGTGAGCACTCGTTTCCACACTGGCTTTGCTTTGGAGCCTCCAGTTGCCCTTCTCCAGAACAGGCAACTCCCCTGGGTGCTGCTGAAAGAGATTCCACCCCCAGATCCACTCCAGAGGGATACATGGATGGGGCTCCCCCAGGTCTGGCTCCTTCTGCCCTCAGTCTCCTTCACACTACACCCTCAGGCATGCAACCCTTGGTCTCCAGCACAGATAGTTCATCCTGTGGAACAAGCACAGTCCTTGTTTTCAGATGTTTTGGACAAAATGACCCCTCACCCACTCACAGAGATGGTAATTATGTCTCAGAATAACACAGGAGTCTGAGCAGAGAGGTGTGGGGTGGATGTAGATCGGCTCCAGGAGTGGTGTGGGTATGCACATGGCACTCACGCATGGTCTGCTGTCACTTCCTGGTGCCCCTCTCCACCGTGGGCACTGGGCTCAGCCCAGCACCGAGTCCTGAGGGATTTGGGAGTGTAGTTATAGCCCATGGGCATGCTTCGGCTCCAGAGGGGAATAAGTGCAGCCAGCACAGATCATGGAATCAGAAGGAAATTCATGTTGAATTCAGGTCTTCTAGTCCAGGTCTCTAGTCCAAACTCTTTCTCGAAGTAAGCTCAGCTGTGAGACCAGAGCTGGTTATGGCCTAGACCTAAAAATAGTGTTGTGAGGAAGGGTTATATAAAGACCAATAAGATTTGGCAGAACAAAATGAGTAAGGCAAAAAAATTAATAGTTGATAATATTATATTTTTGAACACCTATTTAATTTCTATTCTTAACATGATCTATTCATTTAGTTTTTCTATATAGGTTTTAGGCTTCTGTTTTGTGTATTTAACTGGTCTGTAAATTGCCTACAACATCTTCAGGCATAAAATAAAGAAATTCTAGCAATATTAAAGTCAACTGATGTATGAAGAAATGTGATATGCTATTTATTTACAGTCTAAAGTAGTTATTTATCCCCACTGAAAATGAGCCTTCACTGGAGAGAAAAATAACTTCAGTTTATTGTTCTTTGGCTTTGAATAGTAAGTCTATTATTTTAATACCAGCTGAATTTAGAGGGATCCTGTAATGTAGGGCTAGTAGACCCCATTTCTTATTCTAAAAGAGTAACTGCAGATAGTAACTTCATAATTATTTTAAATTTCTCCTAGACAGTTGCTTCCCCATCTGCTAAACCCCCCCAAAAAACCCTCATCCCCTAAAAAACACTTCTAAAATATTTTAATGATTAAACTGTTGTGGTTTTTTTTTTCCTTTTTTCACGTGAGATTAGCTCAGTTGATTAGAACATAGTGCTAATAACCAAGATTGTGGGTTCAGTCCCTGTATGGGCCATTCACTTAAGAGTTGGACTCAGTGATCCTTCTGGGTCCCTTCCAACTCAGAATATTCTGTGAATCTGTGACAGTATTTGATTATTTTATGGTCCTGTTCAGGATTTGTGTCCAACATTTTATGAAAGGGATGAAAATAAGGATTAACACACAAACTCAAGTCATGCAGTATGTTATAGAATAAAGATTGGTTGAAATCCTTGTTCCTTTGGTTCAAGACTGATACTAAGTAATGAATGAACACATAATCTGATAATTCAGATTAGCATTCTGGATTACAAGGGAAAAAATATTTCCAAAATACCATAATTATTAAGTTTTCTCATCTGGGGGTTTGTGCACCATGTGTGTGGCTCTCCCAGTAACCCCAAAGACAGAGCAAATTTGATCCATCCAATTTTGTTCAGCCCAGACTGAGCCAAAGCCGTTTCCCAGGAGGTGAAAGCTGTGTGCAGCCAGGCTCTGACACACAGGGTCACGCAAGGTGGGAGTCTCCTCTTGGGCCTCCTGGTGCCCCTGAGTGCTGCTGCCCCTCAGCACCTCGTGTGGTCAGCCCTGGCCCGTGGTGGGGAGAGAGGGGCAGCGCTTGGATTAGCACATCCCTTGTCCTGAGCTAAACCCATCCAAGGCTGGAAGAGCAAAGTCCAACCGTTGCAGATATTTTGTGGAATGGGGGCAGCTCTCCAGGGGCAAGAGCGGGACCCTGAGAAGTGTGCATCCACCAGAGCCCCTGCCATCCCAGCACTGGCTCTGGCTTCGTGTGCTTCGTGTGGCGCCTGGAACTGCCCTTTATCTGATTTCAGCAGAGACAACATTTGCTGAACCGTTTGTGAATCACTTGACACTTGCACAGACTTGTTGAGAAACCAAAGTCATCTGCCAGACCACAATGTTCCTGGCTTTTCTTTCCTTCCTTCTTGAGACTACTGCTTCAGCCAACTGAAATTATGTGAGCATGGCAGAGGTACAGAGATAGGCTAAGATGGTGAAAAATAACTGTGACCTCATAGGTTTCCATGCAAAAATGAAGGCTTTCTATGTATCATTGAAGCTATAAATACTCCAGTTCTCACTGGCTTCAGTCAGAGATAAGGACACAAAATATCAGGCAAGTTTGTTTGCTCAGAAACACAATCATTCAAGAAATAAAAATAACTTGCATCTTGTCAAGTTAGCCAAAGACGTCAATGCTCAATGAACTTTTACAAAGGCTTTTGAAAGGAGATAAATAGTGTAAAGAGCTTAACTTATCACTTAACTAATTATGCTTTATTTTTAAATAATCTGAAGTGAATGAACTAGTAAAATATAATTTAATATTTATTTAACCTCTTTAGAAGATTAAAAGTACTGCAGACAAAATATGCACACATTAGATTGCTATTATCTTATTTGAGAGGTTTATGTTTTGTTAATACTGTCTAGGCATTCCTAACACTAAATATGTAAATGGATACAACACCAAAGTGTGAGGTTGCATCTCTGAGCTTCAATGTCAGAACTTTGCCTTTTATGCTTCTTAACGATTCTTTGAAAAGGCTGACATTATGCATCGGTCGCTAAGTTGCCTTATTTTGTTTTAAAGGATTTTGGAGATCGAAGAAGGATGATCAGCAAGGATATCAGCTGGCAAAATCAACTTCCAACTCCATACTGCTCTACAGAGCAAGGGAAAAAAAAGCACAAAAATATTTCCTTTTGTAGACAAGAAATAGAGATAATAGACAATGTTTTTAATGAACACTCAGATCTTTTGACACATAATTTTAAATCGTGGCACTTCCAAATCCTTCTGCTAGCAGAGGTGTTACCTAGAGAGGGTCTTGTGTTTCTAGCTGGTGGGTGTAAATACAGCACTGCAGGTCACCCCTTGGAAAGCACCGCATGAGGGCTGTGGTCCACATCTGCCCCCCCTCACCTGCCTAACGGGGCTCACCCTCCAAAGCCAGCACTGGCCTCTTAAGTGAAGAATGCGTTTTTCTCCATATGAATATGAATTTTCCTTCTGTTGGAAACTGGAGTGCCATTTATATGAACAATATTTGTCCTGCTTCGTGCCGATGGTCCAACCAACAGCCCTGGTGTACACTGCACAGGTTTGAAGTCTGGCCCCACAGCATGCAGTTCTTTGTGGCTCAGCACGAGAAATGATAGCAAAGCACATGGAAATGGTCGGGGGCTGTGTTCTCTAGTACAACAGCAGCAAGGGCTTGCTTTCTTTGCCAGCAAAGAGTTGCTCAGTTGAGCTCTGTGTGGTGTGAGGTAAAGAGTATTAGATTACTGGCGAAGTCACTGGACTAAAGGTTTGCACTGGGAAAGGCTGAAATGCATTTAACTGACATAACGTGGTTGGTATTTTATCTTAGAGTACACAAACCCTGCTGTCCATCTTTCCCACTCCCTTCTCCCTCTCAGCTCTCCCCCTCGGTTATCATTCTCCCTGTCTTCCCACTGTCTCTGCCTCACTGCTGTCTTTGGCCAAGCATTCAGCAGCCTGCAGGGGAGGTGGCCTCCCTCATCACGTTTGTGCTAATTGGGGCCTGATGAGAGGCATTTGCTTTCCCCTCTGTGCTGATGGCTCTCCAGCTGGGGCCCTGGCTGGCTCTGCCCTTTCCGTGTGTCTGGGCTGTTCCAGGAGGACAGCAGATGCTCCCTGCTCCCCCACAGAGAACAGCTGGCTGCTGTCCCTGCCGTGTCACGAACCAGCTTGTGCATCATGCCACACAGCCAGGACACTTCGAGTCCTCCACCATCATCCTGCTCCTCAGGAAGAGCCCCATGCTGCAAAATCATCATTTTCTCTCACAGAAAAAAACAAAACGGTTGTGACCTGGCCTCAGTGTTTAAAACAGGAACCTCCAAGGACAGATAGCATCTCTGTTGAAAAATACACGCAGATAAAGGTTGCTGTGAAAATGTGTTGGGTTTTTTTTCTCCTTTTTTAAAAATAGTAATAAACATAGCTCCTGAAGAGAGCCATATCTGATGGCTAAGGGCAAGGCAGGACCTCATGCACATAGAGCTCAGTTACAGGGGTAACCCACTGGAGTTTCTATGCCAGTTTTTATTGAATTCAGTCATGGGATTTTCTACCCAGTCTCCCATCATCTCATTTTACTGCACTTTGGTTTGTACTTCAGTGTGATGTCTGATTTCCTGGATGGGATCCTATTTGGTGGAAGTATCAGGGCACCCTACATCCCAGTTACTGGCAGAGAGATGATGGCACCTGGTCCAGCCTGGGTGGCAGGTTGGTGGATGTGCTGCCTTTGGGCTGTGCTATCTGCTGACCTCACCCACATGTCCCCCAGAGCAGCCAGCTCTGGCCTGGCTTGGCCCAAGATGGTAACAAGAAACTGACCTCCAGCCTCTTGTTTCCAATGGCCCAGCAGAGCTTGTCCCCCTTCTCCTGGCTGCAGACACGTGTTTGTGGGTGTACACTGTGCTGGAGGGAGAGCATCTGCAGGGCCGTTCCCGAGACTGCAGCAGCATTATTATTCTGCTGGAAGCAGGATGCTGCCAGGGACTCCACACTCACTACAGCTGCAATCCAGTTCATCCTCCAGGTGGTTTCTTCACTCCTGCTGATTAGATCATTCGTTCCTGGGAACAGTTCTAGTGTAAAAACAATCTTTGGGATATTTTGACTTCATTGTAAGAAGCCACTGAGGTTTTGTTTTGCTTACAAGCAGAAGAATGCTAAGTTGGTGGTCTTTAGCCTTTAGTGCACTGTTTGTAGAGCAGGTTGTGGCCATTTGGTCTGTGGTCACTGAGCACACTAGTACAGGCCCCTTAAATAGGGACTGATGCCACCTTTCTTACAAGCCAGCAGAAACAACAAGTTTTTGTCAAGTACGAGCTCTCCTGAGCATGTGGGTTGGAAGAGAATAACAGTAAAAGAGAGAAAACTGTTGTCATTTGAATTTTTTTGATCTTAAAATATTTCAAGTGGCTTTAATCACTGTATCACTTAACTGCATCAAAGAAACCAAGGTTAGAAGGAAGGCACTCAACACTCCTGAATGTTTCCTTTGAGCTATTTATCCATGCAGTGCTCTGCTGGAATGCAACCAGCAGAAATAGTATCTGATTTCTGCAAAGCTCACTTAAGTTATATTATGTTATCAAGGCAGATCTGTAAACTAACTTGCTGATCAGGAGCTGTGTTCCTTTGAAGATCTTAAATCTTCAAAACCTGGCATGTTATCTGAGGGGAGAAACCATCATTTAGTCTTTAAGTCCACTTCTCTATTGTGCTGCAGTAAGCCTTCCAACCAGGAGAGTTTGAAATTCTATGATCAATACATTTTTAATAACCTACTATGGTACTGGTTGTAGCCCAGGTGTTTGTGGAAAAGTCTCTCGAGTCACAGCCTGTTCCCACACCACTGGTCCTGTCATCTGACTTCACTTTGCCCTTTGGTCAGGACTTCTTGCAGTTTTGTAATATGTCCTTGGCTGATACCATGGCCAAGTTCACCCAGGGTGTGGCATGGGCAGGGTTAGTGCACTCCTGCCTGAATTTCTAAAAAAAAAACAATGTTCAGAGAAGGTAAATTTCAGCAAACAGCCATAATGACAATATAATAGCTGTTGTTGTGGTTGTTTTGTTTTGGTTTGGTTTGGTCTGGTTTGATTTTTTACTGGATTATCCTGAGTTTAAAACAGAGGCACTGACAATTACACAGTCTTGCAGCCTGTGGACTGTCAGTATAAACATAATCACCTATGCTTTCCTCTGCCACATGTTTCCAGCTCTGGCTGACCAGTTTGGAAGTCCTCTCAAGTGATTTTTTGCTTTAAGGGTAGGCCTGCATGGAAAAGGTATTCTATAGAAAATCAGGATGTGAAGTTGCAGTGCAAATAGCAACATAAGGCCTTGTTTCTCCATCTGAACAGTCGTGTTCCCTATCCTCGTCCCGTCTAAAGTGATGGGTCAATGGTACCTTGTTCTCCCTGTCCATGCTTGGTTTGGGCAGACATGGAACCATTTCTGTTCTGGGAGTCATGTAAGCCCATTGCTGCAGCAGTGAGCACGAACTGAGGTGCTGATCTGTGCTGACATGCCCTGTGAACTTTGTGCTCTTTGACTTCATTCATTTCCAAAATTCACTAAGCTAAATGATACAAAGAACATTTTGAACCAATTGTTGACCTGAGAGTCAGCACAGTGTATCATTCTGGACCATCTTCTCATAAAGACAGGTCCTAGGAGAAGATCTCCAGACTTTGTGTTTCTGGAAGACTCCTGTCACTTTGCTTAGCAGTCAGTGAGATAAAGACCTACTTGCATAAACAAAACCTAACAACTGTGGTTTGGAAATTTTAAAGGAAAACATTCTTCCTAGGAACACCAAGAAGACACTTTTTTTCAGTGGCTATATCATAAAAATGAAGGGGCTTGAGGGCTCCTATATAAACTTTCTTCATATTCAATATCCCCACCAAACTGTTTTGCAGATGTGAAAAAGGACTTGAGATATTTCTTCTTTTTTTTGTGAGACCCTGATGGTGGATCTAAGGCAGCAGTTTGTGTTCCTGTGCCTTGGCTTGTGGAAGGCTTAGAATCCAAATCTTGCCATTTATTCTGGTTATACATTTAGATAATGTTGCCCTGGCAGTACACATGGAACTCTCTCTTCTGTCTGTTATGTTTCCACGGTCAAGGCCTAAATTTCTGCCTTTTGGTGAAAGGCCTTTTTCCCAGCTGCTTACTCAGTTCCTTGATGAGACAGGTTGAAGAGGAGAAGCTACCTGGGGTGCAGCAGGGCTGCTCATGCAGTGAGCAATGTTACCCTTTTTGGTTTGCTCATTTGTCTAATAGGGCTGGGCTCTAATACAAGGATAGATTGCAGCTGCCTGATTACACTAAGTGCGCATACAGTAAATTATTATTTTACATTTGGCCTCAAGCTCGGCCTTTTTTCCTCCAGGCTAATGTGGTTCCTCATACTGCCAAAACTCTTTCAGAAGTCCACATCATACAGACTACAATATGTTATATGTTATGTAAAATGCATTAGATCTTGCTTTGTTGAGCTACTATTTTATGTTTCCACTTTTAAAATTTCTCCATCTGTATTTTGTTCATCCTGAGAAATTGTATTTTTAAACAACAAATAAGTAAAAAAAAAATACAAAACCACAATCAAACGAAAAAATAGCTTCTGCTTTACGTTTGGCTACTTGTTTAGCTGAGTTTCAAAATTATGTACTAATGGTCCCAAAGCGCTGGTGTTTTCAGGGTTTTTTCTCATATTGTTCTCTTTACAGCTCTTCATGCTTCTTTGAATTTAGGTCTGCTGGGTGAGAAGATCCCGTGGAAAACAGAGGATCTTTAGATGGTAAAAAGCACAGGTAATTAATATCTTTAAAGACATTCTGAGTGAGTATACACAAGAAAGTAAAGAGTGCCAGGAGCTGTCAGTTTTCTAATCATGTCCAGGGTTATTAATGACATCCTTTGGATAGTTAATTGCTCTTTTCTTTAGCTGAAGCCTAACTAGGTGCTAAGACCACTGAGACTCTGTTTATTCTTCTCACATACAAAGGCAATATGCACCTTGAAATAGTGTGCAGACACATACAAATCATATAATGATGTCAGATATTTAAGGATTTTTCTAGTTTCTCCTCTAATATGCTGAAAAATTGATGTATAGTATCACCCATAATTAAGTAGGATTGAAATTAGGGTGTTTCCTCTGCCAAATTCATAGGCAAGATATATAATGATGGTGTAAGTTACACATAAGTGACTGCTGTGTGAAAGCAGGAAGCTTAATTTAGTGAATACCTGAGAAGGATGCATTCTAGCAGCAGATGAAAATGGGTGTATTAAAGTCATATGAAGGACAATACTTGGTGAGACCAAAATCCAAGTAGCCCAGTATTCTTCTACTGGCAGGGTCCCATAATGGATGCTTAACATGCTCAGGAACCTGGCTCAGGAATTCTGCCGTGCATCTGTGTCCCTCTGGTATAAACACACTTGTTTTCATTAAGGTATAGATGGTCTGCACTGTGCTTCTCCTTAACTGGCTCATCCCGTGCTCATCAAGCATCTTTCTCTAGACTACCTGGAGGAGTATTTTTAAATGAAATTTTCAGAAATTCTCCTGAATTGCATTCAGGAAAATCCCAGTGTAAGTGCAGCTGAGAAACACATGTGATAACATCAAAGACAGGTTTTAGGAAAAGTCTCCAAGAAGGGGCATAAAGATTGCTGGAGGCAGGGTCTTCACGCAATGGAGCGCAGGACAGTAGGTCTTTGACATTAACATAGAATTCCACCAAAATCTGGCACTTATGATGAGATGTTTTAGCCTAGGGCTTTAGTGAAACATGTATTAGTAGAGCATGAAATTTGTATGGCAGAAGTGACGTCTGTGTTTATTGGCTGTTTTCTACTGCTAGTATTTGTGAGTCTGCAGTACTCTTAACTAACCCAGTGTAACGGGTTGGGGTTTANTAGTACCCTTAACTAACCCAGCACTGGTTTTTGGGATGTGACTGATAATGGACAGTGAGGTTGCCATTGAACTTTACAAACTTATTATTATTATTATTATTATTTATTCATAAGGGAAAGGAGCAACAGGAGCAACACAGGAAAGTAAGAACTGAGCTACTGTTTATTTCATAGAGCTACAAATGATACATATTAGAAAATACCTGTGTTACTTCTGCAATGACATAAGAGTTGAATGATTATATGAAACTGGAAATAACTTAGAGGATGGTAAATAGAACAATAACAGTGTAGCAGATACAGTAATCCTAATCTTTCGGGTTTTAAATTGCCTAAAATCATCGATTTCTAAACCTCTTAAATAAGAAACCAGCTCAGATGACTCAAACTATATTTACATGATGTAGAGTACATCTGGGAAAAGGTGTATGACAACAGAAGGTACCACTCCATCTTGCTTCAGTGTTTCTCAGACCTTATAGAGAGTACCAAATTGTGCCAATACACAATGTTGCAAAGGTTGAGGAGCCAATGTCTTCCAGCAACTGTGTTGTACTTGTCACCTGTGCACTTCTTTACTCTTCCAAAAGTGGTACCATTACACAGGGAGAAAAAGGTGTTTGTATCCACTGAATCAAACTAACCTATTCTAACTTATGTGGGATTTTTTTTTAGAGGCTACACGAATATTTATAAATGCTGCACTCATTTGAGTGTGGAAAATGTCTTCAAATACACCTCTTTGGTTTGTGGGATCTCCAAAGTGAATTGTGGTAGAAGAAGTATGGTTGTTTTCTATTCTTTCTATCTAGTTTCTGTTTTTTTCAACCTAGTGTGGTATGACTGTCTGACACCCATTTGGGACTTTGGTATTATATAAAAAAATCAGACTTCAAGGTCAACTGAAAATTCTCACTGCTAAAAGGTGGGGGTTTTGCACATTGGACAACAGATGCGTTGCTCTACCACACACACAAAATTATACACTCACTTAAATGAGTGTGCATGCTCCAGATGTAGTAGCTGTCCCTGAAATAACAGCTGCACTTAAGTTATGTCTTGAGTATTGTCTCATTGACTTCAGCGGGGCAGTTTATGTGATTAAAATTAAACAAGTATAGGCACTTTCACAGGTTGCAGTCATCAGGATGTCATTACATGCCCACAGGAACTCTACAGCTCAGTGAGATCAGCATCCTTTTGCATAAATAAATAAAAGCTGCAGGATTAAAATATGTTTTATAAGAAGAAGAGAGAGTGACATGTCAGGAAACAGATTTTCCACCTTGAGTGACAGATGCTGGAGTGTGAAGTGCTGGCATGGGCCTGTTACAGGGGCTCCAGGTCTGCAGTCCTGGCACAGAGCTGCTGCTCTGGTTCTGTTTCAGAGTGTCCTTCGGAGCTCTGTGAGCACAGACAGCATTGCCTGGCCCAGGGATGAGGCAGCCTGCACAACATATTGGTAGCCAGGGGCTGCAGCTGTCCTGGGGCTGGCTTCTGTTTTGTTGGCACCTTTGCTTTTGACTAGGAGTTTCAGAAGCCTGGGATTTGGCTCTGTCCTAACTTACAAGATATAGCATCCTTTCCTTTGATGGTTTCTCTGCTCTGGATTGTGCATTCCCCAACACACAGAGTTTTAAGAAAAATTAAAGGAGTCCTCCTTCTCAATTATTCTGTATGAATTGATAGCATATTCATTCAAATTCAGGGCCAAAATCATGGTCTGTGTCAGCAATGAATTTGGGTCAGCACAGAGTGATGCCAAGCTCTTGCAGAGCTTTTATAGAGTGGTTGGCTTGGCAGAGCAGGGTTAATGGTTGGACTCAATCTTAAGGGTCTTTTACAACCTAAATGATGCTAGGATTCTACACAATCAAAATGCAAAATGCAGCTACTCTGGCCTGCAAAAATGTTGCTATTTGCTCCAGGTCACTTTGTTTTAAAATTTGTCCTAATTGTGGTAGTGCATAAAAAAGAGTGCAAAGCTTTGTGGAGATACAGGAACAAGGCCAAAACTTCATTGTTAAACATGGGCCAAGTAGACTTTTTTAATGATCTTTATGATGAAAAGGAGACAGAGTTCAATGGAAGCTGCTTGTTCTGCTGAGGGTGATAAAGGATGTCCCATATGTCTGAATCTCTTATTCAGATTTATGGGCTCCTCTACCACTGCATTTTCTGTGTAGCCAAAACATTATCAGATAATTAGTTAAAATACCTAAATTCTACTTTTTCAAAGAGTAAACAAGAGTCAGAACTGACATTTGAGCAGTGCACAGAATACAAACCTTGATGTGGTTTGAATAGACATGAGTATTATTGGATGTACCCCCTTCAATGCATTGTTTTGACAGCTTATCCCTTGGAGTCTGAACGAGTTGTAACTCTTTTATACAGAGGCTTCGTCCTCAGATGTTGCCTTAAGGGAATGAAAGATTGGTTTGTAACAGTGGATGGGGAGCTGAAGGTCGGGGGTAAATTCTGTTTACTAAAACATATTCTGCTGCTTAATATAATCCTGGGTGAGCTCACTCACACAGCAAAGTTTAGAGAAAGAAAAGGGAAAACCTTGGCAACTTCATTAAAATGATTGGTGGAATGTGCACAGAAAGAAGAGAAGGACAAAGAAAGGTCCTGCTAGTACGGGAAGGGTAAATTCTGGAGAAGATGAATTTTGCTTTCAAAATAATAACTGTGTTGTGGTCAAGTATGCCCATAAATCAGTAATATAGCCTAGGATTTCAGAATGAAACCTTTTTGCTTCCTGGAATAAATTTTTGAGAATATTTCCAGAGATCTTTTTAAGAATTTAATGCAGGAAAAACAGGACTGGTATGTATAAATTTATTCAGCAAACTAAAATTGTATTTTCATCACTCATTCAATTTATTTATTTGCAAAGATCTTTCTGACACCAGTAAATTGTTATTTAGTACCACACATTACATTTTTTTCAGAATTGTCCACTGACCTGAAAAGAGTATGGTGTATTAAAGCTCCTGTTTGGAAATATGATGCAAGATCTGTGCCCCTCTCTCCACTGTTAAACATAAGATGCTTTGAGATTAGTTGGTTGAGTCTTTAAAAAAAGATACAGGTAATTTCATACTTTTCATTGCTAAAATGGTGCATTTTTAAAAATTTTATGAGCATAGTGATCACAAAAATTCAGTGTGGGAGGGACACGGACACCATCCTTAGAAATATGCTGCATAGAAAGTACCTATGGAAGGCGTCTGTGCCTTGTCCAGCAGCACACAGGCCCGGTGTTTGTCCTGCTGAGAGGCACTCTCAGAGCCCCCATCCAGCACGGACGCCAGCCCCTGCCAGATTTGGTTTGTGGCTGCCCTGCCGAGCCTGTGTGCAGCCTCCTGTCACTGTCCTGATGTCTGCTAATTGATGGAATCAGAGTTACACATTGCTGTGGGGAAGTTTTTAAACTACTTTTTGGTCAAATTGTAGGTGACACAGATCCTGACATATTTAGCATGAGGGGAAATGACTGCCAAGTCTCTCGAGAGGCTGCTTTGTAATTGCTCTCACCGAAGCATTGTTATTATCACTAATAAGAGGGCTGGAGCTGAGAAACAGAACTCATGTCTGGGAGCTGGATGTGCAAGGGGGAAATGAAGTAAGTAAGGAAATGTAAACGGTTGTCAGCACCCAAATTCTCCAGTGGTGAAAATACAGGAGAAGGAATGTTAATTGCTTTCCTGGAAGATGCCTTCTAATATCAGAATTACTTGTATGAGTATTCTGTAGTCCTACAAGCTTTATTTGAAATTCAAAACGAGCTTTTCTCATCAGTGCAAACCAGCCAGAGTGACTTTTAATTTCATCTTACCCTACAGACTCCCACCAAATGTTAATAAGTGATTGTACACAGTGGTGGAAGAAGCCACCTCAGAAAAGGTTGCAGGAACACGTTATGCTATAATTTGTATCGAGATAGTGTCCTGGGATCCAAAATTAATTTATATATTTGCAGTTTGTTTTCTGTGTGCTTTGCATTTAAACTACTTCCATACACGAATCCTTCACTGCCTCAGCAGGTCACAAGTATTTAATCTCTGTGGTATGGAGGGAGAAGAGATAAAGGCAGCGTGGCTGCCCAGCCGTGTGTGTGCACCTGCAGGTCAGGGTGACTGGTGACTGAGATGAAACAGGAGGATATTTGGAGCTGGCTGTCTCAGGCTCTGTGTAGATACCTGATGGCAGATAGTAAGTGAGATACGGAATTTATGTTCGAAAGATGAGCTAAACAATGGGAAAAATGAAGAAATTCACTCCAAATGACACCAAGTGTTACGCTGTACCCGTTGTACATTGCAGTGCCTTTTCAGCATCACACACACAAGCCACACAAGGTAGAAGGGGGTTGCCCTTCTTTGCTTCTTTGGTTTTCTGCCCGAGGGTCCCAGTAGCCCACCACTCACACCTGGCTGGCAAGGCTGAAGTGAGTGCAGCTAACTGTGAAAAGGAGTCTGAAAAGCGCAAGGGTCCCTTGTGCTCTGCTGCCACTGGGCTTGGGTGGGCAGGAGCCCCCAGTAGCCCCCAGCTGTCCTTGCCTTCCTCACTTTGCCAGATCCTGGAGGAGCTGTCGCTGCACCGAGGGCAGAGCAAGACACCCCCTCCCCTGCAACATCCCCGCTCCTGCAACCATCCCACGCTGCTGCAGCTTTCAAACTCGCACTGCTTTGATGGATTAAAACCTGGTAATAATTTACTGATCCGTGAAGCCTGATATTTCATCCGGGAAATGAAAGAGACATTCACAGGATTATGCACTCCCACCATCTTATATCATCAGTCTGCCCTTTGGTTTTTTTCAGGTAGCAGCTATATTGGGATTCTGTAGTACATAGAAAATGGGAATTTGAAACTGAGAAAGGCTTTCAAATGCTTAATTTGAAAAATAGAAATGAACATACAATAACATACAATTTTCCCTGAAATTTGTATTCCAAAATAATTAACAGGGATGAAAACATGTTCATTTTCCTCTTCAAATACTTAGAATGATGCTTGCCAGCCGAAGAAACAATCATATGTCTGGACTTTTTATTAACACAATGATATTACAAAGAACTATATTTTTTATCAATTAGGCTAAGGTTTAGTTTTGCCTATTTCATACAAAGAATCCTAGAGTCTCAGGAGAAAGAAATTAGAATAATGTAAAAATGCAGCACACATCAAAATGTCTTGAAAGACATGGAAAACCTTAAATGCTGTTGTAAAGATGGTTTTTATCTAAAAAATCGAGAAATTTTGAATTAACCAGCCTTAGAAGATTTAAAAGTTCTACATACCCCTTTAAAAGCATATTTCTCATGTGAATTATTTCCAGTATAATGCAAATCCTTATTTTTCAAATAACTTTATGTCTATAAAGTATTTTCATCTAAATATGAGCACAAAAGAATTACTTATTTGTGAAAGTATTTTTTTATCAAAACTAAAATAATAGTCACCAGGTTACTAATTTTACTGCTCCCAAAACTTGAAGTTCAGTGTCCAAGCCCTGCCTTTTACTGCTGTCAAGAATCCATAATCAGGAAAAGCAGTCTCTACCTATCTGAGTATTTTTGCAGTGACCAAGTCTCATGTGTGACAAACAGGTGACAGTGAGCAGGGGAGATGAAGACTGGAGAACAGTACAACAGTCTGAGTCAAATAGATCACTGGCTCCAAGGCAGACCACAAAATAAAAGTTGCCCACTAAGTAATTTATGTAATGGTGGTAAAATCACCTTGATTTTTGTAATGATGGTAAAACTATCTTGGTTTTATTTAATATCATTTCTCAGTTTTTGTTGCATCTTCTTTTTATATATATTCGATACTGGCTTTAATATATTCTAGCCATTTTTTTTTTCTGTCTGACAGCATGATAATATTCTTTCATTTTCAGAAAAGGTCAAACCAGCTTTTTTGTCTGAAATCTTAAACAAGAATCTCCAGTCACTCTGCAAGCTGGTGCCTCCCCCCTGCATTGCAGTAGGTTATTAACCCCAGAAGCTAATAGTAAACATCTTAATTTCAACATTGTGAAGAGTTGCTGCACAGGTCATTTTACCACGTTCCTGCTACAGGCTGTTCGAACCAGAACTCACTCCTGGGTTAATTACTGGAGAAGAATCGGATAAAAATGCCACTGCTCTCTGTCCATGGCACCTGACAGAGGGCAAGAAGCATCAGGATCCTCTCTTCCTGCACACCCAGCTGGCACGTGGAGGAGAGCTGGGGTGGGATTCTGGGCTGTACCCAATGCAGGAGTTTGCCCCCTTGGATGTCCCTATCTGTCACCACATATCACTGAAGTGGCTGGCACATGCAAAACTGGCACCAGGGCATGGCATAAACTGTCCTTTGCCACGCTGGTGTTTGGGGAGATGGGGACTTGGATGGGAACGGAGGAGGGGTGTGTGACACTGAGAAAGAGGCACAAAAGGAAGGACTCTTCAGGATGGATTATGCTGGAAGGAAGGGAGGGGCAAGACCCTGCTCTTGGAGGCACATCAGGCAGAAGGAAACAAGGCTCTGGGAAATCACACTGGCAAAATTATTAGTTTTAGTGTATTTGAACTTTAACCAACTACTGACCTTGAAAACTAGGAACAAGACTTTTGAAGTAGTTATTGGAAAGATGCAATAGAGATTGGAAAAGAGGCAATAGAGATTTCCTAAGGAGGAAGCAGGAGAGTAGACACCCAGAGCCTTTCCTTTTGAGAGATGACTAGCCAGCCCCAGGACATGGTGAATGAAAGGCTGACAATAAACCAGAACTAAAGGTACTTCTCATCTCCAGGGCTTTAATTTCACCTGTACCAGGCTGTTTAGAAAGATATCACAGCCTCTGGAAAGAAGGAATAGGAAACTTTAAAGTCCAACAAGGAGCTCTTTCTTTTCTGTCAGAGAAAAGGGCAACTTAATTACCCTGTTCTGCTTTGCTCAGCCATCATTGTGTTCCTGCTGAATACAAAGTGCTGAGCAGGAGTGAGGGCTTAATAGAAGAACCAGCACCGAGCTGATTCACTCTGAGAAATGACTTACTATTTATTTGCTGGTATAAATTTTGCCATTAGGTCTAAGATGAGCAGTAAACAATATTTTTCTGTTGCACCCGTCAGTCCTTCCTCAAAATGCACAATTCCCCATTTTCTTCCCTGTCAAAAGACTCTGTAATCTCTTGCAATGATTTCAAAAATGCAAAAAATAGTGATTTTCAAATAGCTGTTTCTGTGCTAATTTGCCAAAGTGTGCTTTTCAAAGCTTTGTATTGTTTTGTTTTTTCTTGATTCTTTCTTGTGTGTTTGAGGGGCGAGGTCTTGTACTGTTTTGATTCGTGGTTTTTTTGTGCTTTCTTTCTTAAAGGATTTTTAGGTAAAATTCTCTATGGTCATAAGTCCACTGTTTTATGCAGCAAATATAAACCAGATTCTTGTTGCAGCACACCCCAAATAAAGTGAATGACTGCCACAGAGATTCAGACTTTTAAAGTGAACTTATACAATTTTATCAATGACTGTGTTAGCTGAAAAGCTAACTTTTAAATTTTTTAATTAAAAAAAAAATGGAAGGATCTTAGTCTGCTATCATTGTTTTTCACATATTCATAAATAATGTTAATCTTCATAAGTTTATCTAATTCTACTATGGACATTTTCTTATCAAAGGGAAAAGAAAACAGAAGTCCTTTATGCATGCCAAAGAGCCATTTACAGAGGACCATTTTCTTTATCTCACTGGAACTTCAGGCAGGGGTGTTGAGTCAATTACAGAAGGAATTCTGATGTCAGTATTGTAAAAATATACATTTTTCTACTGGTGAAAGTTCATAAACTTGAAAGTTCTAAAAGTGTCTCTACCATCAGACTAAAACCTGTGAATAACTGGACCGAGGTGCTTATTTATTATTCTTCACTTTTTACATTTTATGATCCCACACAGACTAGATGAGTAATTTTATCAGTGCTAATTCTGACCAGATAATCAAACAAAGTGTGAGTAAAAACATTGCCACTGTGGGACAACATCCCCTCAGAGACCTCACTTACATTTTCCTTCCTCTGAACCCTTCTTCTGGCTCTCATCTCTGTCCTCCACATCTGTTACCACTGTAAACATATAGTATGACAAGGCTGGGAAATAAACTTTTATGAGAATAATTTCTGTATTTGAAAGAAGCAGATAAGCTTTCAGGAACACAAGTCCTTCTTTGGATATAAAATTGAAGCCCTGAGCTCCAGAGCTAAATCCAAGCTACTTTGTATTTAATTAGATGTGTAAATCATTTAAGACAAGAGAGTGGCTGGGCATCTTGAGCCTCAGGAATAGCACGGGGGATGCTAGATAAGATAAGAAGGTGATTATCACTTACTGGAGAAAAAAAAAATAGAAGAACAGGTAATGTATTGCCTAAGGAGGAGGGGGAGGTTCATGGGGGGAGGGAGGAGAAATACCACAGCGTTCCATTAAAAATGTTCAATTAAAAAGTCTGTTGACTCCCAGTTTTATGGATTTGAGTTCCTACCATCATCTTTTGAAAGTGTTTTGTTTACTTAATAAGGAACACAACAAAAGAGGAAGCAGTGAAACAGGGTAAGAAAGCACTTCTGCTCTGTGGCCTCAGGGTTGGAAAGCCATGCTCCCCTAGGGCAGGACTCAAAACAGATATGCAGTGCCTAAAATGTAGAATCAGAACAGTACTGGAGAACTAAAAGGAAAATAAATTTTGGCTGTGGAATGAGCCATAGTTTGAGGTGGAACCAGCTCCACAGCTGGGCAGCTGCAGGACGAGGTGCAATACAATGATTTTCAGTTACAAAAACTTCTCACAGAGCTTTTTATATGACATTGTATGCATGTACCTAAAGGACAATCGCCAAGAACAGCTAAATGGGGAAGAGGAAAATTCTTTATAAGAAAACAGATATAATAAAGATTATGAAGATGTATCTTTCCAAAAAACCATTATTGTAGGGAGGCTCTAAGTGAGATAAACAGTAAGACAGCTTTTTCATTATAGCACACTGTGCATTGTATATCATAATAACTGCACTGCGCCGATATTCCAGTGCTTCCAAAAAGCTTTACATTGTTGTTTCTCTTTTTTTCTCTGTCGGCTTCTGATTCAGGGACGAGATCATCCTGTGCTAATAGAGATTCAAGCATGTGATCCTTGAAATGATGTGGCTGGTTACAATGCTGTGGAAAGTTTTCTCACAATAATGTCTATTCTACAGTTTATCTTCTGACTGTAAATAAAAGTCATTAAAAAGTCTTACAAGTCAACACTTTGGCACAGCTCTATTTATAACACACCTCTCTATATGGAGATTGTCTGATTATGCTTTATATTCTGACATTTTAAAAAGCAGAGGCTCCTTAAGAGCTTAAAGCACGATAGCACAAAATAATTTACTGTTGTTTGAAGAAGACTTTCAAACACCTCTCCAGGTGCCTCTGAAGTGAGTGTTGACTGTTTGCCTGCTGGTGTGAAAGCTGGAGGTTGGTGATGCCCAACGTCACAAGAGCTCTTCAGCATGTGGGAATCATCCTACTTCCATCAATCCACATGAGCCATGGGCTTGGCTTTTTCCACGCTATGGGAGTTATTTGTAACTACAAAGAGTGTCATGTTCAATGACCTGTGGCAGAGACAATAGATAAAATTTGTAGAAATTTCATCTGTACCTCACTCAAGTGCAAAAAATGCCCTAAAATAAACTTCGCTTTAGAAGAAGAGAGCTGTCCTGTGATATCTCATATCTGAGGATATTTCTCCAGATTATATTTGAAGACCTGTGGAGTTTTCATGTCCTTTATTGTCTCAGGGGTACTTCACAATAATAGGAATCTTCCAGCAAGAGTCTGAGTACTGCCAGAGATTCAACAGAAAAGTGGACTGAAGTGGAGTGAAAACCAGATCCTGGGCTGTGTAGTTGCGCTGCAGTTTTCTGCAGTATCCAAGAATTTTAATTCTACCAAGAAAACCTACTTTTCCATGCCAGCAGGCCTACGACTGAGTTTCACAACTCCTGCAGCCAGTATTGCTACATCCCCTCTAAAGCTTTGCCCTGTGCTTTAGCATCTCTGCCCATCAGAATGAGTAAGACCTGCTCAGTTAAAACCCTTCCTTGCTCCACATATTCCAGGCTGAAGGCTCTTCTCCAGAGAACAGACTGCACTGCAGCAACACAGACCCACTGGGAGCAGTGGTCTTCACACAGCTTGCCATCACTGAGCCACCCACTGGGAATTGGTTGATGGACATGAATCTCACAGCCACCGTGGGTCATTCTGGCCCAGGGAGTCTTGCTTTGGAAATCTAACCTGGTCCTGAGCAATGCCCAAATGGGATCTGTGCCTCTCAGCCAGTCCTTGCCTGTGAGAATTGTGCACCAAAGGGTCATCAAGAGGGTGACAATTTTACAGCAAAAAGTAAAAACAGAAAAGCAGAGTTTCCTTCAACAGTGTCAGTCCTACACAAAGTCTTCTAGTGGTGTTTGAACTGATCCAAGCTGGTCTTTTATTCACAGGGTATTTGACAGGAGCTACAGCCCTTGAGCCAGTTGCAGCTGGAGTCACTTGGTGCTCTGCTCTCAGCTGTGGCAGGTGTATGTGCCACATTTGGCTGGCATTATTCCCAGAAATACCCTGGGAGTACAAGTGATACTGAAGAGACACCAGTATTTATGTTATGTGCTTTTTCCCCAAATTGTTTAGTTCTTAAACTGTATTTGCTAGAGCCCTCCAAAGCTGTCGTGGACCTTAAAGTTATTTCTCTGTCACAGAAAACTTTCTACTGGTCGTAAACTACTTCTGACTTTTACTGGGGTGATCTGTCACTTTCTGGAAGAACACAGTTCAGCAAAGTGCACCAGGACACAAAATTATTCCTGGCAGAAGATGCCAGCATGAGGAGTGATTCACCCGCAGGAGGATTACAGTAAATTGCAAAGCAACCTGGAAAGCCGACAGCAGGGATGAATGCAGGAAAGCAAATATGATTTTATAGAATAGGAATTTGATATATGAAGGGAAATTAAGATCAAGTTTAGAAAACGATGACTGAGCATAATCAAACTACATCCATCTCATTAAAGCAAGTTTATTTTCAGCTTGTTACTTTGATATAACTTTCTTATGTATTCATGCTATGTCTTTAGTCTTTGATGAAGGAAGCTAAATAAAACTGTCCATCAGAGAAGGTTTATTTTACTCATCTTTTGAGATGTGTGAGCCATGTATACACTCAGGCAGCAGGGGATCTTTCCCACAACACCATGACCTGGAAGATTTTCTAGGTGGCAGTAACTGCAGATGCATGCCTGAGGCTGCCTGCTCTGCACCCACCTCCTGTGGCTGCTGCAGGGGCAGATCGGGGCATCCTGGCAGCTTCTCCAGAGCCAGAATCACAAAATGCACCGTGATTGAAAAGAAGGGCAGGAGTGAGGGCTGTGCCTGTGCACATCAGGAGCACATCAAGGAGAGTGGTTTGGGATAAGAAAGTCTCTCTTCTCCTTCATGTGATTATCTACAGGTACATTCACACTGTGGGTCACTCCGTGAATCTTACCTACTTTCCCAGAAAACTGCTATCAAAAAGGCTTTGTTCTTTGAAAGCTAAAGAAAAGAACAGGATGCACAGACTGAAAAGTCTTTGTTCCAAAAGGTGTAAGAAGTGGGCTCAAGTCTCACCTGGGAGTTTGCTTACAGAGGAAACACTAAAAACTCTCTTCAGCTGAGTGACAGTACAGTAAGATGAGAGAACACTGAAAAACCCACATTTTGTGGATACAAAGCAGGTATGTGTTTCCTTCAGTTGCGGGAAGTAGGTCTACACCTTTTACTAGGTGCTGACGATGCTCTAAAAGAAGATTTTAATAGACATTTACACATGGCTGAAAATCTGGTCTATTTGGCCAAATACTTTTTAATAGAACTCCTCCTGCTATTGCTGAGAATGCCATTACCAAGAATAAGCAAGGTTGCTTTAGTTTAAGAGCTAGCCCAGGATCAGCCATCACTCGACTGCTTTTATGACATCCAGGTGAATGGAGGGGAATTGGATGTTCCCCAGTGGCTTTTGTGAATTTGAAAATCTGTTTGGGTATTAGTGCATGGGTATAGAAACATCCATCGCAGTATTATACCTATACAAAAGTGCTTGGAAAAAACACAGTCAGGATGTTTCTTTGTTCCTATGTATATTTAATAATAACACATGCCCTCCTGAGTTGTCTCATTTAAATAGGAGTAGCTGCCTGCAGAGCAATGTGCTGTTGGGTTAAAGCTACAAAACATGCAGACATCAGCAATATATTGCTTTCTGGCAGCAAGGGTTTGTTGCACCTTGTTAAGAATTTCGTTTTCAGCCCAGTATATTGTGTGCAAGATGGGCTGGTCCCTCAGGCTTTAATTTAATGTTTTAAAAGAGTCAGAAGCATTCCAGGGAAGAGAAATTACCGGAAAATCACACATCTTCTGGCATATAATTCTACTCCATAATTTTGACACCTGAATTAAATCACATTTGTATCTCTATTTCTTTTTCAGAAGGAAATTTTTCTAGGTTTCTGGTGTAGGAATGAGGGACCAAAGGAAAGAGAGGTGCAAAAGGAACCAGAGAGGACTTCCATTTGCACATAACAAGCACGTTAGAAATACCAAAACAAAACCAAGATTCAGTAATTATGCTAGAATAATCACCAGAACTTAGAAACAAAAACAGAGCCCAGAACACTGATCCAAATATTTCACAAGATGAAAATTTCAAAATCTGGATGCTTTTGCATTTGAGAAATTGTGTACTGAGAAATTGAAATGAAAATTGTTGCAGTGGGTTATGGCCACTTCTGCAGCCAGCATACCCCCATAATTACCCACAACCATCTCACCCCTGTTTCCCTGTGTTTGGCTCCTCCCTCAAGAAAGATTTCTCTCCTCCCACGATATTCCTCCCCTCCCACAACGCTCCCTATTGGGTTGTACCCTTGCCCGCGAGAATTCAAACCCGCATCCCTGCACCATTGGATGTTTTGTATTCTCCCCTCCCACTCTGTAAAAGATAAAACACCTGCGTAACGGCCCTTCGGGGCTTCTCTGCTCGACCTTGGTGCCCGAATAAACCTTCTACCACGAGAAGCCCCTCTGCCTCCCTTCTTCTTTCCAGCGCGCCAGCACCACCAGTGGGTCTGGTGAACCTGAACTGGGACTTCGCCGACCCTCCCGCGCCCGCGAGCAGCCTCCGCCATCCTCTCCCGTCCGGGCGGGTGCCGGCACTGGCGAATACAGCCAGCCGGACAGCCAGTGCCTCAGCAGAAAATAGCTGGTTTCTTAAACCTGCAAATTTACTGACGGGAAAGTGGAAAGTAATTGTTTAATAATCATTATTGTCCATGTTTTCTTGTTATTCTTTCCTTTAACCAAGAAGAAACAGATGATTCAATGCAACTGTAGGAACTTTATAAATTTTTGTGTGCTTTATTCCTTGGGAGGACCCATGACACAATGAGTAAATTTTCCATTGTCAAGGTTTTTCACAGACTATGTCCTTTCACATTAAAATAGCATGTCCGAAGAATAACGCGCAACAAAAAAAATTCAATTACAGACAAGACTTTAATTACATTGTGCACAGGGCTTTAACGTCTTCTTTATCAACTCTGATTTTGGGCCCATCAAAGCTTGGTATCTGCCATTTTAGAAACACACAAATGACAGTGCACTTTAAAGGAAGATAGTCTCTTTTTAAACTAAAGGATCATTTCATGTTACCCGAATAAAGGGGGCATAAAAAGAAGTAGGATCTACAACCATCTAGGTCTCATGAAGCGTGAAACCCAAATATAACCCAAACAGCTTCTTACTGCTGAAATTTTGATGAAAACAAACATTTTATGGATGTTAGATTTCCATACGATTTGTAAATGCAGAAGGCATGTGGTAGTTCTGTATTCCACATTTACCCTTTGCTTTTATCTTGTGTCTTTTTATAGCATGAATTCTGATGTGGTTGGAGTGACCAAATGCAGCTGATAAAACAGATTAATTCTGTCCCTGACTTTCAGCCTTCATTACATTGGGTGCTGGAGTGACTGATCAACAGAAAAGGTAATTTATTTAAATAACAGATTTTGGGGTGAACAGCGGTCACACTGCTTGTCATGATTTTCATTCCCACTTAATATCTCCTTGGGAAATGAGCAGTGACACAGTACAGGGTGGGCGAGGATGTTGATTCTAGTATACATCCACACAAAATAATTTGGCTCAGCAAAAATAATCAATCCAAGTTCCAACTTTATAACATGACATTACAGGATAAATATACTTTTTAATCCTACTTTGGGAGGAGCTCGCTAGCAGATTGCCAGGAACAGGTCCACAGTTAGTGTGAACGAATGGCAATGGGTGAAGACCTCAGGGGGACTCAGAGCTCCTGTTGCAGCTGATGTTTACATGTTTTTCACTTTCCACCCAGAAACATACTTATTTTGCCGATTCTGAATTGTCTGAATGAGGTACTTTCCAGTACCAAGCTGGGAGAGGGGAAAGAGGAGTTGCAGGATAGTGGTGGTCGAGCGGGCAGTGGAGAGATGAGGATAGGGGTGTCAGTATGGATTCATCTCTTTAGGAGAGGATTCATAAAGGAAAATACTGGGGAAAAATCAGGTTTTCTGTACTATGTACAGTCACATTTTCTCCTTTGTGGAGCTTGTGAGTCTGCTACATATATTTCAGCCCATTAGACTGGAATTTTGGGAACATGGAAGGCTGATGTTTGATTGTACAGTAAGAAAGTAAACCAAGTAAGTTACTTCTGCCTTTAACTCAGCCTGAACCACAGTCTTGTTGTTTACAGTCAGAGTACAGCAGTTCTTCTTTATCAACTGGTACACACAGGCATGTTTAATGAATTTATATTTCTGGTTACTGACTGCTAGCTTTGCTTTTTACCAAGACTGCCAATAGCTGCATTTTCATCTGACTGGAAGTTATTTATAGATATGGGGTTTTTTCTCTTTACTTCTACCAATTCTTAAAAAAAATTTGCAGAGATAGGTAACATTTTTCTCTCCATGAGCAATTGTATTACTTTCAAAGAAATTTTAGTCCTTATAATGACAAATACAGGGAAAAGTCAACCACTTCAAAATGCTAGTGCACTATCAAGGTTCCTTGTTTTACATATTCTGAATACTCAGGAATTCAGACTAAGGAGGTGTTAAAGTCACTTGTGGTCACTTGGGCATCACTTGGGAGAAAGGAGGATTCACTTGAGAAAGACAGCAGCACAGCAGCACAGGGCAAAAAGGAGAGGCCAGGACCCCAATCCAGAAAATTTGCTTTTCAGACATTTTAGCTGCAACTGCAGGTGAACTTCGTTGAAGTTGTTCACTTCGTTGATTGTTCACTACTTCTTGTGAGTCTTCCCACAGTTTCAAGAATGTTTTTTTGGAGGTTACTTCAACACAAGTAAAACTTGTGGGACAATGTATTGGTGTGTCCATTAGAAAATATGAGAAGTGCTGCAAAGCCCAGTTTGATTTTACACAACAGTGTAAGCATATATTTCTGTGACTGTTCCTTAAATCCTGCTGTGGTAATTTTTCACATAAGTTAGAATTTATTTTCTTCTTGCTTCATGTGATTAATCTTTTAGTGAAAGAAGAAAAAAAAAAAAAAGGATTTCTTTCCACATTGATTGTCATCCAAAATCTTAGCACTGTGACGCAGATGAATTACCATGAGTTTTATTTGTAGATGCACGGTCTTGGTGAACACAGCAGGATGTGACAAGCTCAAGGTCAAACAGTGAGGCAGAATGAAGGAGAAAACATGCCCTACTCATCCTCATTCCTGTTCCAGCACCTCTCTGCTGGTTCATCATCCAAATTAGTGTGGGCATGAAGAGAAGGCTTAAGAAAGATGCCAAAAATCATAGGCAGATGATAGAAAGCAGAGGAGAATGTACCACATCTTTGAATGCCTGCCGCTGCCCAAAGGCAGGTTTATTTGTCTCTGGCTCTGCCAGTTCTGTTGCTTTTTTGTCCAACTTGTTCTTAAGAAAAGACACTGGCAATCCTCCCCCCCGGTTAGGCAATCTCTCCTGGGAACTGGGCTGCATATCCCAGGTCTCCAGGTTTGCCTTTCATTGCAACAGTTCTGGGGAACTGCCATTCACATGCTGGCTTGTTGTGGCTAGTTTTCATAGAACTGCATGAGATAAAGCAATGTGTGGGCTGCTGCCATCCAGGGCATTTTGTCCCTGGTTAGGGGCTGGGGCAATGAGGGAGCTTTTGCATTGGCTGGTGAAGGGTGGGTGTGCACTGTGAGTGTGCATGCAGAGGTTTGCAGATGTACATAACACACATTCTGGCAGCCACAGCCTTTTGGCAAAAGCTGTGAGGTGCTCTGACCCAGCTAGAGAGCTGGGCTAACGTTGCTGTGGGTAGGCACAAGTCGGCAAAGAGTTTCAGAGGGTCTTTCTGAGAGAGCAAGAGCCCCAGTAGCTTTGGAAGCAGGGGAAGGGCAGTCTGAGGAGTGAGCAGGGAATAGAAAGGGAACAAAATATTTGAAAGTTTGTGAATTTTTAAGATGCTACAATCCAGAAACTATAGGGCTTTTTGATAAAACCTAAGGGATGGTTTTCAACCTTGCAGCACTAATGGCAGAGAATAAAATATTAATACATAACGTTTCTTTTTCATTTTTTATTGAGTCTAAGTGGGTGCTTTTCTAATACTACTCCTTATATACCCAGTACTTATTCTGTCTAAATATCACTACATCGGTTAATATCTGTAAATCAAGACCAGCATGTGTCTCTGAGCACATTAGCCATGCCTAGTGACTACATCCATTGTAATGAATATTATATTTTAATAATTGATGTTTCACATGCCCTATTTTTCTCTTCTTTGCACTGGGACCTTCTCCAAACGCATCTGAAGCACTCCTGGTAAATGGTAGGTAATGATAAAGTGAAACTACAATTTAATGATTTCCCTTTTGCAGATGGACAGGCTTTACATGTTAAATTTAAGTCAAATTTCAGCTCAGTCACTGGATCCCTGTTAAAATGCTAAGAAATTGAAGTTTTGTGATGCCTTCTCCGAATTCACTGGAAAGGAAATCATGAAACATTCATGTAAGTAAATTACAGCTCCACACCCTATTAGTCATAGAACTTGAAAGCAATTTGAAATCTTGAGTATATATGAATTATTGAACAATGAGTGAAAATGAAAGAAAATGGGGACTATAGCTTGTGCTTCCACCATTTGTGTAAATTGCTACTGTGGTACCTCTTTTCAGTAATTTCAGGGCAGTGTTGAAAGAGCAGCAGAAACCTGTAATATTTAAAAACAGTAGGATCCTTATTACATAGCAAACCAGAAGGCAGCAACAGATCAAAGATGAGAAAGGACTTAAAAGGGAATGTGGATGGTTCCAGTTAGTCCCACCTGTGCTCATGGCTGGTTTGAGTTCTACACCTTTTCTGGTTGCCCTCCTTGTGTTTGTCTGGTGGAGGAGGACACATTAACACATTTTGTTAAAGACAGCTGGGGCAAGCCGAGAACAAAGGTATGCCCCTGCATCATCTCTGGAAGTGGATGTGAACTCTGTCCAAGAGTTGCCATCTATGGGATGAAAGGGTGAAAGATATTTTATAATACACGGATAGGTACTGCAGAATAGATATATAGAGATACAGATTCAGCTTTTAGAATTGGTGTATGAGTAATCTTGAATTTTGTAAAAGGTCTTTTTTCCAGGTATTTGGGTTTTTCACATGTTCCCTGTTTTTATGTGGCTATTTACCTAAACAATTTTAAGACCTTTCTTTAAAATTTTCTCCTTTTCTTGGTATGAAGGTTTGAGTAGCACTTTTTTCATGTCCAACACCCAAGTCTCATTCAATTTTAACTCCTTGTCACCTGTGCCTTCACTCATTAGCTCTTCATGTGTCTTACAGATTTCTCTTTGGGAATAATATTTAATAAGGGCTCTTTTTGTTGATCCTTCTAGTTAATTTAACCCCACATGAGGCAAGACTACCTTCTGCAGCCAACCTTATGTTTTAACAAGACCAGATACAAAACCTTTCTCTGTTCAGGGATGTGTTTCTCAATTGCAAACAAATTTCATGGCTATCAAAGTAGATACCTGATTTTAATATCGGATTGATGTCTGCAAACTAAAAACCTTCCATTGTCTTTTGTAGTATTTATCTTTCTATATTTTTAATATCTTCTCTAGTGATCTTAAGGAATCTTTTTCTATGCCATCACCACTACTGAAGAGATTTCAGCAGTCTGCTGTTTATTTCTCTTTCCTCATTATCATTTCAATCTCAGAGATCAAATCTTGATTGCTATTTGATTGTGTTTTGGTTTTCTCTACAGTATTTATTGATTTAAGTATTTATTTAATGTCCCAGATTTTCTTTTCTAGACTTCTTGAACTTCTTGTACATCAATTTCTCAGTTGTTTCTCACTGGTATCTCAGTCTCCTACATGGAAACTCGTTAACCATGCCTTCTATCTGATGACTTTTACAAGAACCATTCTTTCTCCCAGTTCTGCTTCTTCTCTGCTCTGCCTTCATTCTTTTTTTCTTCCTTCTGATCAATTGCTGGGGTCTCCAAGATTCTCTACTAATGTTCTCCCTTTAGTCCATAAATTAAAATTCATAGTCATGCACAGACCTCACACACAGACTTTAATAGAGTTCAAGAGGAGTCCTTTCTCTACAGAGCTTTCTGATGCTTTCTAATGAAAAACTTTCTTCTACTATCAATCTTTTTGCTCTTTTAATATTTATTGTTTTGACATGTCACTTCATTAAATCCAGCCAAGCTACAAATGTCTGTTAGTAAAGGAATTTTCTAACCCTGTCTATATTAGAAATGTTTCTTTGCTGTTTTCTCTGAGAGGATATGATCCTTCAGTTTGAAAAAACCCTAGGCTGACAAAAGACAAAGTTGGAAAAGGCAGACAAATTGTGCACTTATAGTTAATTTTAGAATGAGCTGAAGAACTTTTTGGCAAGAGCAAGCTGTACTTTCATAATGGTCACACTGGCACAGCCCGTGTAGCACTGGAAGGGGTGAGTGGTGAGTCCTCTCTGCAGGGAGAAGCGAGGTGCTGGCCCTTCTCTGCGAGAACGCGCATGAACCTCGCTGTGCTGTTGGCTCATTTTCACAGCAGCCCTGTCTGAGAGGGTTCCAAGCAGCTCTTTGGAGACAGGCCAGGCAGCTCAGTTTGCCAGTCAAAATCAACTGTTCCCAAACAGGTTAGTTTGTGTAAATTATCTGGCACCTAGACAAAAGTCAGACTGAGAGGATGCAGGAGTCCTTTGTGAATGTCTCACAAACAAGAAGAGAAACTAATTTAATCAAGAACTCTAGAAAACAGGTAGTATGATCAGTTTCAGTTTTAAGCAAGAGCAGTCTTACTGAACCAGCTGTAAGAATATGAATACAGATTTACATAGTGACAACTTGCTAGCTGTCTTTTGCAAAACCATTGTGGCATTTTTAGATAGTTAATTAAGTCCTATAGGTATCAGGACTCCAAGAAGTGATAAGACAGCTTGTGAAAAGGCAGCTTGGGCAGTTTGGGTGCTTGTTGCTTGGTAAAGTATTTATAAGATACCTATGGTTATTCCAGGTGAGATGGAACATTGCCATGCACACTGTGCCTAAGGTGGGCGAGGACTGGCAATTCCTTGAAGCAAGGTAGAGCTCTAAGAGTCCAGGAGAAAAGGGGTAATCTTACTTCTCCTTTTACCTGCATGAACACAATGCATGACTTCTTGATTTGTAACATGATACTTCTATGCATGCACTTCCAGTGTGACTGAAAAAACAGATGTAAAAGCTGCTGATTAAAAGTATAACCTCAAAAACGAAAGTGCACCAGAGGTTTTACCCTCCAGCTCACCAAGGACATTGAGAAATACTCAGCAAGGCCTCTTCATCTCACCTCTCACCTCACCTCTCACTCTCACCCCTGGAGAAGTCATGGAATAACAAAATATCTGGCTTCCTCCTTGTTGAGGCTTTTAACTTCATTGTGTAAGACCAGGGAAGAAGCAGCAATGATGTAAGCAGGTAAATTAAAGACTGAGAACACTTCTGGTCTCCATCCGTCCTCCTTTTTTTCCACTCCCAAATTAAGAAAACGAATACCAGGAGTTTTAATGAGAATCAAGGGGTTAAACCAGGGCATGACTTTTAGATGTGACAGAAAAGGGACTCATCTTGCTGTTTTCTGTTCACCAGACTTTTAGCAGCTGAAACGGGGCTGTGGGAATTCAGTTTGCTTGCATGGGGAGTGACATCCACAGCACCAATTTTCTGTTGTTATTTAATTTAGCACTGCAAAGGACCCAACAATTCTATTTGAGGCTCCATCCATGCTTTTAATGTTTCCACTTTGGATAGGCTGTTTATTTCAACAGATAGTCCGCAGAATCTGATAAATTTAAATGCTGATGCTGGTGTTTGATGTTACACCAGCAGTGCCAGGCCAAAATAAGATTAAGTGCCTATCCAAGTATATGAAAGAAAATGGGCATAGTGAAGATAATATGAAGAAAAGGAGGTATTATGGAGGCATCAATGCTGTGGGCCCTTGCTGTGACATACACAGTGCATAGTTTGGTGCTGTAGGAACACCAGGAAAGTTTCTCAACTTTGTTCTGCAACCCCCACTGCATGTTCTTGGCAGCACCTTGCTTTTATTGTGGTTAAATATCACTTTACACAAGGTGCCCAGGGACACAATGGAACATTAGTCTCTACCAGGAGACATGTATTAAATACCATGCACAAAATAATAGTCAACAGTACCCAAATGGATTCCCATTGGAGAGGGAAGTGTTTTCCTGTTTCTCCAGTGCAGGTATAAGCACAGCAGTACCACCTTTCAGATTCTTCCTCCATAAAAATCCCCAAAAGCCAACCAGTTCCCTGTTGTCTGGGAGAAGGAAAGCCCTTTCCTCCTCTAAAATGGCATCTGATGCTTGCTGGTGGAGGAATATCCAACTCTCTCAGTGACTAAACCTTTGAAAACAGCCCTTTTTGCCCTGGAAGTTAATTTAAAATGAGCTGCATTTTTGATGCTGTCAGAAAGCTTGGCTGGTTAGTCCTCAAAGGTTACAAACAACAGGAGAGGAGGGAGGGTTCCTGTTGTGCTATGGCAACTGTCAAAAACTCGTGTACACATTAGCAAGATCAAACGTTTGCTCAGCCTGGGAAAGAGCAGGTAAACACCACGCTAATCCCTCTGGAGCTGTGAGACACACGGGCTGCCAGGATATACTGCTTTCGTCAAGAGATGCAAGAAGTCAGTCAGGATTTGTTTCTCTCCTTGCAGTTTATTTATTCAAGGGCCGTGCTTTTCAAGGCTGCCCCACTTGTTCCTTGTCATGCAGCTGCGCTGACTGAAGTACAAGGGAGTGTAGCACAAAGGGAGAGGGAGGCTTCAAGAGGTCAGCTTTGCACTAGAAAAGCAGAGAGCAAGCTGATTACAAGGTACCAGGGACCCCTAAGTCCTGGCTGCAAGCTCTGCGCTTCCTTAACCATCAGACCTATCTGGCTCCAGCAGTATGTTCCCAACGAGCTAAACTGGGTGTTGAGGATGCATTTATAGCACATGATAAAATGCCTTTGAGCTGATGTAGAAAGTACATAGTTATCATAAGTGATTTGGTGCCTGAATCAGCGTTTCCCCATGGACACCTTTCTTTTGGGATCCAAGCTCCAAAGGCTGGGTTTCAGTTAGATCCCAGAGAAGCTTAAAATTATTCTGGTTAACTTGAGTGTGAAATTACCAAGGCTAAGTTTATTTTTATGTCCTCCTAATAGTACTGAGAAAAGACTGTGAATCTGGACTAAAACCTGAGACAGTACTACAGGCTGTGCAGACCCCAAGCACAAAATTGCTATTAGCCTTGGATGCAAAATTGTTTTCAGGCCATGTGAATTAAAGGAAAAAAAAACCTGATTCTGAAATGTTGTTAAGTATTGAGGTGGACATCTCAGAGGTGCCTTCACTTTGAATCAAGCCAGGCGTGTACTACATACGAAAAAAAAGTCCTGAAGAACTGAAAAGGCAATGAGAGATCCTAGTGACACTGGAGAGCTCCTTCCTTCTTTATCCAGATCCATCAGCGTCCTAGGAGCAGTGGTTTGGCTTATCTACCTTGGAATATGTTAAGAGAGACTTGTTTCTGTGTAAATTGTTTACATTTTCTTTTAAGTGTCTTTCCAAACTTGTTTTCCTAAAGCCTTAAGCAAAACTTTATAATAAGGTAAGGAAAGATACATTTAGCAGAGTTTTCTGGGTGTTGGTGGTTGGTAAGGCCTGCTAAACCTGGAGGAAATGCTGCTTCCAGAAAATGAAGATGTTGACATGAAACAGTGTGTGCAGGGGGAGACCTGCCCCCTCCACCCATCCCGCTGAGCCAGACAGACAGCCAGGGATGCAGGACAGCCTGTGGCAGTGGAGCTGTTGCAGAGCTTAGTGGCCAGGACATCTCGATAAGGTACAGAAGAAAGCCAGGCTGCATTCCTGTGTCCTGCAATGTTTACAAGTGCTTCCTGAGACAACAGAGAGAAAAAAAAATTTGGGTTTCTTAATCTGACGGAGATGATACAGACACTGCTTCACCCACAGAACCCAGGTGAAGATGCAAAGTCACACATGCGCAGGGCTATGGAGAGTTGGGCATCTCTGCACCTTCTGCATTGAAAATGTGACCTCAGCTGAGGGGCAGCCCAGAGAATATAGTGAGGAATACTCTTCCCTGTCTAGAACTAAGGGAGTTTTGGATTGGAAGTGCAGGAATGTGTCTCAATCTGTGAAATTTCTTAAACTGCATCAAAGACATTGATCAAAGTCCAAAATTTACTTTTCTTCCATTGAATCCCATTGTCTGTTACTTGTGTGGAAAAAAATTACAGGTTTTGTGCTCTTAAGGGGAAGAGACAATGAAAAATTCAGAGGGCTCACAGCCTCTCGTAAGGTTGATAAACTGGCTGCTGAGGAACTGCCCGTTCTGGGAGAAGGGAGTGAGTCTTCATGCTGCAACCTGTGACTGCAGTGAGTCTTGCTCTGTGGTGCTACAGCCACCTCACATGGTAAGAGGATGGTAGATGACTCAAAATAAAGCAAAAAAAGCTTCAAAATTATTCTCGTTTACTTTTTGCTTTAAAATGTGAAAGTCGCAGCTGCAACGGCCAATTTTTTAACTTTATAAGAGCTGTCCTTTTCTGAATTCTTCTAGCATATAGTAAGTAAAAGGGACCTCAGGCTACATCACTTTACCATTACTTCTATTACTACTTGAATCCAGTGAAATTGGTGAAGGTTTTCTGGAATAAAATGTCTGAACACCCTGAAAAAACAGTGACATATTCCTGATATGATAGGTAATCCAGTTTATATTTCACTGTTTACTTTGTAAGCAGGGAAAGCTTTGCCCTTACAAGATTTTTTCCTTACAGTTCTGAACAGCAAGATGAATGTATGGCACTTTGTGAATGTGACAGCTGAGTTCTGTTTCACTTCTCTTTAAAATATTCTCTGCTTTCTCTCTGTTTAAGAAAAATCAAGGAGTTATCAGGGATTTGCTTTTTCACTACAAATGCAAATGCCCAGGATGACAGCTGAACCTCGCTGATTTAAGGCTTCACAGACCCGTCTTGTAAACATTAATGGCATTTGAGTCATCTTGTCTGTCTCCTCACAGTCATACAGAAAGTACTGAATGTTGGGCCAGTGGGGGAGGCGGGGGAACCCTTTGGTTTAAGATGCTGTCCACAGTGTTACAGCTGTCATGAAAGTTCAGTCTAACTTACAGGATTTATAGAATTTTGAGACCTTTTTTATCTGTTTCCTACCTATGTAAAATGAATAAAAAAACAGACAAGAAAGCTCCCTAATAAGGCAGTCTAGATCTGAAGAGCAAATTAAGGTCAATTCCTGAACAAAATTGAAGCGTGAGCTACTTTTCTTTTTCAAGTAGTTTTACTTATGTTAATAGCCACAGTTCCTTAGTTTATGAATAATTCATGTACATGAGTCTCCACAAGACTTGAGCCTGCAGGTTACAAACTTGTATTAAGCACTGAGTGGCTTAAAAATACATTGGTAAAGAAGTATAGAACAACTTTTATTTGGTGCTAAAGACAATTGCAATGCAACAATTAATTATTGCGAGTAAAGATAGTTAAACAAGCACTATCTACATAAGTAGAAGGTAGTAAATATCTTCAATATATCTTCAACCTGCTGTATTGCATATTATGCCTTCATTTTTTGCAGGAAAATTTTAAGAAGGGTATGGCTACATTTGTCCAAAGGAAAACACACAGACATTAAGCAGTATATATATTAGACAAAGGTTTTGGCAGAAGAATGATGACTCCAATATAAAATCTTATTTATTTTCTCTTTATATCCACTAGTGTGTTCTCTACACTTCTGAGCAAGGTGAGCCACAATTTTGGGGGCTTTGTTCTCGTGAAGCTTTTTCAGTGGTGGCAATTCCTGGTGATTTCCAGCACCTTGGTGACAAACGGAGAGCAGAATCAGCCTTCAGGACCCTGGTCCCTGCTCCCAACAACTGTTGGCATCATTCAGGATATTGTACAGCTTGACCAAACAGTATCTTCAACATGCATGAGGAGTCTCACCTGGAAATAGGATCCTAGGAGGTCCTGTCTTTATTTGATCCAATTTTCTCCTTAAAGTGAAAGAGGCAGCTTGCAAGACCTGATGACCACTTCCATTTTCCTTAGCAGTCAGTCCACAGTCATTCCTCTCTGCTTGTAGCATTTTCCCACCTGTTCTTCCATCTGCTACCCACAGCAGGGATCATGGAAGCAGGGGCCCAGCAGGAGAGCACAGCATGGAGGCAGAAGTCAGGCAGGGAAGGGAAAAAAATAATGACAAAATGAAGAATAATGAGGAGGGTTATATGTCAGGAAAAAGAAGAAGCAGAGACTGTAGGAAGGTGGGAAGGGAAAGTCCCAGTGCTTGTGGGAAGCCTGTGAAGTTCCATCTGTCTGTACATGGACATGCTGAAAAGGAGGCTGAAATGGCATCTCCTCCACACCGTGACTGCTACAGATTTCAATCATGAACTGGTGAGGCCCCTGCATCGAGTAGTTTTTGTTCCACTGTGGCCCTCATTCACTGGGTTTGTTTTGGATAACTGACATGTGACAGACTCATCACATGCCAAACCTCTCCAGGAAGAGCTGAATGAGTGTTTGTCTGGGGGCTTTTTAATCTATATACCATATCTGTTATACACTGTGTGCCAAAAAAATATTTAGTACTGCACAACAGGATGCGTGTTTTGGAATTAGAGCGAGTGAAAGAGGTCAGCTGCACTTAGCAATGAGAGGTTGCAGTGGATATAATCCAGTCCTTTGCACTCAAGAGTTCGTGCTTTTTGAAAGGCAGCCGCATTCAGAACAGCACTGTGAAATTTCCAAAGAAGAAAAAAACCCTCAGCCCAAAGACAGGTTGTTCCTGTCAGCTTACTGAACTTTGGAATATGAATACACATTCAAACAGCATTGCATGAAGCAATGCAGCTCCTTGGGTGAGAAGGCCGTGGCATGGTGTAGAAGAAAGCAGGATGGAAATTGTTTGTAGTCTCACCTCAATAAGCTTTTTTTAACCCTGGGTCCTTGCCATGAGTCAGGAGTTGGGGAACACTGCACCCACCAGCTGCAAAACCCCTGCCCTGGTGGCCCCAACCAAGGGACCTCTGGTCTTTTGCTCCATAATTTCTGTTGAAACCATTAGTTTTATCTCTTGTATCTGTCCTTTTTGTCTCGGTAGCCCAGTAACAATATCCCATTCTGTGCATCTTACACCACAATGTCTCCTGCCAGCTGGTGCTGTTTCAGTTGTTCACCTGGCAATGTCTAAAAGCTCCCTTTGCCTTTGTGACCTGCTCCATTAAACAGTTGTCCCTGGACAGTACGGGCAGGCTTTAATGGCATTTGGATGCTTTCTGCTCTGAGTAGGGGATAAACCATCGATAGATCTGATAAATGATCAGGAGGGGTGGGACGGATCTGTAGGTGCTGGATCTCATTAACAACACGAAGTAAAGAACTGAGCTCTCCTGCCTGTTTACCATCAGCTTTAAAAGGCTAGGGATGATGTTTGTGAAGGGGTTCAGAAATTTGAGGAAATTGTCACCAAATTATAAGCATTGTTTTCCAGTACCCATAGTTTAATTTGCAGAGCAGGTATCAATGTATTCCTCCCCTTTGCTGGGCACTTTGCTGACCTGTCTCCTCCCTCTGCATGTTCCATAGACACACGGGGAAGATGGGGTGTGTGAGTGCATGGCTCATCGGGGGGATACTGGGAGACCATCTCCACCACAAGTATTTTTCTGACCTCAAGTAAATTGCATAGCTTTCTTCATCCAATCCTTCCCCTTTAAAACAGTAGTTTATGGCTGCCCAGCATATTGCAGCAATGTACCAAGATACCTGAACTGCCTTGTAACCCCTGTGAGACAGAGGTTGTATTAATCCAAGTGAAGTATGGCATTTATACAGCTTAGGACTTCTTGGCTAGGTCTTTGATACATGACACAATACTGAGCCATATAAATGCCCCTTGTTAGCAGTGTTTTAACCTTTTTCACTTTAGAACCCCTGAAATATTTCAGAAAAGGTACAGACAGCTTCACAAATGTCCCAGATGTAGGTTTTGTGTATGTGAATGTCCCTTCCTTAGCCACCACCCCCTTCAGTTCACACACAGGTCAAACCCTCCTGCAGTAAGTATATTATAACAGGCAATCTCTTTCTTTTTTACTTTTGGTTTTTTTCAATGAGCAAACCATACACGATATTGAGGCTTTAAACAGCTTAGCACAAGCAGAGAGAGGGAAAACAAAAAATACAGCAGTGGGGAGGTCTAGGTAATGTTAGTCATTTGAGGAGTCCGTGGTGAGCCTGCCCAGCCACCTGCCTGGCGCTGTGTGCCCACCCTGGGCAGGGGGAGCTGGCTCAGGGCTGGGCACTCGCAGTGCTGCCACACAGCACAGACAAGGGCACAGTGCTTGTGTGCTTCTCCCCGTCCAATTTAGTGTCCCTGAGACACTAAATTGGATCACTGTGTGAATCTTGGATTATACTACCCATCTTTCTCTTTCCTTTCTTGGAAGCATGTTTTCACTCAAATGCCATGTAAAGACTTTTTCTTCTTTTTATCTTCTGCTCGATCTTTTTGTTGATGGGTCTGTTGCTTCTAACTCCAGGGACACTCAGAGTTGTGCAAGTGCTTTACAAACATGGGAGAAGATGAGTCTCTGCTTGAATGAGATTATAATCTTTGAAGGCAACAGCAAGCACTGAGCATGTGGATGACTCCTGAAAGCACGTCTGAGAAAAGCTGGCTAAAAACCAACTTTGTTGTTAGGAGCAAAGTCTTAAAATTCCAAACATTTAAAAACAAATTAAATTTTCTGATTTCTCTTAAATTAGCCTTTATTGTGTTTATTATTCTTTGGGCTTATCTTGTGAAGATGTTGTCATTGTATCTCGATGGCTTTTCCATTGATTTATCAGAGACTGAGATTTTAGCAGGTAAACACTATGTCAAAATACTGGATGAAGAACAATTAAGCAGCTCAACACTTCCACAAAAAAGGAAAAATATTATCATTATTGTGTTGCAAGGAGTTTTGTTTTGTGAAAAAGTACCCCTTGCCAAAGTCCTTTATTGAGAAAAAGCCAACTGTCCTTTGAGGCTCATGTGTCTCAGAGAGCCTTCAGCCTGTGCAATGCAGAGCCTGGCCCTGAGGTATGAGGGCCGATTTTCACACTGACTTGAGTTGCTGCCAGGCAGCTGCTTCTACATTGCTCGGTGTTGCTGAGGCAAGTCCACCCCAACCCAAGGCAGAGAAACCTTTCCTATTATACCCAAATCCTGCCTTTTTTTTCCTCTGCTGTGTAGTCTGTGATGTAGAGCAGAGTTTATTCATGTGCACTGCTTTATTTCCAGCAGGGAATTTACAGAGCAACCATACACTTCCTCATTGGGATTTCAGGCCCTTCCCAGCAAATTAAAACAGGTTTGGAAACTGGTCATTGGCCTGGAGGTTGGGAAGCAACTCAGGCACTTTATAGAGCACTTGACCTGCATCTCCTCATCACCTCATCTTGGGCCCCTGTGCCATCATTAATATACTCAGGAAAATTGGGGTATTTTCAGCTCAAAGTGCCTGAAAAAATGGGACAGTTTTATAAGCTACATTTTTTTTCTGTGGTAGGAGGGTGGTGGTTAGTTGGCAATGCCTGCAGTGCAGTGTGCTGGCATGTGGAGGCATTCATGGGTGCAAATCCCAGCTTAAGTTGGAGGACAGAGCAGAGGCAGCCAGCCTGCTGCAATCACACCCATCCTGTCTGCTGGGAACTGGGCCTCGCATGTGGCCTCTCCCAAACCTTGCTCAAGCAGGATTTGGGAAAATTTTATCTGGCATATACCAAAACCCCACCCGGAAGCATGTTAACCATTCACCATTCACTGGGTAATTGGAGGGCCACTGCTCAAACCTGCCTCCTGGCCTTGTGTGTTGTTAGTGTGGATCCTGTGATGCCTGTGTTGAGGAACAGGATGGGACTGCCCTTGGCACCAGGTATTGGCATAGGTAAGGAAACTCAAGATGTCTTTCAATTATCATTCATCTAATTCTTTTTTTAATTTCATTTTGTTTTATTGATCTGTTGTTATCCATTGAATCTGATGTTTGTCTTTGAAAATTACCAATTTTCTTTGTTCTGAGCCTTCCCAAGTGCTCAATTCTTTGCAAGCACCGTTAGCCTGCAGGCAGCCTTTCCTCCTTGCTACTCTCTTATCTTCAAGAAGATTATCAGTTGGCTAATGAATTTATTTTTTTATTCCTCTCTAGACTCTTTTTTCTGCCACTCTTCAACGCTAGGAAAGTGATGCAGGGTAAACTTGCTACCCTAACTTTGTTCCACATTGGAAAATTAATGGAGAATATGAACAGTGAGTACCTTTCTGATAGAGAGAAAATGGACCTGTCTCTAACAAACCCATGGCCTCTCATCCCTTTTACCTGCCCCACTGGAAGCAGGGTGCTCTTTCTACGGGGCATTTTCCTTGGCCATGCCAGCCCCATGCATGGCCTAGCACTGCTGTACCTTGCTGTAGCTGTGATGGATTTACATTAGCTGATGCTCTGCCCCATTGCCCAGGACAGAGGATAACCAGGCAGTGTTTCTCATGCACCATTTAGATGATTTAAACATTTAGAAGTTTACATTAGCCTTCTTTTGATGAATTCCTCATCTGCATTCCAGAAAAGAGCCTCATTAGCTTAGGACAGAAGCATGATTTACCTTCCATTTATTTCTCAATATTTTGCTCTCCCTCAAGAGCACACTAATGCTTCCCACAGCATGAGCTGCCACCAGCACTGCCCTGGTGAGCTGACAAATCTCAGAAACCCTGCTGCAAAGGGGACAGGGGCTTTGGAGGGTAAATGAGGGCAGTCTTAGGGGATAATGTGGCATTTGGTGGCACTTAACCATAATGCAACAGAGCAAAGGAGGCTTTTTTAAAAAACCAGATTGAATAAATAAGACATTATTTAAAAATCCTTGGCCAACACACTTGTTATTATGAAACCTAAGACCAGTGTGATCCTTAAAAGGTTTTTAATTTCTGTTTAGAAGCACCTGCCCCCTCTCATGGCACTGAAAGGTAATTTCCCCTTGAAGACGGATTCCAATTTTCCTGTACCAGTGGCAGTCTAACGCTGTATCTACATCTAGTGGATTTCCCACAACATTGCCGCTGGCTCCAGCATGGGTGCTGGGAGTGTGCAGCTTTGCCCAGGAGAGTGAGATGCCCTGGCTATGCCTGCCTGGGAATGCCCTGGGCACACCAGCTTTTTTCCAGCCCGTCGGTCAGCAACCAAGTCTGATAAATCTGCAGCTATTAATGCGTACAAACTCTAACTTAAATAAATAGGTGTGGGCATCTCTGTGCAGAATAGTACCACAGGAGTTCACCTGAGCCTATGCAGTTATGCTGGTGACTTACATCTGGTTTTCTTCCATCAGTATTGGTACAGTTATTAGCTCAGTATCACCTCTGTGGTGCAGTTAATATTCTCAGTGCCTTTATCTCTGCACAGCAGAAAAGAGAAGACAGGAGGAGACAGAGGCAGTGCAGCTCAGCTTAATTATTTTCTATTTTTCAGAGAAATGCCATTAAATAGCATTAGAAGATCTGTGTCCCACTCCTCATCTCTACCCTAGCTTTAGATGTATCACTCTGGACATTTCTTGTTCCCCTTCTCACCTCTATTTTCCACCCTACCCCAGTGTAACTTAACTACTTATTCTGTGGCTCTCTGGGACTGGTGCATCACAATGGATAGCTGGAAGGCTTCAAATATGGGTGGATAATTGTTCCTCAAGGTAAATTGTTGTTTGGATAGCTTTTCCTGGAGGTGAATCCACTACACAGCCACTACCCGGAGTGGGTGCCACTCTGACTGTGCCACAGACCGGTGGGAGTGGGCTCAAACGCCTTCTGCCAGCAAAGGCTGGCTCCATCACTGCAGTGCAATGACTTTCTTCTCCTGTATCCCCCTCCTCGCTGTCTGTGCTCCCTGCTTGACCCTCTTGCTTTCCATGTCAACCAGACACGCGACTGGCTTCTCTCCATCTCTCTCCATGGCTCAGGAGAGGACCCTCATCCTTGCCCCGCACCACTGCAGGGCAGGATGGTGCTGCAGCCCTGGAGCAGCTTATCTCCCAAACACCAGCACTGCCATTCCAGAGCCAGGGATGAGCTGCAGGTCCTGCAGCACTCTAACTGCCCTATCCAAGATCTTCATCAGCATGGCCCAACTGCTTGCCAGAGCTGTTTGGATGGTGGCACAGGCTCTGCAGGGTGTGAAGAAGCCCCTCTTTCTTGAGAGTCCTTCAGCAGCCTTTGCTAGAAGCTAAGCTGAAGGAAGAGATCCCAGGTGGACAGCAAGACACAATCACCTGGCTGAGCAATTGTTGTATCATTGGCAAATCCACACGTTCAAACAGCAGGAGACAGGCCCTCAAAATCATGAGGCTGCAAGCCCTGGGATTTTTTTTAAAAGCCCTTAGTGCTTTTCTTTTTAGTTCCTGTGCATGTTCAGAAGAGGTTTACAAGGTTTTTACTGCAGCCACCAGGCAGGACTTGGCCGTTTAATTCAGATTGCATTTAAGCTGTATTTGCTTAATGAGGTAATTCTCCTCCAAAGTTAAAAGCCAAGCTCCCTGTATAAGTGATCAGGAAAGGGGCTGGGGCTTCTGAATGCCGCTGTAGTTGGTCCCATAAAAAATATTACCCCTCTCCAAAATCTTGCTTTTCTTCGTGTGATGCACAAAGGAGAGACACACAAGAACTCCCAGTGGGGGTCTAAGTACCTCCTTCTCTGCAGTGATTATGTGGAAAGTCCAGGTGCTGCCTTTAGAGGAAATAGGTTTTTTTAATGTTCATCTGCTGGAATTAGGCTAGTAAGGAAATACTTGAAGATTCAGCATAAACCTGCAGAGTAAAAGAAACTAGTAGATTCAGAAGCTGCAGATAATTGCTAAAGAATCTCATATTAAAGATAGCCAGAAAAAGTAAATTGCATTCTGTGTTTATTTATAATTTAAATGTCAAAATTAAGTGCTGGGAAGTACAGTGTACAAGACACCTACACATGATATAAAATTAAAAAATAAATCTGAATAATGACGTTTTAAAAATGTAAAAATCTTGTATTTGAAATGAGAGAAATGTGTTTCTTATGCCTTCTTTAACTGAGAATAAATTCTCTAATATAACTGGGACCCACAAAACTTTCTCCTTGGACACAAGGTCATTTTACAATAGAAAATTGTTTTATTAAAAAAGAGGACTAAGTGTAATTGGTACCAATAAATAAAAAATCCCACAGCTCTTATAAGACACAAACAGAAGAGACTCATTAAATACAAAATAGCTTCAATAAAAGGAACACCGAAGCAACTGCACTAATCTCCACCAAGGTCTCCTTTTCCCCCTCACAATTCCTGCAAGATAGATATAGAGTAGATGTGTTCAGACAAAAGGGAAAATTATTAAGATGGCCCTTAACCAAATCCAAGGAGAACTATCTTCTAGCTCATTCACTATGGGCAAAATAATGTGTTTATCATAAGCCCATTTGAGTGTAAAGAATTGTGCAAGTTCTCCAAAAGAGGAATCCCTTACTAGTCCATCCTCTAAGAGATCAGAAGAACCCTCAGCAACCAATGAAACAAGTAAGCAACTACTCAAAACAAACATGAGTCAGCCTCAATTACTGATCATAGGGGGGAAAAAATATCAGGTGTTGCTTTTCATGTGCTCCTCCCCCTTTCCCTACCCACCCCCACTCCAAACACGTGTTTGGCTGTAAATCTCTAACTGTATGCTTTTTTTCATATATCATGTTTGTCTGGAGTTGAAAGAGTTTTGAGGAAGTTCTTTGTCAATCAGTGTTATTAATGACATAGTTGTAAATCTCACTGTCATAGTATTGACTGAGTAAATAAGTACTTTATGACCTAAAGGAATATTTTCCCAGTGAGGAAACTAGTTTGAAAAAAATTGCCTAATCTTTGTTTCATTATACCTCAAACTCATGCATGCAACTGGGCACTCATTCAAAGATGAACTCAGACTGTCTGTATCTCATAGGATCAGTAAGGTGCACATTTTCTAGATGTATCACTTGACCTGAAGTCCAACAAATTGTTCAAAAGGATATGTTTGTTGATTGGAGTGGAAATAAAAGTAAGTTTTGTATTTTTCCTATAGTCCCTCCTTTTATAATTTTATTTTGCATATCTGTGCTTCCAAGTAACTCTAGGGCTTGCCTGGAAACAGACCAGGTTCAGCCGTTAATTTCTCCTTTTTAAATCAGTATTATCAGTAACCTGCCTCAGTTTCCTGTTCTACAGAGTCACCCTCCACAGTATTGCTGGTGTGACAATTTACTCATTTAAAGCCAGCTACAGACCATGCTTATGTGAGTGGTATCCTGCCCCTGTCTAGACAGTAGCTGTGGCGGGATGGGCAGAGGCAGCCCATGGAGGAATTTGCATTGGCAGCCAGCTCCAGAGTACGACAGCTTCTCCCCTCAAGTCTCAGAGCCAGGCAGGTCACGATCCAGCAGGTCGAGGCCTTTCTTCTCCGGCCCCGGTGAGACCATCCCGCTTTCCCTGCTGCCGTGGTCCCTCAGAGCTGTCTCCCTCGCCCCCCTGAAGCCCAGGCTGCTGCTCCGGGCTCAGCGCGGTGCCTGCACCTCGGGACTCCCGCACGCTGGGGCTGTCACCCGGGGCTGGGGCTGCGTGTGGAGCTGCGCGGACAGCGTGGAGACGGCTCTGGGCTGACACTGCCTGGGCCCTCTCGTAGGCTTTCTGGTGGGATCCAGGTCTTCAGCTTAAAGCTGTGGAGCCTTAAACAGTTTCTGCTCTGTCTTTGACTGAGCTGAGACCAGCGGATCTGTTCAGTCTGTGCTTCATCAGCACAGAGCAGAGGAAAGCGGTCCCTGGGGTGATGCCTGCCAGGAGTCCTCAGCCGAGTGGCTCTCCCCTGCTCTCATGCATCACCTCTTCCTCACCAACAAGCCCCACAAGCTGGAATGCTCCTGGCATCTTTGCATCCCTGTGCCATTGTGGCTGCTCAAGGGGGTGAGCAGAGCGCACCACCTTTGCTGCTGGAGGCACCAGGCCTGCAACAGGTAATGGAGGTGTCCAGGGCACTGAACAGGTGCCTCGTGACCTTGTGTTGAGGTCAGCTGAATAAATAAAGACATCTTACCTTTTTTACAGATCACACAACAATTTAAGATGTAGAGGTATCACTTCAGATCATCTGGTCCAGTCCTTGTAGTACTCAAAGTCAGATCCGCCTTTGATATTAGACCATGTCACTCAGGGCCACATGTAGTCAAGTACTGAGTATTTCCAATAATGGAGATAGATATTTCAACAGGTTTTATGGATTTTATGCCTGATGAGAAATCATCCACAAGTTAATTTTTGCCCTTAGATCTCACATAAGCAACTCTGAGCTCTTCTTTGGTAATTTCTTGCAGTAGACCTGGGACCACGCTTTTCTTTCCTGGAAGCCAGCTGGACCCACAAGATCCAGGTTTGCTCAACTCTGTTTCTCAGCTAGGCTGCCTCTTCTCCCCTCAGCTCTGCCCCGTTTTAGTGAACTTCAGCAGGAAGCTGTCCAGCAACAGAAGTTATTCCTTTCTGGTTTTGGAAAGTAGCTGGTACATTTGAAGTGCCACCAGAAGCATGATGAATATTAGCTGTACCTCTGAGAAGAGATCGTTTTACCCATGGATCTAGCACAAGCAACACCATGACCCTGCTATTGCCTTAACAATGACAGATATATTACTGAGGGCCAGATTCAATAAAATCTGTCTGAGTTATCCCAAAATCAATTTTTTAGGTCTTTTGTGGCCTTGCATGGTACTAAAATGATTTTTTTATTGAATTGAAATGTACCATGTTCTCTGAAAAGTAATTAAGGTATTATGCAATGTTAGTTGGTATTCCAAAAGTTGCACAGGATGTTTTATAATGCAATGTTTTATGTAATGAAATGACATAATAAATGATCTTGCTACTTTTTTTTTATCCTACATATGAATAAGTGACAGATACTAACAAGTTGGTTGCATTTATTACAAGAAAAGCCTAATCTCTTTTGTATACATATACTATCTGTGTAATTTATTTATTATTCTTTAATTGTAGGGATATATGTTAGAGAAAGCTTCATATTAAAGATAGACTGTATGCTGGGTAAGCTTTCTGTGTGTGCATGGCAGGCCTGCCATCCCTTCAGGGAGAATCAAGCACCTCTTTAAAACAGACTGTTTTAAAATAAGTTTTATTACAGAAAAAAGTCTTATAAAATATTCTATTTTGATAAAGGGCGAAGAAAGTGTATTCTACTACTTCTTTTTATATATAAAGCTGTTATTCACAATAAAAAGTTATTTGGTTTTCTCAAACTAGAACTATATTAATATAAAATTCTGCTTATTTCAGTTTTCTGGTAAATTGTAAGACTGGATTGTGATGTTGACATTGACAGAAGGCATTGATCTGAAAGCATCATGTTATAAGAAGTCCCAGAATGGGGAGAGGAGAGGGGTATGACCTCGAAAAGACAACTTACCAACAAGATAAAGAAATGACATTTTGATTTTAAAGAAGTGGGCAGCATTTGCCAGACAAACTCTCTGTTTTCAAATTGTTCCAGTGGAACTTTATTCAATCAGAAAAAATAAAAAATCACCATCTCCATTGGCACAGACCTCAGGATTTGTTTCCTAGTTACTTGGGCCATCCACAGTTTTGAGATAATTAACCACAGCTTTCTTCCAGAAGAAGAAATAAGAGGAAGTTTATTACCTATCAACAACCTGTTTTCCTCTTTCTGTCTCCCACATGTTAGGCTGGCAGAGACTTCCCAAACTCAAATTCCTAAAGTGTATTGGGAGCTGGTCTGTGATATGCTTTTTATGAAATAAACCCAGATTTTTGTTTTTACCAAAACAATTACAACTTCTTTATCAAAAGAGAGCATTGCCAGAATTATTGTGCTGTCTGAAGACCACCTGATCCTAAAAACCTGCCTTAAGGGCCAAGTTCACAATTCCTCATCTAACAGAAATGCAGTTCAAAAAGGGGTTTTGTGGTTTAGGGGCACATGATGGGTAGACCCCTGGAGCAAAGCAGTAGAAGTTTGTATTTATTACATTGATAGTGTGCAGAATAAAATATTTTTTGTAAAAAGAAAATAAGCTCACAAACTCTGGCAGTTAATCAGGACTATTTTGGAGGTGTTGTATACAGTTAAAGCAGTTTCTTGACAAAGTAAACAGTAGTAACCTCAGGCATTTATTTTTATTTCACAGCTCCCTAACTCAGTAAATCTCCTAAAAATTATAAGGCAACAAAACTCTGGAAAGAGTGTATTTGTATTTTAATGGACAAAAGCATCAATATTACTTTACACTGTCAAATACTATAAAAATTCAAATTATACTTTCATTGCTCAGTTCCAAAAATCCAGTAGATTGACTATTGCACTGATTAAGATTTTCTATGGACATCAAGACTTGATTTAAACATTTTAAATTTAAACTATGAACTGTCAAAGGCAAAGCTAAAAATAAATGTTGCGTATGTTTCATCTCACAAGGGTGAGCAACTAATAGAAGAACAAAAGGTTATTGAGTAAATATAGATTTTTGGATGGAGGGAGTGGGTATAAAGGTTCAAGATTTTTTTAGTGCTTTTATGACAGACTGACACAAACATTAAGAAAGTTTGACCTATTGTGTATCCAAACCACAACAAGAAATGATTTATGGCTTATTTAAACTTGTGATACTGAGGTGGAAGACATTCATCTCATTCTATGGATGCTTAGAATAAATCAAAACTGATTTGTAGATAGGACATTAAACTTGTTTTGTATAAAACTGAAGTTAAAAAAATATACCTGTGTTTTCTCAGACTGCTCTCCCTAGTAAAATAATAACCAGTAGACTGGTTAAAGAAAGTGAAGGTCTTCCTTTTCCTACATAGCAAACGTGAACAGCTGCTTGGCTTGAAATGTTTCCCTAAATATGAATAATGGCTCTGGATGAAGGGGTCAAAGTATGAAATAATCATCAGCATAGCACAGCCAAACTTTTGGCAGTGAATTATCCAAATCCCATTTAAACACATTTTCAGAAGATCTGATATTCCTTTTGTAGCAACAGCGAGCAGGGTGAAACCAAGGGGAAAGAGAGCAGAATTTAATAGAAAAATCATGAAACTGGTTACAAGAACTCAGCTCAGACTATAATTTACTTTAACATACTTTTCTTAGATGCTGGAGAAGTATCTTATCAAAACCAAGGGAAATAGCTGAAGGCGCTTCATGCATATCACAAATAACAGTTTGTAACAATCAAAATAGAAAAAAAAAATAATTTTTGTATTGAAATTTGATCTGCTTTCCTCAAGGTTTCTAAAGTGAGCAGGACTTTACTGCAGAACTTCATATACCAGAACTTCACCTGCAGTAACTCTTATCTTCATGTCTTGCTGTCATATGGCTTAGGGTTTAACATAGTAAGAACTTGAAGCAGACTTTGAAGTTATTTGTTACCAGAGATACTTGAGAAAAACCACAGGCTTTTACGTGTATGGAAGTTCAAGCACTTCCTCAAATCAGGTCATTAGGTCACAAATTTTGTGGAATTCACTAATCTTTTCCATTTTGCCCATCCAACAGCATTCAAGGTTTCATTTATTTTACTTTTATATTTATCTTTTTTTAGGACATAGTAAGATTTAAAATAGCCAAACCCAGTGTTTCTATTTGGACATCCACATTTAGCACACACTTGAAGGCACAGGATTTGGTCTTTAATTGGACTGGTTTGAAAATGATGCAAAATTAAACATCAGCATTGGCTTTAGTTCACCAAGACTACCCTGAAAGTTTCCCTTCTGCTTCTTTCAGAGTTTCTTTCACCTTGGCAATGGATAATGCTCAAGCAAAAAGTATTTGCTAGGAAAAAGGAGAGATTTTTCTTTTAATTTTACTCTCTTTGGGGACTTGAAAATTACACTGCAGTTAATTCAGAAAAGAAATCCTAAGGCTTCTAATCTTTCTCAGTAAGTGCAATCCTGCTGAATCACTACATGTCATATAACTTCTGCGTTTGCTTAGCATGCATAGATTTACAGGTATTGTCCTCTGCCCAATTTCAATGTTCAGTAAAGCAGAGAAGGGATCTTGTTTTTAATCCAGCATAAATCCCTGGTTAGTTTTATGGGGCTATCTCAGGCAGTACACAAGGGGCAAATATAACTCCAGCATGTATCAGGACTCTGGAATGAACAGAGCCTCAGAAGGGCTCAGAGCTGTTTTGAAGACTTTGGGATTGCTTTTTCTATCATTGTAGTATTGGCAAACTCTCCGTTTTGCTTTGACTCCTGGACTAAAACATTTGATTTGTACTTGATTTTGGGTTAATAAATATTTGGGATCTGACTCTTGAAGTAAAAGAAAAATTAAAACTTTCTACCCTATGGGACAAAAAGGATGGACCCTTGTCAGGAAAACAAATGGGGGTTGTTTCAGCTGAAATATTATCAAATCTCTTTACCAGACTTTCCCTCTCTTTGCTTTGCTACAGCACCAGGACTTTGCCTTTCTGCAGGGAGGCCAGTGGGTGCAAGAGGGCCCTGCCTTAGTGCCAGGGTCTTCCAAAGCACAGGAAGTGATTTGAGAGGAATGGGGGAGAAGGAGGGGTTCTGAGGAGTACCATGATTACAGCATCCTGGTTGTCTCTCATGGAAAAGCTGGAGGCACAAAGGACAGAGGGAGACCCTTTGGTCTCTAGCAAGCACAGGCTGTCTTTGATGGCTGGATACATTGTTAGTTGTTGTTTTTCTTTTTTTAAAAAAAGCTTTTTCTGCAATGTCAAATGTGTATCTCCTTTGGCAGTGGGGTGTGAGGAATGAGCCACTGCTCTGTGACAGTAGAAGCTGTCAAATTCTACTGTAGTCAGAGCGGTCTTTGCACTGATGCACACAAGGGAAATATTCTGTGGAGGGCCAAAAAATTGTGCTGAATCCAAAACTGTAATATTGAGGAAATTTCCCCTCTTCCTGAGGGATAGGGAAGTAATGTGTGTAAGGTGACACAACCTTTTAGCCTTTGTTTTCAAGCAGCTTAAACTCAGAACAGACTATTCAATGTGAGTGTTTATTTATTATGACTCACTGAATTGCATGCAAATATGGAGAGAGAGAGAGAGAGAGGGAGAGCGCTCTGTGAATAACAAAGCATATTTTCATTCTTATAGCCTCCGAGGAACAGGAAATGAAATAAGAAACAAATAAGAAAAGGAAAGGTAACCCCCACAGATACCTGCAGTCCCTGCACTGTCAAGGAGCTGATCACACTGCTCAGATGTTGAGAGGCTTTATTGTGAGTGAGGTAAGATTGTGTCTTGCCTTGATCATCTCATGCCTGAGATGACAATCCAAACATTCTCTGAAAGAATACTTTCTGCAACAGTCTCCCAAATTGTAGATATTCTTGATATTACCTTGCACATAACTGAATTGAAATACATTTTGTGGAACTTGAATACTTGACTCTATGGTTTCCACTCCTATACACCAGAAATTTATTCATACTCTTTACTACCTTGCCAACTTTTTTTTAATTTGCAAACACACCAGGAGTGATTTTATGTCATCTCAGGCATATGAACAGATTTAAATAAAGAACTGATGACCTGTTAGCAACTGTCTGGCTATTGGACATCTCTTCATCAACAATTAATTTTCTGACATCTGCCACTGCAGACAAAATGCTTTTTGTTTTCATGATACGTGTTCTGTAATGCAAATGTTTTGGTTAAAGTACTACGTTGCATTAAAAAATGTGTAAAAATAGTATTCTGTAGAAGAAAATTATATTGCAAAAATTAGTTGGTTTCTCTTAAACAACCTGCTATACCAAAAAATATATAAGGTACTTTCACTGGATTTGCCTTCTGTGAATCCACGTTGGTTGTCCTGAGTTATATTTTCAGTTTTAATTGTTTGTTGATAGAAGCCAAAGTGACAAATTTCCTTATCTGACCTTCAGTGGCAATACTCCATTCTTTTTAAGTGTCTTCAGTTTTTCAAATTTTCTCAAATTGGGCTTCAGGACTTCAGAGATTCCCCTGAAGTTGCTAGAAGAAGAAAAGGGGTGGACTGATTTCCACAAGCTTCCAAAACTCAACAGGACAAGACCCTGAGCAACCTGATTTAACTTTGAAGTTAGACTTGCTTGAGCAGAGGATGGGTCCAGATGACCTCCAGAGGTCCACTCTAACCTAGATTTTCCTATAAATCTGTTTTCTATTTTATATCCCAAATGTGGGTAAATAAACATCCCCCCAAGAGAGGGGATAAAGGAAATTATCATATAGCTGTGTCATATTGCAAGACGTTACTCAGACAGTCTTAAATCTGTAATCCATTAAATTTTGAGTGATTAATTTGGCATGTTGAGAATTTTGATGTATTTTTTGTACAAGGTGTTTCTTGACTGTTCTGAGTGCGTAATGAGAATTAATTAATGCTGGTTTGGAAGATTTCAGAGGGAGAAGAAAATCACGCAATGCTGACATCAGTAAGACCTTTCATTGTTTCATCAGTGGGTGGAGCTAAAAAGGTTTCTAAGAATCTTTTGCTCAAAATTAGTATGTAATTTAATGTCACGACACTTGACAGGGATGCAATGGACTTAACACCTCTCCTTTGACAGAAAGGGAAAGTGTAATAAACTGAGGGTAGCTTGAACAGCTGAGTTCCTCTCAGTTAGAGGAACACGTATGTACACAAAATCCATCAACAGAACACAGCTTCTTGCAGAATGTCATTACTCCAGGAATACTATCACCTCAAAGTACTGAAGTCGAGAGGTGGTGATCCTGCTTTAGCTCCTTAGCTACATTTTTCCTCAAGAATTATTTCAGAATTTCAATTTTATATTAAGTGCAATGAATCAGTTTCTTTGCAGCTGTATCTGAAAGAAGTACTGTGCCTTTTATTTTTAGATGCATTAAAATCAATTTATTGTGATTAGTGCTTTTCATTTTCTGAACTTCCTGCTTTCTGAGCAAACGACAATTAGTTTGCTAAGAATACCCAAGTGTTACAGTGAAGTTCATAAAGCTCTGATGTACAGTCAAGTTCTGCTTCCATTCATCTCACTCTACAGCATTTTTTTTATCCTGATTTCAAGACTGGCTCCAGTCATGCACCTGTTTGACTCAAGCTGGAGGATCTGACACAGCATTAACCTCTGAAACACTGTTTTTTAACAAAGTGACTGAATGGGATTTTGCCTGCTCTGTAGGAACCTTCCAGCCACCAGAAATCCCCTCTATCCCACTGAAATCTTCCTCAAGGAGCTATTTCAGGAAAAGCAATTTCATTTGGTGCATATTGAAATGCCTGGTTTTCTTAGATTACAATGTAAGGTGTAACCAAAAGTATGTATTCTATCACCATCTGTTAAAACCAGGTGGGGCAGTGCTCTTTGCTCTTCCATGACACATCCCTGATAACTCCCTCCAAGGAACATCTTCCGTTAATGAGCCATCCAGCCTCACTGCATGACTCATAAAATTACATCATCCTATTGTGAGATGCTCCGGCCAGGGGGAGGAACCAAGCATTCCTACCTGGATATAATCTGAGGTTTGGAACACCACAGGCAGCCCTTACCGACTGGATTCCAGAGGACAAGAGCTGCATCACCACCACTGGACCTTCAGTGGAAGACCAGACCCTTCTACAGGATCACTGCTTCAACAGAACCACATCTATCACTCCAAGAGGCCGGCAGCCACCATTTAATCAGACTGCTACCACCACCCTGCCCAACAGGGTGTCAGGTTGTATCCTGACTCTGTCAGTTTAAGCCAGTGTTTCTGTATTACTGTCTTTATCTTAATTTTCGTATTAAATTGTAAATTCGACTTGGAATCTCTCACTGGTTTGCTTTCAAACTAGTACACTGGTTTACTTTTTTAAGCTAGCCCATGTATGAATTTTTAGCACAACTCTATCTAAAGGAATCACACAATCCTATGTACTGAGTTGGAAGGAACCTAAAGGAATCATCAAAGACCTACTCCTGGTTACTGATGAATCAGTTTAATCTTTCCTGCACTTGTTTACATGTGACCTGTAAAATGATGTACCAGAGGCACTTCACGTCACCACTGATGGCACTGAATGGATCTCTTGGGCTCCAGAAGCTGATATTGCACTGGTGGGCAGGAGGATCCCAGCCCAAGCAATAGGCTGTAAGATGCAAGTGAACTCATTGCAAGGTTGGTAATCATGCAATGAGTTGTCAAAATAGGGCTTCTGTGCTTAAAAATATGCTGAGGGCAGAAGGTTATCCTAATAGGTCTGAGTTTATCCTAATCACAGGGCCCCTCACTGCTCCCTTGACCACTTTGTCTCATTAGCCAGGGAATTATCCGAGTCATCCTGTTGTTTTCAAGGCAAGATCAGCTTGCAAGACTGAACCTTTCCCTTCCACCCAGGAAGATGTCTGCATGCATATTCATTTTAACATTAGTCATCACCTTACTTTTTTAATCTAATCAAATTCATTTCTCATTGTTTTACCTGACTAGGTTTTTAATGGCTCTTAAAAAATGATGTCTGGGTTTGCTGTCTATGTTGTCTCCAAATATCTCTGTTAACAGTGGACAGATTGTACTAGGTAACAAGCTGTTTCTATCTCCTCTTCCCTACCAGAGCAAAGACTTTACAAAATATTGTTCCTGTTTTCCCAATCTCAGCTTGAAAAATGTGTTTCTTCCCAGTTATCTTTGCTGCCAAAATGAATTCTCAGCTTGAACACTGCAACCTCAACAGTGCAGCCTGTTCTACATTCTTCCTGCCTGCTCATCTGAGTACCATCAAAGCCTTCATTCACTGCACCTCTAACACTGCCTTCTGCCCTGAAATGTTGGCCTGGCTTCCAGGCTCCACAGACCCCATTTCTTGTCATCTCAGGTCTTGCTCTACAGTGTTAAGCTTTCAGACATGATTGCTATTCAGAACAGAGCTTGGGTTGGGAGCCAAACTAGCACTTAGGGAGCTTTCAGATACCTAAATTGCAAGATGTGAGTCACAAATCTCCCTCCCTCTCCCATCCTTCCCCTCTACTCAAAAGCCCCTATTCCTGATGACACCCAAGGTGACCCTGCAGCCTGCAGAGGACTCATTGCTCTTCTATAGTTCTGCAAGTGCCCTGAACCATCCCATCTCTGCAGCTGCACGTCTGTCTTTGGACCATCTCCCAGTGCAGATATTCTCCTACATAAGTTCTTTGGCAGGCCCCACACTGAGAGAGTTAGGCACCTAGGCAAATGCTTGGATGAAGGGGAGAGGTGATGTGTCCTCTTATTCATATCATTTGATGGCTCACAAATTTTTCTGTCATAACCTCACTTTCAGTCACAGTTTATGAGCTGGCTGCTTCCCTCAAAGAGGGGACCATAACGTTTTCCAGCACCTGAAATGGCTCACATCAGCAGCCACCACTTCCCAAGCTGTGTCCTAACCACAGCCCTAGGTTAGGGAGACTTCTACTAGCTTTCTCCTCTCTCCTGTGGAATTTGTGCTCCTCACTAGAAAGAGAAGAAAGCATCTTCAACCTGTTCTTTACACCATAGCCAGACACTTAGGGAACTCCCTTTGGAGGTCAGAGATGTGGGTTTGGCCCTGCTTATTTGCCCTCCACTCCTAGCAAAAAAGGGAGGGCAGAGATTGAAACTTTTGTTCACTGGTCATGGTTAAAAACACTGAACTACTAAATAAATATGGGGACCAATACTTTCCAGAATGCTGAACAGTCCCCAAACTCTACTTCAGTGAGAGGGTCAATCCATATTCCCTTCAGGGATAAGATATCACACCACCCAACTCGCTGTCACCTACCTACTTCCCCAAATCTACGCCTTCACCCCAATTTCAGCATTGACAATTTCTGCTTTGTTTCAGCTGATGTGATTTAGGGAGTGGAAAGGATGAATGGCTTTCATTTCACATTAAACTGCCATTTCACAAAGGAATATGGCTGGATCCCATTTCCATTATCTAGTTTGACCATTATCTGACATTTCAGATGGAACTGATTCATTGAAATTATATTACCTCAGCACTCAGTGGTTACTCACTGCCTGCAATAGGAAATTGTTCAGCTAATCCATTGGGGCATCATTTAAAAGGGATATGTACAGTACTCCTGCAAGTAAGGCACGCAGCACTGGATCAGCATGGCTAATGGCATGAAATGGGAAGCAAAGCCTGGTTGAAAAGGGTTGAAAAAGGAACAATTTTTCTGAGAGGATTATCAGAAACACCCTGCTGTGTTCTTGAAACTAATCCTATTGATTCCCCTTTCTTTTGATCTGTAGTATTTTCCCTATATCAGGCAAGTTGGAGGAACAAAAATGTGCTTCAGGTTCGGTTCATTCTTATTACTTTATTTATCTGTATTCTACAGAGTCCCACATAGGGAAGTTAACCTTTTATTTATCTGAAGAATGTTTTATACATATTATCCCATAACAGCCTTTTCTACCACTGTAATAGTGAAAGTTGTATCAGCAGTGCCATTATGCACAGATGAGTCTCATTTTTAAAAATGTAGCTGCAAAAACATGGTATCAGTTCAGACTTTATACTGAACTTAACCATCAGAGGGTAATTGTTTTTTTCTTAACACTATTCTTATGAAGGCGTTTGAGAAAGAACAAAATGAAACTCTGAGGAATTAAAGAAGTATTGTTGCAAAAGAGGCTCTTCTACAGTAAGATTGAAACTGAGCAGAGGCATCTATAAATACCTAAAATGGAAACCACCAGAAATGGGTCAGAGCATCTTCATGCCTACACAATGCAGAATGCTATTGAGCTAATTAAGAGCATCTAAATGCAAATTTGCTCTTAGGACATCCTTAAAATCACATTTTAGTACTTTTCTATTTTCAAACTCTGTAATGAAGGTGAAATCTGTACATCCTAAAAGCCTAATATTAATATATACATAATATAATAATATTATATATTATATATATAATATATAATATATTAATATACAGGGAGTATCTAAGTTTTGAAAACCTTACTAAAACACATGGGTTTGCATAAACATTTCTTGATCTTTTCAGATTAAGCTTTAGAGTGTTTGTGGGGGGTTTGTTGTTTGTCTATTCAAATTTTAAAAAGACCTAATCTTCTTATGTTCATTATAGAAATTAAAAATTTGATCACTGATGCCAATCACAAGACTATAAAATCAACATGTAGTCTGGGTGAGATTTTTGTCAATATCATCTCTTTAGTATTAGTAATAGCAGGTTGATAACACAATTTGAAATCCTTCGTGAAACCCCTCACTTATCTTCTGTGGGCCATTTTGAATCAGATCTTACCAAGTGAGAAATGTTGCCATAGGCTTACCAAAACTATTAGCACTGAAAAAAATGGTCTGGGGTGTGCAGGGGCATGCATCATAATGGTTCCCTTTTGGCCCTAAAATCTAACGAAAAGTACAGTCAAAGAGTGTTTAGGGAAACTTATGTAGTAAAACTTTATATTGATCTGCAGTGAGAAAAAATGAGAAAACTAAACTTTTAATTTTTCAAAATTACAAATTGGTGAAATATGCCAATTACTGTTAATAACACTTCATCTGAAAAGAGATCTCAGAAGAAAAACCATGGTTTTATAAGGAATAATTGTAGAGTTGTGTGATTATAACCACTAAACCTGCATATTTATGAAGCAGAATAGTTTACTTGTTATACATTAGTAAAAATAAAGTACCAAAAGTACGAAAATAAAGGCTCTTACTGTAAATGGAAAAGTTGCTCCTGGTTTCATTGGTTTTCCCAGCTTCTCATTGAAACTGCTGTGGGGTAACATGTCTCCAGAAATGCACTGTAACTGCTGCAACTACAACAGCTACAATGAAGAGTAGATGTTCTCCAAAGCAATGTGTAGCTCCCAGGGCGGGCACTGAAAAGAGCTCAGACCTCACTGAAGGTCAGCTGCACTGCAGTGGAGGGTGCCAGTGGTGGGGGCTGCAGCTCACTGGTGCTGACTGCGCCTGGAGGGGCTGCTGGTGGCCAAGGGCTGTGGGGCCTTCATTTTCAGCACAAAGTGACCTTAACTATCTTCCAAGCAGTTACCCATCGCTCTTTAAGGGGGAGGGGGATGTTCTGCAGTGGGACAGTCTTTGGGGAGCAAAAGGTGGAGAAACTCGGCCAGGCAGGACAAGCAGGGCAGGTGGGAGGAGGGGCCTGGGAAGGAGAGATGTGAGCAGGGCCTGGGAAGCTGTGGTTTAAGGGAGTTCAGGTGGTGGGTGTTGTGGGGCTAGGAGCTTGGGACTTGGCATCAAGTTAGAGGTTTCTAGCACAGCAGTGGAGGGAGCAAAAATGAAAGGTTTTAAGAGGTCACTATAAGACAAGGTACTCCTAACACGGAGTACTAATGGTGAGCAAAGGTATAAACCACTGAAGCATTTCTCTTCCTTGCTTCTAGACCCCATCCTCTTTGTTTGGGTGTCTGGCATATAGAAGTCACATTTTTGAAAGCTTAAATACACTTGGCATAAGGGATGATCTGATACTTAACTTTCAAAATATTTTGATGATATTCCTCTCAATTCCTCTAAATTGATTCTTGGACATAATAGGTTCTTACTGGCCTAGAAGAAAGATCAGGTTTTAGACTAAGGATAAGAAGAAATGCTCTTTGCAACTGTCAGAAGTCTCTGAAAATCAGTGGATTTTGTATTGTTCAGCATGTTCAGAAACAGCCTGGAATAACAGTGTTATTAGTAAGGTGAAGCTTTCCAGTGGATAAGAAATTATTCAGTGGGTTCAAAATTAAAACTGAATGGGAATGCCACTGAAGGAGTTCACAATATTAAAGGGCAAAATCACAGATGAAATTCAATGTCATTAAATGTAAAGGAGTTCACATGGGAAAAAGTATTCACAACTGTACATGCATAGTGATGGATCCTAAATGAGCTGCTGCTGCTCAGAAAATGAAGTTTTGGAGCTGTTGTGGCTTGTTCTCCTGAGACATCAGCCCAGTCCTTAGCTTTGGTTGCAAAGACAAAATGCTTATTTGGTGCTATTAGAAAATAATGAAACAGAATTTAATCATGTCACTCCTCAACTTGGAATTCTTCATGCATTTCTTGTCATTCTTTCTTAGGAAGAATATGGCAGAACTAGGCTCATCTACCTCCTCGATGACCCTCACCATTGTTCCTTTTGTTCTGAACATAATAAATGTTCGAGTACTTGGGAGGCTGTTGCTTCCCTAGTGCAGAGGGAAATGATCTCCTCCATCACTGTCTCTGTTGGAGAAGAAGCAGCCACCCCACTTTGGCTCTTAGCTGCAAGGCTTAGGCATGTTCATGTTAAGGCAAACTCGCAGTCTGAAGCAGGTAAAGCTAGAGGTGAAAAGTAAAGTTTGTTTAGATGTGCTGGTCAGGTAAAGCTGCAATGACCTTGAGCTTAGTTCTTCCACAACCTGTGTTTTGCTGTGGTTAAAGGTGATATATGTTATACTCCCTTTTTTACCTTTGGGGTCATCAAAGCGTTAGCAATGAGATATTTTAATTATAATGAAAGCATGAGTCTCTTTTTCTGAGGCTGGCAGATGACTTGCAGCTGGCCACCAAGATATCAGCATCTGAATTCCTTGTAAGTCATTCCAGGGCTGTGCAGCTCTGGGTCTTGGTAGCCACAGTGCTTTCAGGGAAGAGGGATCTCTTCCTTTCACACCATCCCAGACCCAGCACACTCCTCCCTCCTCTGAACGTTATATAGGCACCACCTCCCCATAAAACTCCTCAAAACCAAGGAGCAGGACAGTTTCTGATGGATCCAGGAGTTGTCTTAAAGAAAATAATTGACATAAGAACATCTGCAATGGAAGCAATCCACATGAAAGGGACAGTATATATTTATAAGTTTCAACCTTAATTTTAGTTTTAGTAGTCACCTATAAAATGTGATTCTTACTCAAGTAAATTCCTGCCTATGTGGAAAAGCATCAAGAAAACTCACAAAGTATTTTTTGAGAACTTTAAAAAGTAAAACCAGAAAGTGTGAAGTATATTTAATGTTCAGAATTTTAATGTTAGCATGAACTGTGCAGGCAGAACTGGAGGGTCTAAAATGAAAAATTTAGACTGACATGTTCATAGCTGGCTAATTCAAACCCAGAAGCCCAAAGGAAAATTTAAGACTGTTCCGTGGGTGAAATAATGTAAGAGTAGAAAAAAAATTCTGAATTACTCTTTCTGCTGTTCAGTCTCAGGAAAACAAGGATTGGCTACAAATTACTCCCATAATAAATATGGCTTTTACAGGTGATTGAACATACTAAACAATTCATTTGGAAATAAGGTCTGGTGAAAACGTGTAACATGGTTTTAGAAGGACTGTGAAGTCAGTATCAATCAAATCAGAGGGGCTTTGGCAAGCCTATCTCCCTATTTGTACATACAGTTAAAGAGGTAACAACTCTTGTAATTTTATCTTAGGTTTCTTGATATATGATAGCTTTCTTACATCTCAGCTATGGAAGTAATAGGATTATAGAAAAAAACAAAAACAAAAACAAAAACAAAAACAAAAACAAAAACAAAAAAACTCCAAACCAACACAACATTTATTAAAACCCGGAAATTTTTAGGACTCATGCCTTAGGAGAAAAAACAGAAAGTATGACCAAAACACACCCTAAAAATAGCAGAAAGTAAACAAACAAACTTCCACGACCTCCTGATTAACAGAAGTCCACTAGTTAAATTGAACATGTTATTTTTGATGGATGGCTTGACTTTTGAAACTTTGGGGCTGGAAAAAGTCCAAAAAGAAAACTTTTGGACAAAAACCAAGCTTACCTGACTATGTAGTAGAAACTATTAGAACCACCAGACCAGACCAGAACTAACTTACATAGAACGAATTTCTTATCTTGTACTGGATGCATGAATTGCATGGCAGAAAATATATTGCACATGTGAGAACAACGGTTAGGAAAAAGCTACTGACAGAACAGCAGATTTCCTAACTGCAGTTAGGCCAAAAGTAATCTAAGTATCACCAGACCATGTGTGGATCAACAGAGATCCCTCCACAGTACTAGAACACATAACCTACTGCCTGCAGTGTATAAAAGCAGATGAATGAACACAATTCATCCTTGGTCAAAATTCTTGGAGTACTATATAATTACAGCAGAGATGATTTGGCTCACCAGGAACATTAAATGACATAAAACGTATTTACTATGCTCAGGGTATATTGTATGCAGCATATGCTTCCTATTTGATATGTGTTAAAGAAAATTTGCCTCCAAAGTGCCAGCTTTAAATGTAAACAACACATATGGAAAGCTCTTGCACCGGCCAGTGCAGGATGAAAAATATCTAAAGAATTTTTGCAATAGTATGTGTCTCTAACTCCTCTCTTGGCTCTAAGTTTTTACCTCTTCTCTTGTATCTACTGACCAGATATATTACAGATACTTTCTGGGTGATAGGAAAGCTCTCTTTCACAATTTTTGGTGCAACTTCTGAATACTAAAACCAGACATGTCTTGAATAGTATATATTCAGGGTGGGGAAACTAGTTCTTGCTGACTAGGCTTACCAAAAATGTTTTTAGACCAAACAGTAACCACAAGTGTTTATCCAATAATAACATGAAAAAAGAAAGGCATGTACTCACATGCCTTGCAAAATGAAAGCATGGGCTGAAATTTGGCCCCAAGGCCACAGGGTTTTCCACCTTTGTTACACTTCAAATTTATTTGGCATTTTGTATCACGTGTATATCTTAGCAGATGGAGATTAGAAGCCTAAATGCCACTTTTTGGTGTAATTTCAATAGTTATGAACCTTGGATGGGTACTCTCTGAATTTGCTATATATGCAGGCAATAAAATTCTAGTGTGTGAATGTAAAAAACCCCTTTGTTTCCATATTTATGTATCTGTCTTACTGTAGAAATATGAAAGAGCTAAATGGAGATAATTTGTTCCTAGAAGCCAGTTCTAGGAGAAATTGCTAGAGAAAGGATTTAGGTTACTGTATGGTCCTATATTCACTTGCTAGTATTCATTTTAGGAGGTTGCTCTGGAAAAATACTGCCCATATTTTATTTTCTTCTAATCTTGGTTTTTGTCGTAGTTTGGTTTTCATCTTAGTTTGGTTTTCTTCTTTCCTTTTATTGTCTGCAAGGCAGACTGTTGTTCGACAGGCATGAAATGGCATGGAACAAAGACACCAGCAATTATGGGGAAGAACAAACTATTCCATTTGCTTGCAAAGCAAAAAAAATACACCCCTTAAAAAAATAGAAAGGCAAAGTTTTTAAGCTGGCATCTACTTTACATGTTACTGATAAATACTAAGTCAGTGGGAATTGTCTGCCTGGCACATGTTAAAAAAAAAAAAAAAAAAGTAAAAAACAAAATAAAATCTCTAGGGCACAATGTATGTCATATAGCCATTCTAGCTGAACCACAATATGGAATAAAAAGGCTTGCCTGTCCTAAGCAAGTTTTAAATTTTTGTCATCTAATTATTTGCTGCAATCAGTCTTCTGTTACATGAATTCAGGGGATTGCACACAACCGGTGTGAATGTTGTACCTGTAAGGTCAAAAAGACTTGAGCTGTTTTCCTCTGGAGATTTTGATAGGAACTGAGCAATTCTTAGGATGCCTTACCCCATGAAATGTGCTAATGGGAAACTAAAAGGTGTTAGCAGCTCCCCAAAGCCAAATAGAAAAATTCAATTATCCTTGGCAATGCTCCAAGGTGGTCTCCTTTCAAATTAATCTGTGCCATCTTCAATCTCATCAGGAATTAGGGACTCACAGATTCTTGTCAACATTAATATCACAACAAAGGGAGAAGTAGCCTCTCCACAAAAACCAGAAGATATTACTGCAACAGAAATACTTAAGGCCAAACTCTGCACTTAGTTACTCTTTGGTAAGTTTATTACAGATTCATGCTGATAAACGATATGTAGAAAATGGCTCATTTTGGTTAAATAACACTGGCCTGATTTTCAGGGCTGTGGAGCAATTTTCAGCTGCGGGCATTTAATACTTCTGCAAAGGAATGTCCCAGTTCTCCATAGTATCCTTTCATTTGGATTTGTATTTTTTTTCTTATATCATACATTTTTTTTCCCACAAATTCTCTTTTCCTTTGAAGTTTATTATATGGAAAAAATAATGCTGCTTAATAAAATTTTTAGTATGATGTTGCCCTTTGCATGGTGAATTTGGGACTGAAAGACAAATCTAATCTGTCACTGTAGCAATCAGGTGTAAAGGCACTACATTGTTGTGCCTTTGATCCCAGATCATCTACAGTCTCAAAGTGGCATGGCTGATTTTGCCTATAAAAAGGCACTTTAGATTTGAGGATTTGCAGTCCAGCATTAAAGGCAGTGCCTCATATGAAGTGAGGCTGCAGCAGTGGAAGCGCCAGGTGGTGAAAAATAGGAAAGGTAACAGTTGTAAGGGATAAGGTGTGGGGACTTGGCTGGGTTTTGATTATTTTTTTTAAATGATGGAATATATGTAACACTCTAGTTTTTGCAGAGTGTTTTAAAGTGATGATTTAGTAAGGCTTTAGAAATATGGATGTCTAATTGGAAAGAAAAGCAGCCACGATAGATAGACGCAAACTGTAGTTAAGATCAATTTCCTTCAGATTAAAATATCTTCTCTTTAAATATAGAGGTGGTGTCAAGTTATTATGAGATTTGCAGTGAAATGTAAAACCAATTTAAATTTACAATTATTTGACACAATTATTAAATCACAGAATCAGAATTTCTGGACTTGAAAGGGTCTGGAGGAGGTCATCTAGTCTCTCTAGCTCTCCTCATGGATATTTCCATCAAGCCACCTCTAATCATGCAGGCTTCACAGACCTCCACATAATCATTGCTTCACTGCTGTGATGATTAGAAAAAGAAAATCCTAATGGTAAATGTAATTTTTTCTTGCTGCCTCTTCAACACATTATAGAATCATAAACACATAGAACTGTTTGGGTTAGAAGGACCTTAAAGACCATCTAACTCCAGCCCCTCTGCCATGAGCAGGGACACTTTCCACTAGACCAGGTTGCTCAAAGCCCCATCCAGCCTGGCCTTGCACAGTCCAAGGGATGGGGCATTCATAACTACTCAGGGTAATCTGTTCCAGTGCCTCACCACCCTCACAGTAGAAAAATTCTCTCCAATATCTAATCTACACCTGTCCTCTTTCAGTCTGAAGCCATTCATTACATGTCCTTGTGAAAAGTCCCTCTCCAGCTCTCTTGTACCCTCTCCAGTACTCTTTTGGTACTGGAAGATGCTCTAAAGTCTTCCCAGAGTCCTCTCTTCTTCAAGCCGAACAACACCAACTATTTCAGCCTGTCTACATAGGAGAGGTACTCAGCCCTGTGATCATCTTTGAGAACCTTTTCTGGTCTTTCTCCACCAGGTCCACATCATTCTTACATCTTCTGTGTCGGGGACCCCAGAGCCAGATGCAGTGCTCCAGGTGGGGTCTCACAAGAGCAGAGTAGAGGGGCAGAATCCCCTCATTTGACCTAATGATGACACTTCTTCTTTACAATTTGTTGCATCATCTTATCTCAAGTATTCCAAATTTTTTTCCCCACAGGGCAGGAGTTTCCAGAGTTTTCATCATTCTCACTGCTTTTCTCTCAACCATCTCCATGGAAGGCGTATCTCCAAGTGCAACAGTCAAAATTCTACATGGGGCTTGAAAGTACATTGGATTCTTTGGAGGTGAATCTCTTGTTCAAACAGGAATTTGCTTCTCCTGCAATGGCAAGACACCACTGTCTCAGCCTGTGAGCTGCTGAAGCCCCTGTTCTGCTTTTTCTGGACTGCTATACATTGCCTCATTTGTAGAGCTGGTTATTTCTGCCTCAGTTGAGGACCTGAAATTTGTCTTCAGGATTTACACAAACACTTTTCAGATGGCACAGGTCTTCAAGGTTGAATGCTTAGTTCACAGGTAGCATGATTTCCAAAGCCACAGAAATTTGGAAATTGCTTTTTGAAAAATGCTCATCAAATCTGTTGGTGAAGGGCAGAAAGGAGGCAATGCCAATATGTGTAACAACACTCACTTGTACTTCTTCCTTTATTCAGCTGAAATGTCAAAATTCCTCCCTGAAATATGATTTAGGTCTAACAATACCTCCTCATCCTGAGTGAGTTTTCACACATACCACAGCACAAGTTATGTGGTATTTCACCCCACTCTGAGCACACTTGAATGAAGTGTTTACTGTAAGGTAATGTAGGAAACAGTGTTTGTGCTAAAATAAGGCAACTTGAGCAGTACTTTGGCTTGTATGGGCAACAATTGCAAGCACCCTCTGCCATCACAGCTTTTGTCAGGATAATGGGAAATGAGATGCCACAGGAACTCTGTAAGTCAGAGGCAGAAATTTCTCAGGGCTTTCTGTGAGCAAGCAGCCAGAAAACCAGTCTGTTTGCTGTATAGTCAAGAGGTATGATTTTCCCTGTTTTTTGCTCATTTACCTTACCATTTTCACTTACGTTATACAGACGAAGGTAATTTTATTTTGGTGTTCAAGATAATGAAAAGATGTCCAGTGCTGACTTGGTAGCTGTGCTCATGTGATTATTCATATCTGTAGATACTAAAAAACCATAAAGTTGCCTAAGTGAGACAAGGTTTTCTGTTCTAATAACACCCTATTAAAATAACCCTTATTTTTGTGGAATTTTTTCTTCCTTTTATGCTTTCTTTAATTAAACAACTATACAATAATTGACTGCATACATTTTTTTATCAGTATATTATGTATGTTTTATATGCCACAACTCTGCTGCATTACTCTGTATTTTTTCATTGTACTGTTGATTTAAAATATGAAATACAATTTTTTTAATGTATGACAGGAAAACTTTTGGGACAAACTACTTGAATCATTGCATCCTGAATTATGTGCAAGAGATAACAAAATAAGACAGAATTAAAGAACAGGGTCTGAACTTGTTAACTGATTCTAAATAAATACAATTTTTTTTAGTAAGTAGAAGACTGAGGAGTTCTGGGGAGGAGCAGAAAGCCTCCACATCTGTCCAAGTGTCTGTGACTAGCTGTTGTCAGAGAACTGGATGTAACAATGCCAGAGTGACAACTGCAAATACCTGGTGATCTTTTCAAACCATTCTCCAGGAGCTGGCAACAATCACCAGTTGGTGAGTGCATCTCAGGCTTCTCACATAATCCCATTTTTAAACTGTGTACACACAATTAGTTTCCAGTAATCTCCCTCATTGACATAAATGTGTGTTGGAGACTGAGAATTTCACTTCTCTGCTCTGGAGCCTTTCATGCCTGCCCAAACTCAAAACTCAGGTATTTTCATATCTCCTGGGAATATATAGATGTTGAAACCAGTACAGCCCAAGCCACACACTGCCCTGCACATGCATTACTCCATCTTCTCCCTTTGTGACTGGGAACTTGTCTTCCTTATCACTCAGGCCCATAACACTTATTTTCTTTTATTAATTTGGATCCATATATTCATACCAAGCTTGTCCCTGAATTCTTGTGACTGTCTGCATCTGTTAAAGTAGACATTTTCTGTCCATCCAGCCAGACAAGTTTTCATTTAGGTTCCCACTATCTCTCAGTTACTGCAATGTTGTCATCTCTCATGCATTAATGATGTGTTTCCATAACCTTCCTCACTCAGCCAAAAATTTTAGTCTTAATTATCTTCTCTTTGTATTTTAAACACTTTCTTTCTTCTGTGATGCCAGGAGATCCCACCATACCAGGACTCCCTAGAAATACCCTCAAACTTTCCCTGTTGCTCATTAGACACCTCCTGAGTGTTGCCCCAGGGACAAGTGGGTGACCTGCCAGGGTAACCAGCAGCAGAATATGCAGCTGTGGTGCTGAGACCTTGAAGGCTTCAAAAGTTATTGGGTGAAACTGGCATTTTTTCCTCTGTTTGTAGAGCACGTAAAGCAGCTGGGTCCACTTTTGTGGTTGAATTCTTAGTTCTATTACAGCACAAAAATCATTATTTTTAATAATTAGAGTGTCCGAAGGTAATGATGGCACAAGAGCTGTAGAGCAGTCATGCTTTGTGTCTTGCACTGCTGATGTTTACAGTAAATCCACACCTCTGGAAGGGAGTAACTTTGATTTCCTATGGTTCACCCCATGCCTGCTTCCTCCCAGACATCTACTGTATTGTTTTATTTCCATTTGATACGTAAATAATGCAAGAACTATATTAAATTGCTCTGATTTCGTCTACCTAGACTCAAACTTGTCAGAGAAAAACTAAAAACTTTGCTCCAGGAATGCTAAATAAACACAAGTAGAGGTAGAAGAATTACCAGTGAGGGATAAGGAAGACAAGTTAAAAGGGAGCAAAATTTGTGCAATTCCAGTAGACTGAACAGACCACTGAAGTAGTCAAGACAGTATCAGTTCAGGTAGGATTTAATGTACTTTGCATAAAGTTCCCAGATTTCCTAATCTTGAAAATAAATCTTGAGACTCCGGTGTTTATATGGCATAGAAGGCAGTGCTATTTCACCAAGAGGAAGCCTGTAGCAGCAACAGCAAAACCTACCTGGATTTACTGGTGGAGCATGTTTCTGGTTTATAGCCTCTCTTCTGTAAGCACAACCCTATTGTGAACGTTTTTGTTGTTGTTTCTTTTCTTTCTTACTTTAAATGTAGTCTGTTCTCACTGTCCATTTTAAATTGAACCTCTTTTCCACTTGGGAGGGTTTAAAATGTTTGCAAGTATTTTTCATTTTTATAAGGAAAAAGCCACTTGACTAACACAGTCCATGCCAAAAAAAGATCACTGCTTTTAGGGCTTCTTTGGGAGTCCAAGGGAATACTAGATATCAATGTGTAGATTATACCAGTTTTTATATAGCACAGTTTACAGTATTGCAATATAAAGTCAGATGATCAAAAATATGACCTGTCACATCTACCTTTGACAATTTTCTCCACAGGCCTTCTGTTTGGCAAAGGCAGCATTCTAGCTGGAGTTCTTGCTATGAGGGGCAGTACTCTGCTTTCTTGTAAGCCCTCTTTAGGTACTGTAAGGCTGCTCTAAGGTCTGCCTGGAGCCTTCCCTTCTGCAGGCTGAACAACCCCAGCTCTCCCAGCCAGTCTTCATGGGGAATATGAATGTGTGTTATAGTGGTGGTACTCATCAGGCACAGAAGAGGCTGTGTTGATCTCACCTGTACTGTTTTCAGAAGGTAAGAACAGACCAGCTCCCACAGTCACCTTCCCAAGAAACTAAGACAAAGCTCAGACTAGATTTAAAACTGAACACAGCTGCTGGGCAGGGCCACAGCTGGTGGTCCTGGCTGCTGCTCCACACTGTGCTCAGCCCTAGGGATTCTTACAGGACCAAGTGCCTTTGATAGAGTAAAGAAGGGCATGAGGTATAAGCAGGTTTCTGTGGAAAGGTAATTTCATACAAGAAAGAGAAACAGAGGGATGTTCAGCAGGACTAAAGGAACAGTTTTCCCTCTTAGGGCCCATCCCTGCCAGATGGGCCCTAAATCACCTCCAAAGGGGACACCAACCACCTGGGAGGTCTGATGGAGCTCAGGAGAAAACCTAGCACTGGTGCCTGAGCAGCTCGTTATGCTCCAAGTTTCCTAATTTTCAATACGGAATTATTTCACCACTGAAATTGAAGGACTGAATTTACAAAGATTTCTTTTTGAAAATCACGATTTTTTAGCTAGCAGAAATACTCCGTGTCTCTAGCATGAGAATGACTTGGCTGGTGTAAAATGTCTTGGTTTATATTTAATCCAGCCGTGGTGTTCAGTGACATCTAGGGACTGCCTTCGAGAATTGCACTGCCTGGAAACGACATCGTCTCCGTGTGTCTCCTTCAAACAGCAGCTGGGAGTTTGAACCCTGAACCATCGCTTCCAGCTGCCGTGGGCATTGCTGAAGTCTGTGGACAGACATTTCCATCCTCACAGTGACTGAGAAATGCAATAAGTCATGACCTGTGGAAACAGATAAATGCTGAGGCACGACTTTATATTTTCAATGAAACTTTCTGAGCTACTTAAATATTACAAGTTTTCATCTGAATATAAAGTTCGTGCTCACCCCTCCACAAGGCCCCATGGCCAGAGGGAGATTTGTTTACTCAATACATAGTAAATATAGGGGGTGCAAGCAGTATAGTTTTGGTCACATTTTAGGGTATCTAAGTTATGAACTAAGTTACAGTATTATTAGTTAAGAAACAAGATTCTTGTTGATTAATTTATCTTTTTTTTTTTTTTTTTTCCTATTCAACAACTGTAAGTGAATAAATATCAGTTACTTCTTAAGCAGCATTTCTCCTCTTTCAATCCCACTTTCGAGAGTCAGGAAAGCTACTTTTAATTCAGTTTACTTTTCAAGTCCCTGCTATTGGTATTTCTAGGCATCAGCCATGTGGGAAGCAACTGCTGACTTGGAGTAAGAGGGTGCCAGCTGAGCTTGGCATGGGAGTGCAGGAGCAGCAGGGCATGGGCACCACGGGTGCTGGGGGCTGTCAGTGCCTTCCTCAAACAGGCTGCTGAGGGAGACAACAGGAACAGGGCAAAGTATGTTCAAACTAAAGCAGCTCCACTAAAAATTCCTCCCTTTCTTCCTGCTTGGGATTACAGAAATGAATGGAAAACAACCAGATAGCAAAGGGGTCATTCTGTTCTGCACAAAAAGTACTCTGGAGATTTAGTTCTCATGACAGGATTCATTCAAACTCAGGACTACTTTGCTAAGAAGCCAGCTGGGCTGTAAAGGCAAACAAGTCCATGCTTGGTGGACTGAACAGCAGCATGAGGCATAGTGGAGTTATGGGACTTCTCACTGTCACTGTAATTGTGTTGCCAGCACAACTGTACCCAAGGCTGTTCCAGCTAGGAAGTCTACTATTAAATAGAGAGAAGGGCACTAAAGGACCTTATAGTCTAAGGGCCCAGAGCAGGCTCAGTGTTAGGGCACTAGATCTCTTCTATCAATTGCCCTTCCCAATTTATTGAGGAATGTCAGAGCATTCCAGTGGTTCTCAGCTATCGCAGCTATGGAAGAGTCTCCTCCAGAACATGGCTTGGATATGTTGTGGACAGCTTTTCCCCTGTTTGCCATAGGAGCTCAGCTGAGATGATGTGTAAGCTGGTACCTTGATCTCCAAAAAAATGGTGGTGAAGTTTGACCTACATTTCTGGTGTGGCAACCTCAACCAGCTCTGCTGACAGCTCATTTCTTAGTAAGAGATTATGTACTGAGGAGTGGTGGAGTGTGACATGCTTACTTGCTTATTGGCTTTATTTTTACACTCAGATATGTTTTTTGAATATTGCCTGTAACACTACTCTGCTGGGAGGGATCCCAGTGCCTTTCATTCCTTGAGGTTTTTGGATCTGTGGTTACTCTGCTGGTTGCTGGAAAGCATTTACTGCACCTGCTTATGACAAGGAAGCCATTTGTGCTGTTACAAACATATTGCTAATTAAATAACTCTGTTGTGTTTGAGTTTCATGTTGCAGGTCTGCAGAGGGATGCCCCTGGTTTCAGTGCACGCCAGGCAGACCTGGCGATGCTGCCCACCCCTGGAGCACCCGCTGGGCAGTGCTTACACCACGGGTCCGTGCCTTGTCACCCCCTTTGCTGTCCTGCTGCTCCACTGACAGTCTCACCGAGAGAGTGGCTGTGTCACACCAGCCCATGCTCCACACAGAGCTGGCTCCTGCACCTTCCTGAGTGAAGCAGCTTTTTCCTGGTTGACCTTGGATGGGGGTGGAAAGGGCATGAGGCTGCAGACCACAGACCACATGCCCTTGTCCTGCTGTTTGGTGGTCACTTGAGGTTCCAGCTCTTCACCTTTCTGCCATCTGCTTCATATAGGCTTTTCTCATGCTAATTACTAACCTACGTATTTGCTTATGAATAGGGTAAATTATGTTTTTCCCTGGAGAAATCAAATGCTCCCAATCTACGGTTCCTTGAGAGAGAAACCTATGCCCAGGTTCAACAGAAATAATTGCCTTTGCCCCAGAGTAATGACAAAGAGATAAGCAATCTCTGTGGCCCAGCAGTTTAGTGAATCCATCTTCCCTTCCTAACAGCTGGATTAGAGGCTTTGTGCTCCCAGACTCTGCAATAGTTTCCATCTCTCAGAGAATACAAATAATTGCTAAGAACAAACCATGCTATCACAGTTGTCATATATTTCTTGGTTGAGTTATCAGCAATAACTTATCTATTATCCAGGGCTTATTGTTTTGGCACCTTTGGGACACATACATGAAGCACAATGAATATAAATCACATTGCATTTTGACAGTATCTTAAGATTTATGGAGAAACTAAAAAGAAAACAGAACTATTTTGTATGTTGAAAAAATGGGAAAATTATTAATTCAAGACGCGGTTAGAATGGTCTCAGTTTAGTAAGACAATGGGAGATAAATTTACCTTCAGATACACGGAATAATGACAGTGACCTGAAAATAGTAAAGGATTTTTAAGTAGCTTCACCGAAGTCAATGGGGGGCAGGGACGGAAGCATTTTTTATTTCCAAAGTCATGGGTAGACTGACAAGAGAATGCTTTTGAAAATCCTGCCAATAATTTGTGCTGTTAACACATTAACAAGTCACAAGGATGTCTTTTCTATTTGATTTTAGAGGAAAAATGTTTGCCACCAGAACAGCAGGAACAGATAAAATACAGGGAAGCCCCATTACAACCATGGATCTCTGTTCGACCCGGAGAACCTGCAGCTGTAACACCACTGACATTTTCCATTATACTTGATTTCTAGTCTCTCTTGTGCAGATTCTTTATTTCCTCCTAGGTTCTGTAATATGCTTCTAACCATTGAGGTGATTCTCAGAGCATGGAATTGAGTGACCTAACTCGTTATCAACTTTATTCAGCCCACCTGGGTCCTAGGCAAATCTTTCCGTTCCAAATCAGATGGGAAAAGCCTTGTGGCAGAAGGTTCTACTTCTGTTGCCCCAACAGAAAAAGGACAAGTTGTGTGTCAGTCCTGCCCCTGGCTGCTCTCACAGCTCCAGACCCTGGTCTCAGGAAAACCATCTCTGATGGCAGCACAAATCTGCACCCTCAGGAAGGCACATCTTATTCTTACATTGTTGCTCCAGTAAGATGTCACCTAGAATACCAGGCTGATGCATTTAGATTAATTAAAATTCGATTCCCACTGAAAAAATGCCATTGTGATAAAACCTAGCTCGAAACAAATTAAATTTCTTTGAGTTGGATTAATGCCTGGTTTGATCAAAAGTGCTCTTTAAAAAAATTGAAAAATACTTCCATCTCAAAATTGGTAATTTTATTAGGCCAGCCATAAACTTTCATTAACCTATATTTTAGAGGTCAGCATAAAACCAAGGTATTAATTATGCACATAGACATAACCCCTAATTTCTAAAATAGTAGCAAAATAGTTAGAGTTCAACGTAAAGAGCAGAATGAAAAGAGATTGATTAGGAAATTACTGCCAAAACAAAATAACTAGAAAAAAATGTCTTAAAGAGGTGATTCTCACAGAAAAAACATAGTCCCAAAGAAAGAAATACTGATAAAGTTTTAAACATATACACTTCTATTTTCTGTCCTCTTCAAGAATACTGATGATCAACAACAGAAATAGTAGCATTAGGGATTTCTGACTGAACTCACATGGAAGCACAGTCAATACCAAAGAGAGGACATCAAGTCCCAGGATAACAACTTGCCCAAAGGTTTTTGTGCTGCGTGAAGCAAGTAGTTTAGAAACACAAGACAAGCGTTCCTTTAAAAAGTGATGGTGACTGATGGTTCATTTAGTGCACTATGGAACCAGATCTTTGATCATCATTAACAGAGGACTTCTAAAGGACAGATTTTAACATCAAATATCACTTTTCCTAGTTAATGGCGGTTCTATTTATGAGATTATTCCCATTATTTTCACTATTTTAGAATCTTCAGGTGTTATAGGAACTAAGATCTAAGAACCCTTTTTCATGAAAAATGGGATCAGATGAACTTTCAAGGTCTTTTCCAGCCTGGGCTTTTCTGTGATTCTATTATTCTATGGAAATTTTTCTTACTTAATTTTTTTTTAGTATATTTTAAGAGGTTCAGTTTATATGTACTATTAAAATAATGAAACTCTTCCAAAAAGATTTAAAGATCCTGGCTGTGTGTCTGCACAGGTGAAACAAATATAGCATATGGGATAAATAACCCTTCTTTGTGTCTGAGGTAGAAGAAGCAAATGTGAAGTTAAGGAAAGTCAAGAACAGACTAAGAAAGGCTGAGAACAGAACAACTGAGTTCAATTTAATTGTTTTAAGGAATGAGACAATTTGAAAAAAAGGAGTAGAGTGGTAAAGGATTTAGAAGAGGACAGAGATCATTAGTCCTAGTGGAATAAAAAGAAAGACATTTGTGGAAGAGAAAGCTTAAAATGAAGTTTTTCTATTGTCAATAAAGCAAGTGGAATTATGAATTTTAAAGTTCAGCTTTTAAAGTGGAACAGGGCTCAGAGCTCAAACTTAATGAAAAAGCTTCTCCCAGTGCTAACCTGATCTTTATGTATGTTAGTGAGGGTGTGTTCACCTTGTTGTCTGCGGCTTGGTTAGTTTTGTCCTGATAGCACTGTTCTCTACTTGATGCCTGGATGAGGCACTGTACATTTAGAAGAGGTCCTAGAAGAGACCAGTCTATACTTTTCTTTAGCTCTGTTAGAAAGGGATGCTTACTGAGATGGCTGCAGAACAGCGTTGACTGATTTTAGCACTTAACAGGCATCATTTTGCATCTCAAAATACAGTATATTTTCCTACAGGTTTTGTCTGTCCCATGTCTCCAGTTCACTAGGGATGTAACAATACACAAAAAAAAAAAAAAAAAAAAAAAGAAAAAAAGAAAAAAAGAAACAAAAAACCCCTCTAATCAACCAACCAAAAACCCCAAATGAGAATAAGATATTTGGTGTTTTATCCTAAAGAGAGCAAATGCAAATATTTTCAGATAACAGCCACCAACTTATGGTCCTTCTCTCTCACACAGGCACAATGAAATGTGATTTCTCCTATGTATTGGACTTCTTTAGCTTTTGGCATGGTTACATGAAACTGTGAGAGTTTTCTGGCTTGCTTTACAGCTTGAAATGTGGGTACATGACCTTCTCCTCATAAATAACTTACATTCTTAGCAGCAGCAGAAGCCCAACTGAGAAACTTGCTCTCAAAGTCTGCCACACTGTGCTGGTGGTCACTAAAGCTCTGAAAGATGTTTCAGGTGTGGTACAGTGGGGTAAAAACTGCTTCTTGCCTTGTGCTGACCATCTGAAAACATTTTTTGCTGTTTAGATCCATCTGATATTCTTGTCTAGTGGAATCCATTGTGCACCATCTCTACTAAAGCCAAAAATCAGCATCAGTGTCTGAAGAGTGCCTGTGTTAAACACCTCTCATAGTCAGCCCCTACATCTTAAACTGAGGCCATTAAATATTTCACCCCATGCAGATGTAGCTGCAGCTTTCTGTGCTCCCTGTACCTCTGCCCCTGAGTGCATAAAGAGCTCAGGCACACGTGGGAAAGTCGTGCTGGCTGGCAGCCACTGGTGCTGCCCTGCGTTGTGTCTGCAGCCCCAGTCCCGGAGGGTTTGCTGCAGGTGAGTGCCATCTCCAGCCATTCAATCCCACCTTTTCTTCACACACGTCACCATAGCCTTAGGCACCCTGGAGAAAAAGAAATGGATGGCAGCCTTTGGCAGGTGCTGTCAGGATCATCAGAGCTTCACTACAGCATTGAGGCATCACAAAGAGGACACAGCAGGAACTTGGATCTATCCTTACACATTTGGCTTGTTGTTAGAGAATAAAATAACTAAAGTAATTAAAAACAAACCTTGATGTAAGACAACCCCATACATTATCTTTTTTTTTTTTTTTTTTTTAGAGGAAAAGCATATTTGTAACCCTTTTGATCAACAGTTTTATCTACAATGACTTCATGGCCATTTGCTAAACTCAACATAATCTGTGCATCCCATAGAGACTGGGCACCTGTTTAAATAACCAAATCTTTCTCTTTTTTTCCACTAAGCAGCTCTAGGGGTCTATGCAAAATTTGAGAGAAGAGGAAACCAAGATATATAAGAAAATTACAGACTTTTGTTATATTTTAAAAAGAAGAGTTTCTCAGAGGGTAAAAATCCCAACCAAGCTTACGTAGCATTTTTTCAGGGTGAGCTATGAACTTCTGACACAAACACTGCCCACTTGCTTGCTCATCACATCAGAAAACCTTCTTCGTGGTGCAAACACCATAATTTTTGAGAAGTTGATGCCTTTTATTTACCCATGCCTGCACTAAAGAGATTTTCAGTCTTTTTCACACATTTGCTTACATTAATCTATGGTCTTGATTAATTCTCCTTAATTTTAGGGTATCAACTAACTTAAGAAACTAATGGCTTGAGATGCTGTGAGACTACTAAAATTGTCATCTAGATATGCTAATTTCCTTGTGAGGCCATGGAGGGGTCTTGGATGCCTCAGACACAAGCCAAGCAGATCTGGAGGACTCTGGTCCAGGGTTGAAGGTACAGGGAGGAAGGGATGCGGGTTGAATGTTTTCACTCTACAATAAACTTTTCCTTTGAGACTCCTGATTAACTCAGTCATTGATAGCAGACAGTGTTTTCCTTCTGTCACTGATTAAAGCAATCAATATCATGTGGTCCTGGAGGAATAACCAACACATAAATATTTGTTTTCCTTCGTTACCTCTCTAAAAACCAGACTTCTCATATCTGATGGAAAGGAACGTGGAATGGGGACAAAGGGGGGAAAATTCAAGTGAATGCAGTATTCTAAAGACTTCTTATGCTCCTTGTAACTTGACTCTCTTCAGGTTAAATAAAAGAGCTGGTAAGGCTACAATCTCATGTAGAATGTGGCACATACCAGCCTGAAAACTTGTAACCTTTATTCAGGCTATGAATCAGATTGTGAAAGGTTATGTTCACATAACTAAACATTTTCCAAGACAAATGCCATCCGTGGCTGCTGCCTGCCTCAGCTTGCTGTGCTGGAGGCGATATTCATAGCACTGACCCCAGGAGGGGCTTGGAGGAAAGATACTCCCTGGCAGCTGAGGAATAGCAATAAGAGAATTTCATGGCATGAAATGTAGTGTTGGAGCCTTAGGCCTCTGAAAGGAGGAAACTGTGGGGAATTTCTGTAATATTGTGTCCATTATCTTCTTTCTTTGTTGTCTGCATTTCCTTCTAGTTATAAAAATTACCCAAGAATGGAACAGCAATAGGGCATTACCATAGCTTTCCTTCTGGTGTGGGGAGGTTTGGGTCTCCTTGCCCATAATCTCATGTTCTGGGGGCAGTGTCCCTGTGCCTCAGGAGCTGTTAGTAAAGCCTCACCAGAAATATGTGGGATACAAGCATGTGATACAAGATTGCAAATGCAGTCCTGATGCTTTGGTGCTTCTTTGTGTCCGTTGTTCCTGCATAGTCCCAAATATTAGGATGCTTTTTGTTCACATTCCTTGTTCTTGTTGAGAGGGCAGGATGCAAGTACTTGGGGTGCAGTTGACTGCCTGAATTATGCTTTAAACAGAGGTCATTTGAGTTAGAGCTAGGTAAATAAACTGGCTGAGGCTGCTAAAATGTCCTTAAAACATTTGTTTACTTAACTGCATTCCAGTGGTGTGGCTTACACACTATCACATCTACTTTTGTCAGTACAGGAAGAAAAGAAAACCATTCTTTTCTGCACTGAGAGTCTGGAAGCCAAGTATATGTCTGGAACAGTCTTGAGTGGCCGATTTATACACACCCAGAAATACACGTTCATAAAGAAGAGGCAGAAGGTCCCAACACCACACATAAAAGTGGGGTTTGCTGCAGTGCCTTAAAAGGCAGAAACACAACACAAAACAAAATCATCTAGGGACGCTAATAGTAAGTTTTTAATCTGTTCTCTTAGAGGTAATTGTTTTCCTTAAATAAAAAAGGGTGAGGAAGATCCAATATCTTACTAGATATCAAATTTACCTGTCTGAACACTATTTTCATAATATTTGTGTTAGGGCTTACATATCCTTCCAAGTACAAGTATTATTCTCCCAAAAGCGCAGAGTTTTGGCAGAAATCTCTCACAATTTCATGAGACGGTGTATGTGAACACAAATTCTTCTCTTAAAATGAAGTGGGTCATCGTCTTTCAATGGGAAGTTATGGTAGAAAACTGATCTATGTGTATGAACATTACTGACTACAAGATGGCAGACAGTCTTAAACAGTTCACCACAGTTCAGCCAGAGGGGTCAGATGATCCCAGATCACTGAGAGAACTGGCACACGGAGGTAGAAGTCTGGTAGAAACCATTATAAAAACACCCATCACATTGACTGTGGTAGCTTTTGACTAGAGAATAATAAACTTCCAATCTATATTTAATGAAAGAAAAACATAAGGCAGGCATCTACTGAGCCATTTGTCAGTATTCATGATTTCTGAACAATTTTGAAGGAAAACACGAGTAGACTTGTGGAAGAAATGCAACAATACTTACCAAATATGGATTCTGCAAGGCTCATCTGGCAACTTTTGTGCTAAGCTATTCCTGGGTCAGGGGGATGAACCAGAGCCAAACCATCCAGACTTGTCTAAAACATGCCTTTGGTCATGTCCTACACGAGAACTCTACTGAGATGGAGAAGATGGGGAAAAGGGAAAGCAATCATCAGGAAATACTTCATCAGGAAAAAATGAGGTGTTGCTTTGAGCGGGTATCTGCGGAGCTGAAAAGTGTTTTTTATTTTAGAGGGATTGGTCATGAAATTGGGCTGATTTAATATTTTAGTTGATGATCTTCCCATACAAAATGGGTGCTCATAAACTTTGCTGAAACCAGAAGGGAGTAGAGGTAGAATTATCTTCAGAAGTAACATGTTTTGAAGATTAGGCACTGGGAGGTCTCCAGTGTTCTGATGGCAAATATATGACATAAAAAAGTCCAAATGCATGCTTTCTTTTCTTGCCAAACTGTTCTCAAAAATGTAGTTTTGCTGAATAAGCTTGAGTTCCATGATACATTTACCTGCTCTTCTGCTTTCCTTCTTCAGCACTGAATTTTTCTTTTTCTCAGCTTCTGGGTGTTTTGAAGTGATTCTCATTACAATCATTGGAAAGGAAGACAAAAAAAAAAACCCTGTAAAGAAATAAGAGGAAAAGCTCTTGTGTTTTAAGATAGCAGCAAAAATGGGTAACTGGCTCCCTGAATTTTCCTTTGCTTTCTGGCAGGATTATGCAAACCGTTTTTAAGAGTTAAGGCAGATTCTAGCTGGAAAAGGTAGCTCCTACACAGGGTTTCAGACAGCTTGACAGGATGATGCGTTCTCACTGATGCATTGCAAAAAGACCTCGACATGTAGCAGTAGCAGAGTGTTTGAAGGGCAAGGGCCCCGGTGAGCTCTGCTGCAGACATCCAGCTCGCACAGGGGCTCAGCAGCAGCTTGTGCTTAACGGGAGCTTGCGGGGGGGGATCTTGCCACATCACCCAGCTCTCCTGTAACACAGTTCCTGGACCTCGGCTGTGGGAAAACTAGTTTTTGGGGGTACCCACAGGCAGTCAGGAGGATTACACTAATCAGTGCAGTGCAGGGGACAGCATCTGAGTCTCTTGTGAAGGAAAGTGCTCGGGAAGAATCAAGGGGGTGTGTTTTCTGACGGGGATTTTTTAAGGGCAACTCGCCAAGCATTTCAGCAGCTAATTATATTGGGAGTTTATTTTTTGAAGTGTTTATAAGTGATCCAAAAAGGGGGAGGTTTGATTCTTCCACTTGACATGTGCCAAATATAATTGGAATGATCACACACTGGTCAGCCTGTGAACAAATTGGATTTGCAATTTTGGCAATCACCCGGTTTTTGAAAGGCACTCTGGAAATCAGGATGGTTTGTTTCATGCAATGCTGACAGTTTGTGCACAGAAAAAGACTAGAAAAACAAGTACTTTCTTGCTAAACAAATAAGATCTAGGATGAAATTTGAATCTTTTGAAGTTGATGGCAAAATTCCCATTGGCCACGATTTCACCCCAAATCTTTCAGCAGTGAACCTTGTAGTTCCTAGATCTGCAGAAAAAATGCTATGAAAAGTAATCTGGTAAGTTACCTTCTTTCCTTGCAACGATTACCAACTGTGTATGATCAAACTGACATTGTTCTTCTCTAAAACCCCCCATTACAGAAAGTAGAAATCTAGGGAAGTTGGTATTTTCTTTAGGTCAGTAACATAATGGCAAGAAAAATGTCTAAACATGCTTAAAACAAAGGCTGAGGACTTTTTCTGTTCCATCTTCAATATTCTTGGCCATCTGGTCCCTTAACTTTATCAGCCTGTCATTCTGAAAATCTGGCTCAAGGTCAGTTTTTTCTAGCAATTTCCTTACTTTTGTTCCTTATGCACTCTCCTAAAGCATCTTTGTCCTTCCTTTTTAAAGTCTGTGGTGATTTCTATTTAAAAAGCTAAAAGGAGAAATGGGGAAATAAAAAGTAATTTCTTGTTTTAAATATTGACATTTCATCTGTTGCACTTATTTTTGATTGTAACTAATATATTTAAAACTTTTCATTATTTTTAATTTGAGGATTTGTAAAATATATTAATTAGCAACTAAAAACTACAAGACTAAAAACTGGGGGTGGGGGTGGATTTTAAACTATCTACTTTGGCCCCTAATTCAGAAAAGAAAGCTAATTCCCCATTAAGTGTAAACTTTTTTTGAAGTCCAGTGTGACTTTAACATCTTATACATATTTCTCAATAAAAATAGAATGTATCTGTAGATCTTTCACCTATAGAGCATCAGACTGTGAATTTTAGACTGCCACTGCCCTTATCAAGCAACATTTACTGCAGGTTTTTCTATTATCAGCTCTTTTGACTTTATTGGCAGCAAAATACATTGCTTTAGTTACTTCTGTCTGTGTTTGATTCTTTTCTAATTCAGACTTTCAGTTTCAATGACTGTAAGGTTTTTTACATGTAAAAGTGATTAAAATTGCTTTCCAAACAGTTTATTAAACCAGCTGGCTAAGAAGAACCTCCATCTATCAAAAGCCAATTTAGCTATTGCTTGGTTGCTGCCATTGACGAAGTTTAGCCTGTTTGAGAGCAAGACTCCCACTGAAATGGACTGAGCCATCAGAGTTCTGCATTTCTGAATGTCAGCCAAACTATACTCAAAATGTACTTCTTTCATGAATACTCTCCCTACTGTATATTATTTCCTCAGTAAATTTTATTCCGTAATATGAAGTACAGATGCTCACTTAATGATCAGATAAACATAAAAATGTAAAAGCATATTAAAACCTGTGGAACTCATACTAATGTTAGCATTTGAACCTCACATAAATTTGCAGAAAGGACCACCAGGTCATGTAAATAAATGAATTATGTTGATTTTCTGTATTTATAGAATCACTTGAGATGTCAAGATATTCTTTGAGCTTCTTTACAAAAAAATCTGGGTAGCTCAGTGCGGCCCCTGTATCATAGTAGTGATGTGCCACACAAATATCTAAGAAGAAAAGTGTCAATGACCATCTTTGTCCCTTTCTTGCCCATGTACTGGATTTTCTATTGAGCTAAAAAGTGTATTTTTCTTTGATTCTGCTGAGTTGATGCCCAAAAGCAAGGGGAAAACAAAAATTCCAGGACAGTGAATAAAAAGAAATAGGTTCTTTTACTTGTTTCTGGTGGATTTTGGAAATCACGTGCATTGGGGATAGGTGTGCACAGGCCAAAAGGAGAACTGCTTCCCTGAGTTTTGCATGGTCCATTGCTGCTCACTGCTGGATGCTTCCAAGTGCTGCTGCTGCCATTCCTGCTGTTGGCTCCACAGCAAGGAAAGTTCTGCTACCAAAAATTACGAACAGCTTTGCCTGTGACAGCATTTTTCTTGAGAGGGCTTTCAACTTTTAACTGTATTTCTGGCTTCACAGAACAACATTTCACAGGTTTCTGCGCCACCCTTGGGGAGGGGGGGGGGGCTCGCTAATGTTTGTTTTGTGCCAATTTTAGTCTTTTGGGTTTATAGGAAGAGGATAAGGAGAAATAAAAGGATTTTTAATTTGGAACTCAAAAGAACAACAGACATCTGTTGCATTAACCCTTAGTTTATGGGAGCAAATGGATTGTTCAGTTCTTCTGCCATCTTCCTCCAAATTTGCTAAAGCTGTCTCCCAAAATAAAATGAGGCTGACACATGAACAACAAAACATTTGGATTAATTGGTGGTACCAGTCTTCTGCTGTAAACCTTTTTTCACCTTCTGTTTTACAGCTTCTTCCCAAGTTCATGCCTTCCCTTCCTTAACTTGTCTAGCCTCTCAATTCCTCACACATGCCAGTGCTGTCTGGCAGTGCCACTGCAGTTCCTCTTCACAGAAGCAGATTGATGAGACCATGTTAACTTGTTACATATTTAATAACCCTCTGTATTTATCTGGAATCACAAGATCTTCCAGGAGTGACCCTTGCTCCTTTCTCTGTGTCCAGCACGACTTGGGCTTCGACTCTTCCTGCTCTACATGCATGAGAAAATATCTGGGCAGTAATGACTTGTATGTCTCACAAACACTTACAAAGAAGCCTTGGTCAGCTTCTCATACCGTCCTAAGGCCATTAGTTTCATTTAGAACGTACAAAGTTTTAGGAAAAAAAAAAAACACAAAAAAAGAGGATGGTAAATACAGATACTCTTGAGCTAATACAGAGCCCATTGCTGTTCTTGCTGATATTGATGGTTTCTTTTAATCTGTGGTTTCCTTGGGGCTATGGCTGCGGTAGCCCTATGGCTGTTGACACATTAGCCAGTAGCTCTGTAATTCAAATGCCATTTACTTTATTCTAAACTCTTCAAATATGTTCAATGAGGCAGCTAATTTCTTAAAAGAAGAATGTCCTTAGGCATTCAATATAAAGCTCTCTAAATTAATTCCTATCGATTTCAAGAGCAATTGAATCAAACCTTTTTAGCATATAAGTTATTTTAATGTAGGTCCCTTTTTGTTTTGTTTTCATTTTAGCATTTACTGAAGGACCACAATGGAAAAGCAGGAAAAATGAGCCTTTTTTTTTTTTTTTGTATTTTCTTTTATTGGCAACGAGAACCTTCAATTCTGTATTTATCATTCATGTGATATTTCTTTCCCCAGATGCTTCAGATTAGATAGGATATGTAGCATCTGTGTACTCTCACCAGCAAACAGCCAGCACCCAAACTTGCCAAACAAGAAGGTGCATTTTCTTGGCCTGGTCTCCTGTTGGCTTTGGACATAGTAAGCACAAACTGTGGCCATTTTTAATGTCTCTGAGACCTGGTTGCTGTCTGTTTGCTTTAGTGTAAGTCAGGCAGGTGCTTAGGCAACAGTGCCTTTCTGAAAAAAAATGGCACGTAAGCAACAGAACCTTGCACAGAATTCCAGTCTGATGTGAGGGAGAGCTGCTGCATTTACCACTTGTCCCCCACCATGTTCCCACAGTAAGGATGCTTATTTTTAACCTTTTTTTTTCCTTTCCCACGTTCTTACTTCTTTTTGATAACATACGTATAATTGTGAAAATATAAAGGGGTCAGAGGTTTGCTTTTGGAGTGGTAGATGCCCAGGACAGCTGGGGTTCATCCAAGACAGCAAGTCTTTAGGGTACAGCTTCAATTACTGTGTGGGCACATACCAATATTACTAATAATTTGCTTTTACTTTCTTTAACACCATGGAGACCACAGGGAGCTCAGCCTGTTACCATGCTGTCCCATTAAGTAAGGGACTAGTCCAAAACCACTGTTCATAAACAGTAAATTGAGCAGGCTGCCACGGTACCAACACAGAGAATCTAACAGGAGTGGTTAAGAAACAGACTTCCTTCTCTTGAACCTGCTCATGTTCAGTTCTTTGCATTTATTAGTCCTTGCAGTGTTTTAAAGACAGGGTGTTCCTCACCTTGCACATGGAAAAGTAAGTGGCAAGGCTGGCTCAACCAAGAAATTGCATCCAGCAAATGGCAGGCTGGGGAGCTGGATGGACACAAATGCCCAGCTTCTTTTCTCTCTGTCGGCTGCTTTGCCATTTTCCCAGCCAGGCAGCCTGGTCCTTGATAACTTCTGTTTGCAAAAAGGTGAGACCAAAATTTCGTCTTCCTTTTTAATGAGATGATGCTTAATTCCATGCCACATCTCTAACGTGAAAGCTGCATATAACATCTGAATTCGGGAGTATAAAAGACAAGGTTTTCAGACTTTGAGAACAAACTTACTATGTTTGCCTAGAGAAGGCATAATTTTAGCAGGGGTTACTTACACTTTTACATTGACCTTAGAAAGTCACTTTATTCTTACTCATAGGGAGAATTTTTCTCTGCTGGTTCACTCCTTGGCCTCCTTCTGAGTACACAAATCTGGAAGCTTGTTTCATATTCATGGACAAAATATGCTTTTACAATAGAAAGCAACATTGTTTGGTTTTGTTCTGTTTTGGTTTCATGGGGTAACACTGGTGAAGGAATTATACCCAGGCACTCAAGTTAAATCAGGCCTACATCATATCTGTACCCTGAGTTATATTTGGCAATGTACAAATATGTTGAAAGTCATGGGAAGAGAACAGACCTTGAAAAAATATGGACGCTCCAAATGTTGATATCATTGCTGTAAACTTTTTCATTGCTCTGGTATTTGGAGTACTCTACACTGTTTAATTTGAGCTATTAACATTCCAAATGAAAGTAGCAAGAACCCCACCATAAGTTTATCTTTCTTTGACTAATCTTAACATGCACCCAAGTGTCTGTCTCGCTTTCCAAGAACCACATGGTACGGTTATATTTCAGAAGCACGTTATCTATGCTGTCTGCTTTAGCCATTTTACTGACACTGCCTAAGTGGCCCCCCTGCAAGCACTTACCTCTCTCCAGTGACTATGTAGGGAGTTTGTTCTTCTAATTTTTCTCTTCTGAATCAGAGCACAATTAGATCTTACGGTAGACTAAACCCAACTATGCCAATAAGTCCACTGGTGTCAAGTTATAGTTTTGATCCTTTAAATCTTATTCATGAAAGTAAATCAGCAATGCTGTTTGTGGAGTGGAAGAGCAGCAAAGCTATGTTATTAAAGGTCACCAGACCAGGGCTTCAGAACTTCTATGGCTTTTGCTCTACTCAGCCTTAAAATTCCCATGCTCAGCCGTCTCCCTCCATTGCTGTATTTTAGCCAATTTTTAAGTAATATTCCCAGCACAATATAATCCTGAACTTCAAAGTAGGCTCTTTTTTTNACAGTTATGAAAATAAACATCAGCTAGTAATATAATAATGATGGAAAGGGCAAGACACAATATAATCCAATCAAAGAGGTTCACTCCAGCATTAGTTCTTCACCAAAGACCACATATGGATACACACACATGCAGAGGCACTCACTGAACCTCTACACAGAATCAACCCCTGGCTTATCCAGTCCCTCCACTTTATTACTGACTGATACAGTAAAGCCTTTTGGCATTAATCTAAAAGAATGCAATGAGTACTTATAAAGACATACTGAAGAACAGGATTTGAAAGAATCTTCTTTCTCTGCAACCACAGTTTCAGGTGGCTTGCATGTGTTTTCCTTTAACATTCAAATCTGACATGTCAGTGCATTTTGTTTACTACAAAATATTACTAGACTGATGTATTGTTAGTGTAAGAAAAATAATGCCAGGTAAAGGAAAAAGGGACGTATTATGATTATAAAGCACCCATTTACAGCTTACGGTATCTCTGATGCACAATTCTACTGCAGTGATTTCTACCCCTTTTTATTTCAGTAGTTTCATTTGTTTTCTTTGAAAGGCCATGAAATGCAAAAACACAAACCTAAGGGCAATATGTATGAAAATTACTGAAACACTGTAGGGTGAAAAAACTGTAGAGAAAAGTAGAAGAAAAATCTCAGGGGGCTGGAACACCTGAAAAACACTTAAAGAAAAAAATTGTTTTTGTCAATCTAAATACTTCCTATGTAAAAGAGTTTTAAGTAATGGGCAATTCTTGTGGAAGGGAGTGTTTTGTGGAAAATTCCATTCCGTTGAAAAAATTACTTTTGGCAAAAACAAAATCCACAGCTGTGACTTAAAGGAGCAGAGGATACCACATACCAAGAAGAGCACATTCCCCTCTCAGCACCCAGCAAATGTGACACTGGCCTCCATCCACTTCTCAATACTCATGCAAGGACAGCCCCTTGCTGTCATAATTTCATCTTTATAGGTCTTCACATGGTATGTATAGCTGTTTTTCTGCTGTGGTGCTTAGTAAAATGTAACATGGGGAAAGTTTTGCACCTCCTGAAGTGTGTGGGATGAAGACACATCTAGCTTAGTTGCTCAGAATATCTGCTGGCCTCACCTGCTGATCTAAAAATCTGTTTAAACTATAACACCATGTCAAATAAAGTTAATTCTGACACAAAAGAAAATAATGTAATATTCCCGTAATGTTTTATGTTTATATAATTCATTGATTTCAGTTGGAGTTGGTCACCAAACTCCTTTTAGCAGTAGAAAGTAGTGGGACACTCACAGTATTTTACAAAGTTATGCAAATTGAAAGTTTTGTAGTGACAAAAAGATAAAGACAACTATAGACAACTTTAGAGAGTTAAATACAAGTATTAGGTTTTAAAGGGAAGATGTATTTTCAGGATGCCAGCCATATTATACAGGTGTTTCTCCAAGATAATAACACAAGGCTCAAAATCCCCTGGGGAAGGGTGAGGCGAATACTTGGTGGCTCCTTGAGAGGACATGGGGAGTGCACTGAAAGAACAGAGAAGGGAAAAACTGAAGCCAGGCAATGTGACAAGCACCCAGGCAACACTATACATGGACCTAGCAGGACATACAAGCAAAGAATAAAGATTTAGGTAGGAGAGAAGAATAAATATTTCTTGATATTTTAACCCTTCTCTGCATGTATCTCTATGAATGATTATGGGACTGTTTGAAGAAAGTCAATTTTGTATGACTGGTCATAGGTTCTTAGATGAAGTGATATTTTTTTCTGTGTTATCTTCCCATGTCATCTGGAAGCAACAGAGTGCAACCATGGGATTCAGTTCATTAATTCAGATTAAAATGTGATGATATTCCTTGCTAGAAAAGGATGAGAGCTCAGATTCACCATGGAACCCTTGTTGCTTTCAAAAGCTTTCATTTATCATACATTGTTTACCGAGTTTTAGGTTTCAAGTAACGTTCCAGAGGAAGAATTCCCTTTTCTTTCCTTCTTCCAAAAAACTAAAGTGTGTAATACATATCGAGAAGCCAAGGCACCTGGAGGGATTAACCACATTGTTCATGCTTTCTGTTGACTCTACTTACTACACCATGTAAGCAAGTATAAATATGGGTTGCAAAGAATGTTTCTGTCATGGAAGGTAGAATCTACATTCAGTTCCCCAGGCACAGGGAAATACTTGCATAATAAGAAGAGATCTTTGTGGTTCAGTAAAGAGTGAAGTTCTCTAGTTTTTGAGCAGTGCACAGCACCATTACAGAAAGCAGGCATGGACCCTTGATGACCCATTTCCAGAAGGAAGTCTGAAAATGGTCTTGAGAAGGACCTGGAAACTTTACTTTCTTCCAGGAAATCAGCTGGAAAAGTCTTCAATAACTTTGGAAATAAATTCTGATGTGTTGCACTGTCCAAAATCATCTTTCCACTGAAGCCAATGGCAATGCTCTTGTGGATTTCAGTGGCTATCAGATAAAGGTGTGACTGTTGGTACAGAAGATAGTACTACACAATTAATTTTGTGCTAAAAGATGTCAGACCAGATTTGTTAAGACGTTTTAATTGCTCAGCTGCCATCGAACTAAGTAGAGGCAGACTGTGTTGTAACACTCTTCTGAAATACCTGAATCAGATTAGTTGATTTAAATCTTAAAGCCATTATATAAATCCTTGTGATCAACTAATACTTTATATCACTTAAACTGATCATGTTTCTATGTTTAATTGAAGCAGTAGCCTCTAATGTACAATGATTTTTTCATCCAAGTTTACGTGTATGTCATCTGTTAACATCTATGATTTTTAGTTTAGCTTTTGCTACCTGCAGAAAACTTTGAGAAACAAACATACAGAATCTATGGAAATAATGCATTTATTTAGACATGTCAGAATTTTAAGGCTTATTACTCTGCTGACTCCATTAACCTTTACTTACCTCATAGACTACACTGTTCAGACACCTTCTCTGGTTGTCATGGCAGCTTATAAGATACTTTCACTAAAATCCAGAAAGGAACTCTCCATCTATCTTGGAGGTGCACGACTTGCTTTAAAAACAGCCTGGGATTTGCAAGGGAAGAATGACTTTTTTATCTCTGTGACAGAAATCCCAGCTGACAGCCCTGTTTATGCTACAGAAAATAATGACTGCTGACAGTCTCAAGGACCACCCGGTGGGTTATTTACATTTGAAACATTTGAAATCAACTCTGTTTAGATAATGTTTCAGTTTTGAATCTGGCTTGCCTGCACATGTTGCTTGTAGGCTTTATTAAAGCTAGTACATCTCATTGGAACTGTAATCAATAATGTCCCAGTTTCATTCTGTCATCCAGGATCTATTAACGTGGAACTGCTGAGTTTCATGTTAAGTTCATTTGGATTTTGGACACTAGTTGTTAACAGCAAACTCTTCATGTTTAAGAAAACTGGCATTTTTAAAATGTAAATGAATTAGTCTTTTTATTTTAACATTGTCCTTAGAAGAAGAATATAAATATAATTTTTTTGTATTATAGCATGTAGAAAGAAAGATATTTCAGATTACCTGTGTTTCTTAGGCTTGGAATGTCCACTGTTGTGTATCATCAACAAGTAACATTGTTAAATTAAGATAACCCATTTAGCTATGTATTATTTAAAAAGTTTTAATAAATAACAATTTGTCACAAGATCTGTATTTTCTTCAGTTCAGGAAGTTCTCTTTCCAGCTCTTTGTTTTGCCAAAAATATTTCAAAACTGATCAAGGAAGAATAACTTGAATAACTTGTTTTATTAATCTAATCCAATTCCCTGAATATGAAGTTAGATACATACATATTTTTAACCAGCATTTGTCTTAGTACCAAAAAAGGCATTGGTGAAATAAGCAGATATCTTGAGTGTGTCAAAATTAGCAACTAAGATTAATATCCCATATTAATTCCTATTAAAGTAGATATGAAGTTCTATTGCTGTTAATTATATCTTTCCCTTTCTTAGATTTTTCATTCTTCATTCCCAGTGGCAGTGATCCATAGCTTCAGCTCACATTCCAGTTTGCAAACATTGGTTAATAGGATTTGAAATTGTGTCTCCTTCCTTAATTTAGCAGGTCATGGAGAAAAAATCATACTTATTTTTGAAATGCAAGTATAAAGGATTTATAAACAGAGTTCATCCTGAGGGATTCACTGCAAAATGACATTAGGATGGCAGTTTCACGGGACAAGTTAATCTTCTCAGACTCCAGAAAGCACTTTAGAAGGCATTTCATGCAACCTACCTCTTTTAACTGACTGCTTTGGAAAAACAGACATCCAGTCTGGGAGGACTCCTAAACATTTATGAACAGGTACCTAGAAGTCAATGGCACAATCTAGGTGTATTTTCAAAAATAAAAGTGCTCTTTGAATGATGGGTTGTTGTCACGAATGGATTTTGTGAATTTAGTTCAGCTCCTGTCTTTGCCCAGGCCTATGGCAGAAGGCAGGAGGTGTATTGAAGTGACCAGCACCCCAAAAATCCACTCTATTCACAAGTTCTTTAATGATAGCTGATTCAGTCTATTATGAAATGAATTATTTATTAATAGACAAGAAAACTAACAGACAAGACTTAAAACAGACTATTACTACACAGGGATAAAACAAAAAGAGATACTACTAATAGATTGACATACAGTGCACGATACTGGTACCTTTCAGTTACAGCTAGCGAAGAAATAGTATAAACCTAGGATTCAATGTATCTTATCATCCGCAGGTGGGTGGGGCACACATCGAGATCCTTTCACTCAATCCCCTGGGGAAGTAACCGCGAAGCNCCGGAATATCTCTTTATGCACCAGCTGTTGTGATACACAGAGCCGGGGGGTGTAGATGTCCTGCCACAGTTGGTTGGTGCTGAGTATGCTTCCCCTACACTTCAAGGTCAAGTGCAAGATCCTGCACCTGGGTCAGGGAAGTCCCAAGCACAAGTAGAGGCTGGGCAAAGAATGGCTGGAGAGCAGCTGCGGGGAAGAGGATTTGGGGGCGTTGGTGGATAAAAAGCTCAATGTGACCAAGCAAAGTTACCTGGCAGCCCAGGGGGACAAAGGCGTCCTGAGTTGCATCACAAGCAGTATTGCCAGCAATTTTTGAGAGCTGGTTCTATCCCTTTACTCTGCTCTTGTGAGACCTCACCTGGAAGACTGTGCCCAGCTCTGGGGCCCCAACATATGAATGACATGGACTTGCTGGAGAAAGTCGAAAGGAGGGCCACTAATATGATCAGGGCTGGAGAATCTCTCCTTGAAAGACAGGCTTTGAGAGAGTTGGGGTTGTTCAGCCTGGAGAAGGCTCCAGGGAAATCTTACAGCACCTTCCAGTACCAAAAGGGGGTCTGCAAGAGAACTGGAGAGGAGGTTTTTTACAAGGGCTTGCAGTGATAGAACAAAGGGGAATGGCCTTATGCTGAAGGAGGGTAGGTTTAGATTAGCTATTGACAATAAATTCTTTACTGTGAGGGTGGTGAGGCACTGGAACAGGTTGCACAGAGGAGTTTGGGTGCCCCATCCCTGAAAGTGTTCAAAGACAGATTGGATGGAGCTTTGAGCAACCTGGTCTAGTGGAAAGTATCCCTGCCTATGACAGGGGTTTGGAACTAGATGATAGTTAAGGTCCCTTCCAACCCAAGCCATTCTATGATTCTATGATTCCATTTTTGTTTTTTAGCATTCATCAGCTGTGCAGCAATCAATTCTGCTGTATAGAAGGGTACCTCTGTATCAGAAGATAAAGCCCTGGTACAAGAGGGAATTCTTCACATCATGAAATACTCCAATTTATTCTAAGGTAATGTTCCAAACCTTGAAAAGGCAAAACGAGGAGGTAGCTGTAGGATTTTACTTTTTATATAGTAAATTCTTTTTTTTTTTTTATGCTATCAAAAGAGCAATTGTGACTAGGAATCTTCAAAAAGACACTCTGTTTCCTTTGGCTACCATGTTCATGACCAGACTCTAAGGGATCTATAGGAAAAGACTCTGCCACTCCGCTAAGGAATCTGCCAAGCTCAGGGCTGGTTCAGAGCTTAAGTTGTAACAGGCTTTAAATATGTGAGATGGCTTTTTAAAGGACAGAAGTAACTGACCAGAACAACACATAGATGGTACACAGCAAAAAAATTCTTAGCATGGACTAATGCAAAGCAAGTATCCTTTCTGTTAAGAATGTGAGCTACTGGAAACCTACATTAAGAGAACATATTGCTTGAGAGTGTGATGGCCACAGAGAAAATACTGATTGGATTGTTTTCAGAGTCTCATAAATACATCAATAATCTCTGTTTTACACAGTAATTTGATCAGCAGTATGGGTCCTAGTAAAGTCAGGAGAGAAATGTAGATTTTAAGTAAAAGTAGCACCATTTAACATTTAGTATACCTCAAGCTCCCAAAAGAATCCCACAGATGCAAAATCAGCTGGAACAGGCCCAAGTATTTTCAGCATTCCCAGAAGGAAATAAGGGGTTAGTCTGAAAAGCATGAAATCAGATACACAGAAGGAGTGATCCAAAACACATCAAATACAATCTTCAGCTGCAAAATCTTAAAACAGCTTGTCCTGGTTCACATTTGTAAGAACCTGATGGCTGACACGAAACCAATTAGAATAAGAGACTGATGTTTTGAATTTCTGGCTTAAGTGTGGCCTTAATTCTGACATCAGATATGACAGAAGAAAATTGGGAAAATTAAAATACAAGATGCACTAAAGGGAATACAAGGCTGAGAGGAAGTAATAGCCTGAGACAGGTTTTAAAAGGTAATGGGCAGACCTAGTTTCTTCAAAAAATGAGCACCACAGAATGTTTGAGAACCAGTATTTTACCAGACATCAACTCTGCTTCAAAATAGTTAATTTTGAACCAAATTTCTGCAGTTGATAAAATATTACAGAATGGCACCTATTTAAGTGATTTGATACTTTAGTAATCAAAAATGTCTCCAAAGCAGCTGTAACTGTCAATCTGTGACAATACTTTTTGCATCCAGGTGCTTTATTTATTTCCCTCAAGAGCATAATCTAAATTTATTGTGAGGCAATAAACTCACATTAGTTGGCATGAAATTAGAATCTAAAAAGATTTTAAACTCTTGGAGAGAAGGATTTGACCAGCATTTGCATTTGGAAAATAAAATTAAAATGTCTGAAAGCATAAAAGGCACTGCAATATTGTGAAAACACAATGTTCAGAAGTCTAATCATGTTTGTTGTGAGACCATCTACCTGGTTGGACAGAACAACAGCTTTCATTTACAGGAATGATGTGAGAATTAAGCTGCTAAAGCCAGGTAAAGGGTCTTTCCTCCCCCTCCCCGAGTAACTGTGTGGCAGAGGGGTTAGCATTAATCAGATGTTTAGGGGGAGGCCACAGGAAGGTTAGGTTTAATTGCCTTGGACACTGTCAAACACAGTCCTCAGGCACTCAGCAGGTCCGATACTAATTGGCCACACATAGCACAGGAACAGCATAAGACTGGAGAAAGATACACTGGTGGAAAAGAAGAAGAAAGAAGAAACTCTTTGCTTCAAATGTCTTAAACCATAAATTACTTTAACAATGATTATTGCTTTCGTGAATGGAATTAATTATAGTCCATGGAAACATGTCATATAGCTAGAATGCCCTTCAGGCTTATATTATCAGTACAGGCAACGTTCTCAGGTTGGACTCAGGAGCAAAGCAGCTCCTCATTCTTCAGCAAGGCAGGTCTTCCATGTGGCAGCCAGCCACACTCACCTCCCCCAGGCCCTGCCCAGCCTGCTTTCTCTGCCTGGAACAGACACTCCTGTATAAAACAAATTCTCAAGCCAAAGGCTAGAAATAGGCATATAAGCATGTTAGGAGTATTTGCCTCTTCCAGAGTGTCAAATGGAATGTGAACTTTTCAGGTAAAAGGCTCAAGAACCGTTGAAGAGAACTCCGAAGTGGTGCTACCTATAAACTTTATAAAGGCAGATGCAATGGCTCATCTTAGCAACGCAGATGGCAGAATTCCTCTGCAGTCTACAATTACCAGAATTTTTAGTTTTACTGTCAAAAACCAGATGTAGGTAAAGAATTACAAAATGGAAAGCAGATATAGAATATGTGGATATTGATCTAGCACAAGGATTAGCACGCATTAGTTTATACACTCCTGACATTTAAGGAACTATTTGCACTTAATATTAGATGAAATTAACTAAAAATCTTTTCCAAAGAATGAAGCTTACTATTTAATTTTATTTATTTTTCTTACATTAGTTATGGCATGGGAAAAGCCCAAGAGGTTTTCTTTGTAGTATTTCTAATTAAATTAAGAGTAAGAACCAATTAAAAAGTCAAATGGTTTCCCATGAACTTTTAGACTGAAGTGTTGGATAAATTTAGATTCCCAATAAAAATAATTTGATTTCAAAATGTTCTAGCCAAGTTTTTTAGAAATGGGTGCTTATAGGTAGGATGCTGTGTATATATTTTTAGGTAATACAGAAGAAAGGTCTGAATTTCAAAAGTTCTGTGCGTCTAGGCACCCTCAATAAATCAACATGAACAGCTGAAGTTTAGCTCCCTTTAGATCAGACAATTATTTTAAAGATAAATTTCAAACATGAACAATTTTTTTGTCTTTCTTATGATCCTATAAGCATAAGCTATGTATAGAACTGACAGAAATGTATGCAGTATGGATTTCAGTCTCTAAAATTTTATTTGATCTGTAAAAATCTGGCTTCAAAATTTATACAAACATAATTACAGGTACTGTAGAAATTTCTTGAGTTTTTAAAGCAGAAATGTAGTCATTTTTCAGGGATATGCCAGTACTCAATCAGGAATTCTGTCTGCCATCCTACTTTCAATTTATTAAGGTAAACCTCACGGAGGAAGACATGCAGTTCAACTGGGCTGGTCCTTATCCAAACACGGATCCAAAATAACCATGCAGTGTGTGTGTGTGTCTGTGTGTGTGTGCGTGTGTGTGTGTGTGTGTGTGTGTGCATACAGAAGAGTGAAACAGAACACTTAATCAAGAAAGACTGGCCTGAGAAGTTTTTGTGAAAGGTTCAATAAACAGGAGTGTTTGGCCTGATATGAGAAGGGAGAGTAGGATTACATGTTTACTTGTTGCTGAAGACCTGGAGATATTAGCCATGATGGAACTTTACACCTGCACATAACACAAATATTTTTTGGTCTGCAATGGCCTGCAAGAAAAAGAAATGAATGGAGGTGAAAAGTTTTGCAGTTATATTTTTTACTAAAGTAACTTTTAAAATCATGAGTTAAAGCTAAATTACTAGTAAATTAGCAGATTTTTGTAAATGTATCATAAAGAATAGAAATAGAACACTTTCTAGTTATGGTTTTCACCATATTTTTAAAGTATCACAAACAAACATAAAGGGACAAAATTATGTAATCTGCCAAAGATACGTTAGGAATCCCAGAATCACCAACTGGGTCAGGTTGGAAGGAACCACAGTGGGTCCTTTCTTCAGCCTTCTGGAGAAGAGGAGACTGAGGGGAGACCTCATTGAAGTCTACAACTTCCTCATGAGGGGAAGAGGAGGGGCCCCAGGGAAGTGGTCACAGCACCAGCCTGACAGAGTACAGGAGGTGTTCAGACAGTGTCCTCAGGAACAGGGTGTGACTCCTGGGGATGGCGCTGTGCAGGGACAGGAGTTGGACTTGATGATCCTTGTGGGTCCCTTCCAACTCAGCTGATTCTGTGATTCTGTGATTTGGTCCAAGCTCCCTGTTCAAGCAGGGTCATCCTAGAGCACATTGCACAGCGATTCTACAACCTCTGTGCACAAGCTGTTCCAGTGCTCAGTCACCTGCACAATAAAAAAGTTCTTCCTCATATTCAGGTGGAACTTCCTGTGCATCAGTTTCTGTCTGTTGCCTCTTGTCCTACTGTTTGGCACTACTGAGCAGAGCCTGGAAACACTGTCTGACATCTCCCTTCAGATACTGACAGATATTGATCATATCCCCTCTCAGTCATCTCTTCTTGAGGCTGAAAGGCCCAGCTCCCTCAGCCTTTCCTCTAAAGAGAGATGTTCCAGTCCCTTAATCACCTTTGTAGCCCCGCATCAGACCCGCTCCAGGTGCTCCACGTCTCTCTTGTCCTGAGGAGCCCAGAGCTGGACACAGCACTCCAGATGTGCCTCACCAGGGCTGAGCAGAAGGGCAGCATCACCTCCTGTGACCTGCTGGCAAAGCTCTTCCCAATGCACCCCAGGATTCCCTTGGCCTTCTTGGCCACAAGGACACACTGCTGGCTCATGGACAGCTTCTTGTCCACCAGGACCCCCAGGTCCTTCTCCACAGAGCTGCTCCCCAGGAGATCAGCCCCCAGCCTGTACAGGTCCATGGGGTTATTCCTCCCCAGGTGTAGGACCCTGTACTGGCCTTTGTTGAATTTCACAGTTCTTCTCTGCCCATCTCTCCAACCCATCAAGGTCCTTCTGAGGGGCTGCACAGCCCTCTGGGGTACCAGCCACTCCTCACAGATTTGTGTTGTCAGCTTGAGTTGTTGTCAACTTGCTGAGGAGGCTCTGCACCTTCATCCAAACCAGTAACAAATAAGTTTTGGTAAATTAAAAAATATTGAGCCCAATATTGAACCTTGAGGGACACCACTAGTGACAGGCCTCCAGCTATACCCCATGTCACTAACTGCAACCTTTTGGGATCTGGTGTTTAGCCAGTTCTCAATAAACCGAAAAAGATTTTAAAAACAATATTTTAAATCTCTGAAACCATAGATACTATTTTAAATAGTTAATTAAAGTGGATGCATTAATTAAAATGGATGCGGAAGAAAGATCTTTTGACAATAGTTGCACATTGTTTCTGTGTTGAACACAGAGCACACAGTCCTAACTATGACCCTTCAAGAATCACCTTGCTCAAAATAAAGCCCATGAAGACTGACAGGAAACTGAGCCACCATATATAAATATAATCAAAAAATAAATACAGAAAGTACCTGTACTGTATGTATAGAAATTACTGTTGTCTGATTGACTGTGCTTCAACAATAAAAATAGTTGTTTTATATGCTGAAGGTAAGTACTTATAAAAGCAAGATGATTAATTGAACCTGCTCAACACACAACAGAAGTACTTCACCTATAACCTCTGTACCTTTCACTAAGTATCCCATTGAGGGAATCCCATGGCTCCATAACTCATGTTTTCTCTTGAATTTCTCAATTTCTCAAATCAGATTCCCACTGATTTGGTGCTGCAGACATCTATCATCCCAACCTCCACTAAAAGCTGGATACCAGGCACCTCATAACTCATTAAATACTTGGTGACAGAGGCACCACCTTCTTCAGTATCTTTGTTCTGGATCTGGTCGCACATCCTGTAGCAAAGGAACGCATACACGGATTTTCATAGATGGAAAACATCTCTTACCAGAACATGTGTCTCATGGGTAACTCTGTGGATCTCTGGGTTTTTGTTCCTAGGCCTACTGCAGAGAATCTAAGATACAACCACTGTTCCTGCAGACCTATTAGTTTACTGAAATGTGCAGACTGCCTTTTACTGTAATGTGTTTTTACTGTAAAAACACTTCTGGAATTAGCCTAAGCCCACTGATCTGACCTGATCCAGCCTGTGTCAATGACATTTGGAATCAGGCAGTAGAGTTCTGTAGTGCTTCAAGTCAAGGTTGACAACCAATGACTTTTCTTGCATTAGGCTAATTTGCTGAATCTTCTCTTTTCTCTATTACATTTAAATGAAGTAAGACATGTTCCAGTTATAAGATACCCTTTCCATTTAAAACTTCCCCCTCAAAATGCAGCTTGGATTTAGTAATAATCTGTGATACCCTGCAGAGTCTACAGCTATCATGAACACTGAAATTAGACAATCCTCATTTTTCCCCAAACTCAGCTAAGACAATCCAAGAAACCAAATTTACATAAACAATAAAAAGATTTTACTGTGCAAGTTCATAAATTCTGACAGTTTCATGGAAGAAGACACTCGAGATGAGTTAAGAAGCTTTAACAACTCTACATAAAAGCAAGGGCACTGGCTGAAAAAGCAGCAAGCATTCTGGAAATGACTCATGAAGTATTACAGCAGAATTCGGCTAGTGAATGCTTCAGCTTATACTGTAACTAAAGTGCAGCAACAGGATATCATAAATGCAAGAGTTATTCTTTGTGAATATGTGACAATATCTAGCTTCTGGGACTATCACACTGTTATAAATCCTGTTCACAGAGTCCTGATAGTGGCTTATTTGGTGTTTTCCGGCTTAAGAAGCAATAGATGCAGTTGATCAAAGACAGGTAAGTGCTGAACCTGCTTTCTCATTTCAAACTGGCAGAGGCTGCAGCAGTCCTTTTAAAGGCAGATATTAGAATTTCCACTGCAGCTACCTGAAGTTATATAACTCTCTCCCACTAGATGGAAAGTATTTACTAAAAAACCATGTGCAAGCAGTGTGGATCTGTTTGGTGGTGGTATCTATTTGAAGACAGGTATCTGTCTGATTTATGACACAAAGCATATGAAGGATTTTCACTGGAAGATTGTAAACACAGTCTCTCCTGTTTCATTTTGAGTTTATCAAAATGTATTTTGGCCCAGTCTGAAAGAAATCCAGAAACTTTTGCCAATAATTAGAACTGAATAACTTCTTAATGCTAAGTGTTCATCTACATTAGGCTTAGCCTTACCATTCTGATGGGATAACTTAAAGCTACAGATTACCTGATAGATCATAACAGATCAACTATAACTTGGTGCTGGAAAGATCACACATACTGATTTTCTGGTCCTCATGGCACTGATAGAAGAAACAAGGACTTCATACATTTTCAAGTTAGGAAAACCTGAGACTGATAGAGCATAATTATCATCTTGGTGTTAACTCCCTAAGAGGCAAATTCAGCATATTCAGCATTGAGAAGGAAACTAAACTGGTACGAAAAAACTTGAAGTCTCATTCTCACCTCTGTTCTGATTTGTCACATAAACTTTAAAGGCAGTATCTGTATCTGTAAAATAAAGGTGATTTACCAATATACTCAAAATGAAGTTGAAACCTGAGAATGATAGTGCTATACATTACTATCACATCTATCCTACAGAAAGATCTTCCCTATCTTACTGTTATAAATGTACTTTACTTTGTAGTTTATGTTGCTTTTTCATTAAAGGTTAAACATTCATTTCATTAAAAATTAAACAAAGTTTTAAATGGGAAGAAGCAGGAAGAATTCAAGCTCACTTGTGAAGCAGAAATTTCTCTATCTTGTGGATAGAGAGACCCGTGGAACAAGTTCCTACAGGAATCAAGGATAAACCTATATGTTTTCTGAGGCACTATTCATGCATTTTACTAAACAAACTTTCAGAAGTACTTAAATTCTCCAAAGATGAGGGCAATTTAAGACAAGCTATCAGAGAAGCTGAACTGCTTAACTGTCACAGTTGTTTTAAAAAAGGTCTTTGTGTGTCTAACAAAAAGAAACATTATAGACCAGATCTAAAGTAGTTACCAAAAAACTGCCATATCTAGAGTGATTTTTAAAATGAAGCATGAAGGCAATTGTATCTGCCATACCTGTGAAAAAACATCTGTATTTACCAAGTAAAGAACTCTGACTCAGACATGGTTTGAAGCAAATTTCAGAGCATTTATTAAAGAAAGAGACCATAAATAACAATTTAATAGAAATCAAAATTTTTTTCAGCATGTCTAATTCGAAACTGTTTCCAATTTTTCCCTCATGTAAAAAAATTAATCCATATAGTAAGACAGAATTGGAACTATACACAAATTGGATTACTTTTTATAGGGCAACTTGCTCAAAAATAAAACTCTCCTAAAGTGACTATCACCTACTGTTTACTTAAAAAATAAATTTAGGGGGCAGTTATGGTCATTCAAAGCATTTAATTTTTTTTGTTTGTTTGTTTAGAGTAATATTGATCAAAAATCTCATTTTAATAAAATCTGGAAAGTTAAAATAAATTTTCCAGTGTAAATATTTTACTGCCTCAACATTTTGTTCTGTACAAATTTAGTTGTTACTTATAGCAACGTAATTGGCTGGAAAGATGCCAGTTTTTCCTCCCGTTGTTCCTTCCCACCAATCAAATTGGGAATTTGTTTTAGTTGTCACTGTGATTTTGTCTCCAGCTTTGAAAGTCAAGTCACCTGGCTGTTGTCCTTCAAATGAATAAAGTGCAGTCACTTCTACTGGATCACTCCGAGAGTTATCTGAAATCAGAGAAATTAAATAAAAAGGAAATTACTAAAAGGAAATTACTAGTGTCAGCACATACACTACGTTCTTAAATAGAATATTCTTAAATGACAGTAGGAAAGGGTGACACTAAAATAATCTATATGAGCATATAAACCTCTAATGAAAAATCCCATCCATTTCCACTACATTCTTCAGTAAGTGAAATTTGAATTCCAGCCTATCAGTACAGTCCATTTAATAAAATAATACTCTATACAAAATAAAGATCAGCTGCTTTTCTGTATGCCTCATACGGTCAGAGACAGTGGAAACAAAAGTGGTGTGCTGAGGAAAGCACGAGTGTTCCCTGAACAACTGCTATCAGAGCCACTGCTCAGGTCTGAGTTTTGGGTTGTGTTCTCTGTGGCAGCTTCTCCACAGAAACTGCAAAACTCACAGGAGATAATTTGATTTTTAAATCAAAACTCAGGATATAGGATGGCAAAATACAAAATATCCACAGCACTTCCCTTCTTGTTCCACAGGTTTTGCAGTGCCTGGGATTTTGGTGTATCTCAGACGTTAAACAGAACACACAAAATGTGCCACTGGAAAGAACAGATTACAGGTTGATGTACTGGAAATGACTTGGTTTGTATGGTGGTATTTTTGACCACATATACAAATGGCTTTTATTCTCTTTACATCAGTCTCTTACATAACTCTTTCTGTCCTCAGTTGGGGTTGGAATCATGCCGTGAGTCTTCTAAAATAGTTTTAAAATTATGAAAGTCTTGGACACTATTATCCATCCTCTATTCCTGTAGAAAAGTTTTAGCCAATATCTCAGTATTTATTACCACTGAACTTTTAATCTGAGTATCTTCAATTTAATAATGTTTTCTCTCAATTAACTGTTTGAACTACAGGAGGTAGTTGCATTAGATTAATGTTGATTTAGAAAACAGTTAAATCTCTCACATGAGTAAATCTAAAAGTGAAAAATGGAAGGTGCAATGGAAGATTAGTTAAGAGGAAATAATGTTTACACAGTCAGGTAGAGAGATTTCAGGATGTATTGCACATATGGACATGATGGCTGCATAAATGCTCAAGCATACAAGATTAAAGGCTTTTAGCATTAGCTGCACCTTCTTGCTGTCAAAACTGCTGCAAAAGAGGAAACCCAAGCTCTCATTATTCTACACAATGCAAGCCCAGAGCTAGAAAGGGTGGTAAGAGAAGCACTGATACAACATTTTTTTTTTCTTTTTTGCAGTCCATCTTCAACAACTGACAGCCACAGATCTTCTGGTTGCTTTTATAATTTCAAACAAAAGAGGAAAAATTCTTTTTCCTAAGGCTCATAAACACAAACTGCAGCCAAAAGAGGACACAGAAGAACAATGGACAACATATGTATGCATAAAGAGCACAAGGTTTTTTCCCCAGCATCTGTCAATATATATGTTCATTCTACAGGCTAGTGCTTTCTCTTCATGATCTGCATTTTTAGCAATCATCAAAGACTAATGGAAAATTATTTGGCCATGAGCTGGGAGAGCTTTGATTGCCGAGAAGTCAAACACCATCCTTCTTGATCACACAATCTCTATCTCCTGCTATCTATAGTCATGATCTAAAGTCACACAACACCATTTCTTTTGGTGTGAAAATAAAACCGTGTTTATCAGGTCCATATCTCCACCAGTTACTCACACCAAAAAAGGCAGAAATGCAGTTTTTCTAAATAGCTCTTTTACTGCCACATCTGAAATCCTGACAGACTGAAAATTCAGCAATTACATGATTGTCCTCCAAGAATTCAAGCATTTGATGCAGTTGGGATGGTATGATGTGCTCCCATGCATAGTGTGGTTTGAAGCTAGGTATTTTGATTGAGGAAATCATAGAAAAACCCACAAGAGTAAAAAATGAACTTTTTTACTCCTAGATTCATTGAAGAATACTCAGAAAATACTGTGGCCTTGGACTCTTTAGGTGGTATGGCATGAAAATACTTACAACTCAGTTGCACGTAAAAAGGAAGAATGGGTGTGTTTAACCCCTGTGCCACATTCAGGCAGGACACATAGGTAAAAGTGCATTTATACATCACAGTGAAGGCAACAGATTCATACTTTGAATTCTTAAACCTATGTGTTTCCATCACCTAAATGAATAATCACTCAAAGAGAATTGGAGTTACTATATATTTAAAACTGCTCAAAATATATATGGAAAAATTAGATATTTGACAGAGCAAAGGAAAAGACTGAAAGTGCTAAAAAGTGATGTAAGAGCTTCTTTTCATTACATTCAAAAGAAGAGCTGTCAAGACCACTGTGATATGCTGGACTCAGAGCAATGGTAAGTAACTAATAGTTACCACCTCCATGGCTGAACCTGCACTAAGACTATAATTCCTTTTACACAAACTGCTGAGTATTCTGAAATTGGATCTGTAAAAGTAGGAAGAAAAATGAAGGGGAAAGAGACACAAATTAAAGCATGAAGTGGTGGAAAAAAAGATCCATATGTGAGATATCAAAGGATAGACGAGTGTATTCAACGCACCACAGCCATGCCTCTAATTATTGTTTGCTCTGTCAAATTAACAAAATTGTTTTATGTGTTTCTCTTCCCATTTTTTGCCCCTGTACATGTGCATCTTTCCAGATACAGAGAAACCTCAAAGCACTAAAGCTGAATATGAACACTCAGTTCTGTGTCCTTGCCCCATTTGCTACCTGCAATCATTTAAAAGCACTTCCAGCTTTATTCCTGTCAGCTCTTTCATAGCCATTTCTACTTAATTTTCCCTAGCAGCCTTTTCCCATACTTCTCCCATACTTCTACTACTTTCCCCATATTATAGTTTTGTTTTATTTTATTTCTCACAAAGATTCCAATTTCTGTGCCTTAAATCTGTAGTTTTGTTTCATTTTATTTCTCACAGATTCCAATTTCCGTGCTTATTTCTCTAGTTTTGTAGCACAAAGCAAACAGAATGCATATTTCCTGCCTCCAGAGTTCAGCATCCCATGCTTCATATTTATATGGATCATCCTAATAATGAGGTACCTTAAATGACTGCATTGTTATGAAATCCACGACATAGATTATAAGGAGGACCTATTTCATGTTCTCCTTTCCCAATTTCAGTTTTACATAGAAGGATTTTAAATAAGATTGTTACATTCCACATGAAGATTGCTGAATGCATTTAGAGAAACCACATTTGCAGCTCACACAAGATGGTGCTACAGTGCTACATACAGCATGATACTAAAATCATTGAGATTCGTAACTATGCACACTGCAAGAAAAACAAACTACATTACAGAAGATCCTTATTTGTTATTGGTATTCGAATACACACACCACACTTCCACAAACACAGTGGTCAAAAGAGAAATACAGAAATTTTGGTTGAAGATCAATTAATACAGTCACCAGCATATATATACAGTAGCCAGCTCCAGCATACACAGGTATGGCATATGCTTGATGACAAACTTCTCTGACCACAAAATCCTTTCATTTTATTCATCTTTACATACCATAACGATTTGAAGATTTTGTGATGGACCACTGCTACAGATAAAAGACTTGGTGGGGTATAAACTAGAGTGAATTTATGGCCTCTTGGGTGTGCTACAATACAGCCCCAGAGTGAATGAAAGAGCAATAAAAGTATTTTTAATTATGGCACATTTATTTCAGAATAAAAGCATTTTCTGCAAAGTCTCTGTAGAACAGATGCACTGTCTACACTTCTGTGACTCAGTTAAGAGTGCCAGTCTTTGACTACAGACTACAAGGCCAGCTGGCATAGACTGGCCACACACATACCAGTAAACACTGACCAGAGAGAAAAGCCTCATGAAAACTGCCTGCTGGTTTCTACACTGGAATAACAACTAAACTACATCTTGGAATTATTTGGGAAAGTGCAAGGTGAGAATAATGCCAAGGTATTTTCTAACAACACAATCACATAACTAAATGAGTTACAGTGCTTGGGCCCATGCCTTCATACTGTTTAATTTACTAGAAGATAAAGTAGCCACTAGTTTCACATAGTAATGTGAGCTTATAAAATATTAGTAAAGCCATAGGCTGTTTCTAAGACTGGTTTTTTAGAGAAGAACAGGAATTTGTAATAATTTTGGCTTGAGCTTATTATACTTTCAAAACCCAAATCTGAGTAGGAACACAGAATAGTTGGAACAGAGTCCAGCTGTGGGCCCCAAATTTAATTTTACTGGCATAGATGCATATATCCCCCAGCCACCAAATGCCTGATGCTGAACATCTTGCAGAAGACGTGCTGCTTTTGGCCATGGACACAGCAATAAAACTGAAACAAGTTTCATGTACTTGAGGTTAGTGGTGGGATTGCTAAACATACACTTAGCAAATATCACTAATTGTCATTAATTTGAGAACTAGCATGATTTTGTGGATCATGTGTGCACTGATGTCACGGTTTAATGCCAAATGGCGACTAAGTACCACACACACCTCACTTCCTGCCCCCTCAGTGTGATGTGAAAGAGATTTGGAGGGCTAAAAATAAGAAAGCTCATGGACTCAAGAGTTGAGATAAAAACAGTTCAATAATTTAAATAAATAATAATTTTTTTAATGTAATGAAAAGGAAAATAAAAAACAGAGAGAGAAATAAAACCCAAGAAAAGCAGGTGATGCAAATGAAGAACAATTGCTCAGCACCAACCAAATGATGCTCAAGCTGCTCCCAAGCAGTGGCCCCCCAGGCAGCTTTCCCCCAAGTTTATATACTGAGCATGACTTTTGTGGGATATCCCATAACCCAGTTGGGGTCAGCTGTCCAAGCTGTGTCCCCTCCAACCTCTTGTGCACCCCCAGCCCACTTGCTGACAGTGCAGCATGAGAAGCTGTAGAGTCCTTGACTTAGGGTAACCCCTGCTCAGCAACAACTAAAACATGAGCATGTTATCAACTTTATTCTCATCCTAAATCCAAAGCACAACACTACTAGCTATTAACACTACCAGCTAAAAGGAAAATTAACTCTATCCTGACAAAACCAGGACAAACTATAAGGTAGAAACTGTAAGTGAACTAACATTAACTATTACTGCTGATCACAATCATATTAAAGAGCTTGCAGAAAAGGGCCCGTGACTCAGTTGTCACCACCACCAAGCCTTCTAATCAAGGGGACTGATCACTACCAGGGTGTTCTTGTTGCTGACTGTCCATATACTATGCACTTTTTGCTAATTATCTCCTTTGGTAAATGGACTGCCACAAGATATTCCAAGTCAGATGAGTCTCTAGCATCAGAGATGACAGAAGTTGGATAGTACTGGCATAAAAGCTCCACCAAAAAGTGTCAGCTTACTGAAAAGCTGTAATACAAGTCTCATTGTTTAAATGGAGACCTAGAAAAACAGGCAACCACACAGACCCTGTTTATGCAGAAGTAAGATAAAACCAACAAACAGACCAAATGATGGAAAAAAACCTAACAAATTAGGCAGAGGCAAAAATCTGTGCTTTTGAAAACAAACATATCAAGTATCAGAAAGGTTCAGTATACTAGTACACTGTTCAGAGGCATTGAAAGGATCAGGTATTGCTCATAGGTTTAGTACCTAAGATGTAACTAACAGTGAACAGACAAATACTGGTTCTTTACCCATTATGGGCTTTTCTTTGGAAAGGGTTAGTATAGAGTTTATAATCAGAGTTAAGGAAAGAATCCAAAGTAGGTTAAAGAACTAGGTCAATTACTGGGCCCATTGCAAATCTGAGTAAAAAAATGATAGTTGGTGCCCTTAACAATGAAGACTTGATAGGAGATTTTAATGCCAACCTGTCTTGGGGTGACTTTATCACCACTCTATGCCCAGAAGATGAATCCTGTGCCTTTAAGACTAGGTGCAAGAGGAAAAAGACTGAGCGAACTTTTCAAAACAATTTCTCAAGGACACACACAGCTCTCTCTGGGCTCGGNAGAGAGGCCACACCCAGAGAGGACTCTGAAATTTTTCCAGGTTTCTCTCCACAGCGAGAGATTTTTTTTTGTTTTGTTATTTAGCCTTGTTATCCTTTTCTGTGTGTATGTTGAATAAATAGTGTTTATCTCTTTCACTTTCCTTCGAGGAAATTTTTTTCTTTCCCGAACCTGGGTTTGGGGGAGGGGTGGTGGTAACCTGCCTTGCCTCAGAGGATATTTCTCCTCTAATTTGGCTGAACCGGCACACAACCTTAGAAAATGGTCTGGACAATACCATCTGCTAAGATGGTATTCACTGTGAATGTAAATACCGTGTGTATACATTTATTGGTTACACTAAAATGCCTGAAGGATGTTTGCTCCAAATTATCATATTAAAAAGGAAGACTATTATGAGGACCCAACCAAACACTTTAAAGAGGAAGACAACCATTAGCTTAATTCAATGACTATAAATGAGCCAATGCAAAGAAGGCAAACAGTATCCCACACTGCATTAGGCAAAGTATTGACAACAGGTCAAGGGAGGTGATCTTTACTCAGCACTGGTGCAGCCACACCTGGAGTGCACAGTCCAGTTCTGAGCTTCTCAGTACAAGAGAAACAAGGACATGCAGGAGACAATCCAGCAAAGGGCCATGTGGAAGCTGAAGGGACTGGAGCATCTCTCCTATTAGGAAAGGCTGAGAGAGGCTAGGAAAGAAAAGGCTTATCAGTATCTATAAATATCTGAAGGGATGGTGAAAATAGGGTGGAGCGAGGCTCTTGCCAGTGACGCCCAGTGACAGAGGCAATGGGCACATACTGAAACACCGGAGGTGCTGCCTGAACATCAGGAAACACTTTTTTACTCTAAGAGTGATTGAATAGGTTGCCCAGAGAGGTGATGGATTTTTCATCCTTGGAGGTATTCAAAAGCTGTCTAGACCCAGTCCTGCTTGAGCAAGGGGGTGGACCAGATGATATCTAGGGGCCCTTTTCAACCTCCGCCATTCTGCAACGTGGTGAAAAACTTAAAAGAAACTTTTGAAATAAAGTTACCTGAAAGTATAAAAGCAGCACAAAAATGTGTAATTGTAGGGAGTTTGGACTGGAACAGCTATAATCAAAACCCAATTTGATACAAATGGAACTCACACTGTCAGCATCATCTGATGGTCAGGCCAGACAGAGCAGACTTTCTGTCAGACACTGACTAGCCTGTATCCAGCTGGGGGAGTGCCACCATGGAGCACACCTAGTAGGGACCCACATCTCTCTGAGGATGCCTCCTGGCAGGGCTTTCTTGTCAACATATGGATCAGTGCGTTGTAGGGAGTTGCACTGGCACACAAATCAGTTTAGCCTAAGACTGACAGAGCAACTGGGGTTA
>VZRO01002269.1:163807-206197 GCA_013397915.1 Daphoenositta chrysoptera
TCTTCGGGACTGTTCTACAACATCGGACCACACCGGGGGAGAACTCCTTTTCCAAGGCCTCCTGGAAGGGGCCCACCAACCCAGCTCTGAGGAGGAGAGAGGCCACACCCAGAGAGGACTCTGAAATTTTTCCAGGTTTCTCTCCACAGCGAGAGATTTTTTTTTGTTTTGTTATTTAGCCTTGTTATCCTTTTCTGTGTGTATGTTGAATAAATAGTGTTTATCTCTTTCACTTTCCTTCGAGGAAATTTTTTTCTTTCCCGAACCTGGGTTTGGGGGAGGGGTGGTGGTAACCTGCCTTGCCTCAGAGGATATTTCTCCTCTAATTTGGCTGAACCGGCACACAACCTTAGAAAATGGTCTGGACAATACCATCTGCTAAGATGGTATTCACTGTGAATGTAAATACCGTGTGTATACATTTATTGGTTACACTAAAATGCCTGAAGGATGTTTGCTCCAAATTATCATATTAAAAAGGAAGACTATTATGAGGACCCAACCAAACACTTTAAAGAGGAAGACAACCATTAGCTTAATTCAATGACTATAAATGAGCCAATGCAAAGAAGGCAAACAGTATCCCACACTGCATTAGGCAAAGTATTGACAACAGGTCAAGGGAGGTGATCTTTACTCAGCACTGGTGCAGCCACACCTGGAGTGCACAGTCCAGTTCTGAGCTTCTCAGTACAAGAGAAACAAGGACATGCAGGAGACAATCCAGCAAAGGGCCATGTGGAAGCTGAAGGGACTGGAGCATCTCTCCTATTAGGAAAGGCTGAGAGAGGCTAGGAAAGAAAAGGCTTATCAGTATCTATAAATATCTGAAGGGATGGTGAAAATAGGGTGGAGCGAGGCTCTTGCCAGTGACGCCCAGTGACAGAGGCAATGGGCACATACTGAAACACCGGAGGTGCTGCCTGAACATCAGGAAACACTTTTTTACTCTAAGAGTGATTGAATAGGTTGCCCAGAGAGGTGATGGATTTTTCATCCTTGGAGGTATTCAAAAGCTGTCTAGACCCAGTCCTGCTTGAGCAAGGGGGTGGACCAGATGATATCTAGGGGCCCTTTTCAACCTCCGCCATTCTGCAATGTGGTGAAAAACTTAAAAGAAACTTTTGAAATAAAGTTACATGAAAGTATAAAAGCAGCACAAAAATGTGTAATTGTAGGGAGTTTGGACTGGAACAGCTATAATCAAAACCCAATTTGATACAAATGGAACTCACACTGTCAGCATCATCTGATGGTCAGGCCAGACAGAGCAGACTTTCTGTCAGACACTGACTAGCCTGTATCCAGCTGGGGGAGTGCCACCATGGAGCACACCTAGTAGGGACCCACATCTCTCTGAGGATGCCTCCTGGCAGGGCTTTCTTGTCAACATATGGATCAGTGCGTTGTAGGGAGTTGCACTGGCACACAAATCAGTTTAGCCTAAGACTGACAGAGCAACTGGGGTTACTGTTAAGACTTGGATCAGAGATTAGTAAAATAAAGGGCTGAAGAGAAAGACTGATTGGTGGACAAGCAATACCAGAAATGAGATGAGGCAGTAAATGGCCAGAGTAAGTATCTTACAGGTATGTCTGCATTTGCTATGTTCCTCAACTGATAGAGCTAGATCTAAGAACAAAAAGGTAACACTGGCTCCTTGCAGGACAAGTGAAAAATAGAAAAATTTGTCTTATGGCTTATTCCCAGCCATGTGAGTTACTACATTACCATCAAAGCCAGCTTCTAGGGTGGAAATAAAATCGTAGTATGGAATCCAGTCAGTAACAGCTATTCAGCTTCTGCACTCACTGTCACTAGGGGTCTTACAGTCCCTTCCTGCTTTATAATGCCTTCAATAAACCTTAAAATGAAGGGTGGATCTGTCAGGGAGTGGTTTTGGTTCTGTTTGAGCTCAACAAGCCTCAAGGTTTATTGAGCTATATTTCAGGTAGGATTTGAGTAGGGACTATAGAAACCAGAGAGATACATTTTCTGCTGGGTGCAGCACATTATACATTAGAACATGAAAGGCAAGGGCTGGAAAAGGAAATGGCAAGTAGTAAATTCTGAAGGCATCAGGGTAACTACTAATGACAGGGATAGCTTTCTGAAGTAGTGTTAAGGCTCATGAAAGGAGGAACTAGAGATCTAAAATTCTGACTTGAGGAATGCAACAACATTGGGCCATGATGATGCCTAAAGACAGAGATGTGTTTAAAGTTCAACTTTGAAGTAGGTAGGTGAACTACTATGTTAAATCTGTGATACTAACAAGATGGAGATGAAAGCTGGATCTGTCAGGGGGTGCTTTAGGTTCTGTCTGAGCTCAAAGACATACTTAACATGAGAGCCAATGTAGGAATGTAAAAGATGGGCAAAATGAGAGGGCAGGATATTACCTTTGAATCAAGAACTGAATCTAGATGAAAGTAAAGAAATATTGAATTTGCAAAGGTCAGAGAGAAGGAAGTAGCAAAAATTGAATCATAACAGGGAAAAAGTGTGGACAAAAGTGGAGACAGAAAGAAAAGGCTGCATCTTTAAAATGGTATTCAGAGAACATCTATAAGTCTCATTGCTCCTATAGTGAAATTGAGAACTTCCAAAGAAATTCAAATTGAAGAACACGTGAGCTCTGCAGTGGTCAGCACAAGGAAGTTTCAGATTCTATTTGACAATTTTTATCTTGAATTCTTATTTAGTTAACAAAAGAATACCCAAGTTAAGGAGAAATAGAAATAGTTCTTTGCAGAAAATGTTATATAGCAAATTAAAAGGGACAAAGGACAGCTACCTGGGAAAACTTAGCAGAAAAATAGAGGGCTGAATGAGGAAGACTTCTCCATGAGACACTCAAAATATATATGTAAAGGTGATTACAGACATAGCCCAGCAACAGAATTCAGGGATCACAAATATTACCAAAGAAAATAGAAGATGTATATTAATCTATCAGGTTACATACAGAAGGATGGAATACAATTTCTAGTATGTGGTTATAAACAGGTCAGCAGAGCCTTAGAAGTAACAGTTAGATTTACAACAGTGAATGGAGTAATGGCTTCTTTCCATGTTATTTAACTCAATGTCTCCAAATCAGAGTCCAACTTCCAGTGCTCAATCACATTTCCTAGCCAAGACTAATTTATCAGTACAGATACAGCCAATGGCTTGAACTGGGAGCAAGAGAAACTGCTTTAAAGAAGGTGAAGCATAGTACTGAAGAATTCCAAAATGATAAAAGAAGATTAGGTAACAGCCATATGACCAACCTTGGACTTTTTAAGATGAAGGAGGATGAGATGATAATACTGTGAAGAGATATTTTGAGTTTGAGCGTTAAAAAGAAGCAGTCGATCAGATGGATACCAGGGACAGAGAGAAAGAGAGGAGATAAAACAATGAGAATCTTCTGCATCTGTGAAAGCTCTAAAGTTTAGAGGAGATATGAACTGAGAATGAGTCAAACCGTAGTATCTGCATCAATATCCTCCTGAAAGACAAACAGTGTGAACTGGTAAGAGGGGACGGACACTGGCTGGGACCTGAAGCACAGTCTAGGAATGCAAGGCCTCCACACAGGTGAGACCAGCAGCTCATAACTCGATAAAGCACGTTCTCTGAGACCTAGGTCTGCGTCTGGTGTGTTGCCAGACAACAAACTGCCTTTTTTGCCACTGCTCTTTTTACCCTGATTAGTCAGCTTGGAATGGTATTTCACAGCTGTATTCCCCTGGTTGCTAAGATAACTTTCTTAATGTCTAGCTCCAAGTAATTCAGTACTAGCAGACATGTTTTTTTCTTTCTTTTTGTTCACCAACATTGGCCTTTGGTTGAAATCTTTCTTTCTTGACATTTATATGCTTGACTTATGCTTTTATAGTCAAAACCCATTTTTTCAAACCTTCAGACTGTTACACCAAAAATAAATTAGCTACCTCCTATCAGTGACTCCTTGCTCCACTCATTCACCCATTGAACTTTTTCTTGTCCACATCTATTCAGATTAACCTATTTTTTCTTGCAAATGAGTAAACAGAATATTATCATTAGGTAAAAGGCCTGTAGTAACTGACCTTTTAAACCTACCATCAAATGAAGAATTGTTTAATTGGAAGGGTGAGAAAATTGTAATTTAAAAAATATTGTGATGAATCAGCACATGAGACTGTCAGAACAGGTTTTTTTTTTGATGAGGAGATAACCATGAATGAGGAAATCAGCAAATGAGAAATGGAAGGGAAAGGAGAGCGGAGAACACTGAAGGAACTGGAAACCACAGGAAGGTGAAGTCCAAGAACAGGAGAAGTATTAGTGATGAAGCAGAGCCACTCTTGTAGCTGAAGGCTGAGCTAAATGCAAAATATGTGATAAAGCTAGACAACACAGAGCTAAGGGGTCAAATCCATTTAGAAGCATCTTAATGAAGTTACAGAAACCAATAACAAAGATCAAGAAATTAAGGGAATGTGTACATAATTTAAAGAAGCTTAAATATAGAGAGACAGAGATTTTGAAAATGAACGGATGTATTCCATATCCCAGAATTCTAAACCCAGAATCAAATTAGAATTCAACATAATACAGCACTGAACACAGATATTACTCATAAGTTTGATAATCATTAATCCAAGAAAAAGTCCTTGGTTCCATAAACTGCTTTAATATTAGTGGATTTTGAAAGGAGAGAAGTCTATGTGTACAATAATGGAACCTACTTTAAAGTTACAAAAAGCAAAAAAAAAAAAAACACCCAAAAAAGAAGCTAGCAAACAGAAAACTAGAGGCATGCAAAGTTAAGAGGGAAGATAAAGATGTCTTTGTGATTAGTGCCTTGATCTGTTCCCTGACCATAAAAAATACTACCACATGAAGTAAATGGTGCAGCTGTTTCAAAGAGATTAAGGAAACAAGCCTAAAACTTACCTTTTGATATTGATTTAGAAAATAATTAAGAACAGCATTAATCAGCTTGAAGCCAAAGCATTAATTATGCACCAGACTGCTGATACAGAGAGAGAAACTGGATGGCATGTTTTCTGACAGAAGGCTAACTCTGTGTCACTCTTTTCTCCAAAGAATTATGAAGCTGAAACTTCTAAAGCCTCAGTGCTACAGCACCTTTTTTCAAGAATGAGACAAATCCAACATCTTGGATTGATCTATGTATGTATCAGTCATACTGGGGAGTGTCTACCTCTCATCTAAACTTACCCTCATGGTTTTCATTATATTTTAATTCTATTTGTGAACTATTATGTAGAAGAGCAGCTAAGAAAGAGATTTGATTTCTTAGGTGAATTGCATTAGGGATAGTCAAAGACACATTGGAAGGGAACTAAGAAGGAGGTGTGGCATAAAGAAGTAAGGTTTAGTGCTGGGTTTTTGAGGAAACCACTAATTATTCCAACATACCAGTTTCCTGACAGCTGTTCAGTCCCTTAAAGTTAGGGATCTCACACCTTATCTCACTATTATATTTTGTAATTGCTTTAAAGAGTTTTAAAACAGGAAAGAATACTAGTTTTAAATTCAAAATATGTGAATTAATAGTAGTCTTGATCATAAGTCTAATGAGTCACACTCTGAATTAGAAAAAACAATGGAAGATACTTTGTTGATATTCTAAAACCAATGTAAATCTGTTGATAATCTAAAAGCAAACTTGCTTCAGTATCTGAAAGCATACATGTATGCAACTAAACTTGTCTCCTTAGAAACAAAGTAATGGAAACAATTTCATTTATGTTATAACAGTCAAATTTGCACAAAACACCTCTGAAAACACAGAAAAAGATACTCTCATATGTAAAGAAATAAAGTTATAAAAGTATAGAATTGTACACTTATTACAACATCCACATATATAAAGAGTAATCTTTTTTTACAATTAGTTTTTCTACTTATGACTTTAGAAAGCAATCAAAATTATGAAAACTGCAACTGAAAACAGTATTCTGTTATTGAAATAGAAAATAGATAGTTTGCAATGGATGTGACTACCAGTTTGAATACCTCCTCAAATTTAAAAACCTCTTGCATATATTATGTAATTCGTTTATGAAAAGGGACTGGGTCATTTGTTTCCTGGAATGTAAACAAAGGATGAAAAATTCCAAAGTCATGAAATATTGAAACAACACTACATCAAAATGTCCCCTTTATGACCACGTGCAATAATAAGAACATGACAGATGCAGTATCTCACTCCATACGACTTTTTGAAAATTGGCATCTTGGAGATTAAGAGGTCATTAAGCATAGTTCACTGGATACATATACTTTTTAATATTTCATGGACACAGAAGTTTAATGCAATTAATAGTCCATGTTCTGATGATACCTGAATTTCAAGGTTTTACCATTTGTAAGTAGTTCCTAACAAAATTTAGGTAATGTCAGCTTTGGCTCAAAGTTGCAGCTCAGAGCCACAAAGGTTATGTTGAATTTATGCTCACAGCCAGGATGCATAAAAGTTAAGTCAAATTACTGAGTTATATAAGTTACAATGTCATGATAAGCAGAAATAAAACACATTATAATGTTGAGATTCACTTTCTGGGCCCTTATTGGACAATGTCTATTCTCAGGCTTTATCATTCACTATGTCTAAAGGCCTACAGAGGCCTGAAACAGCAGCATCTTGGTGAAGTGGCAAATGAGCTGTTTAAAAACTCATGAAGGAAATGAAGTAAGGAAAGTCAGAGAAAGGATGAAAGAAAGTGCCATATGAATTACTACACAGAGAATAAGTGGGCAGTAAATTAAAAATGTAATGGCTTTTTTCTCTCATGACAAGACATAACATCAGCCAGTGAGGGCTAGGGAAAATGGAGTAAAAGAGAACCAGCGTAGTATATTATACACTGTGAAGAAATTAACTTTTCAACTCCTATATGGAAACAAAATATTACTCATTCTAATGGCTACTTAGAAAAAGTCTTCAAGCAACTCCCATTCAGAAAGAAAAATAGTAGCCTAAGTGTATCCTAAATACTAAAAGTCATGAAAATAATTTCAGAACTTGAATCACACCAGTATACAGATGAGCTCTTTTCTCTACCCAGTATGCTCATTTTCCATATTCTTAGCTCTCACCTCTCATCTTTCAGCTTAAGAAAAAAGGGGTTTATCTCAGCTTCTAGAGCAGAACATATGTATACTTACTCACAAATTTAATTTTACTTCTTTCCAGACAAATAACAAACCAAGTGTTTGTTCAGCCTTACAAGTGAAATCTCAAATGTCCCTTTCACATTAAACTACTAATTTCCTTAATGGCCTTTTTAATTTTGTTTTTTAAATGTAGACTCACCTCAAAAAACCCTCAGCATACACAAAACAACAACCTCAGGTCTCACTGAACAGATGTTTGGGAAGACCTAAATATGCACAGTAGATTTGACATTTTATATCTACAGGTACTAATCTCCTATAATCAGATATATTCTGTACAGATACTTGAAGTATGTCATATGCCACCATTGATCCAAATAATCTCCAATAATGTTCATCTGATCAAAGGTCAGGAGATGTGATATTCAACAAATCACACTCAGAACAAATAATCTCCTGCCTTAGCTGTTTCTTTGCCAATAATTACAGCTTGTTTTGGGCAAGTAAACAGAATCACTTATCTTTCTCTACTTTCCATATAAAAGCTTCTCAAGAAACTCAAGTATTTAAATTCAATATTGAAGTCTGCAAATAATTAGTTCTTCATGACTAAGAAAATGAGGGTGGACTTTTTGCATTAAGTGAGCTTCACTGTCACCAGGGTAAAACAGTACTCTTTAAATGCCCCACAAATGCCTATTTGTGCTCAGTTAAACAAACCTGCTCTGAGGTGGGAGACAAGGCATAAGTTGCATTGCTCTATTCACTTATGGGCAAAGAATTGTTCCATACCTAGAACACCTGAAGGCTGTCTTGTTACAGCAGCCATAGATTTAAGGCAATTTCAAAATCAAAGAATCAAAAAATGGCTTGGGTTGGAAGGGACCTGAAATCCAGATAAATGGCATCTGTAGCCCTTCTCTTGTCCACTGATGTAGTTGAGTGGGTTGGTCAGGCAGGATTTTCCCTTAGTGAAGCTGTGCTGGCTGCCTCAAATCACCTCCCCATCCCCCTGTACTCTAGTACAGCTTGTAGGAGGATCTGTTCCATGATTTTCCCAGGCACAGAGGTGAAGCTGACAGGTAGTTCCCGGGGCCCTCCTTTCCTCCTTTTTAAAAGAGGTGTACAATGTTTTCCTTTCTCCAGTCACCTGGAAAATGTGTTCAAGGTACGTGGATAATATCAAGGAAGGCCTGTATCATTCCAGGAACTACACTCTTTAATGTGTTTTGGTACTAAATGTACACCCAAGTTCTTGAAAGGAAAGAAAAACCAGATGTTAAGCCCTCTTCCACTTCCATGAGGACTGTCTCAGCAAACCCTATTTTCTGATTTAGTTGCAGTGCTAGATGTTATGTATTACTTTAACTGGGTACACTGTCCAGGTTTCCAGTGTTACAAAGCCCTCCAGTTGATTTTCAGAATAACTTTATAAATACTTTCTCCATTGACAAAGAAATGGTGGCTGGAAATAACTGTTCAAAGCAAAGTTAGCCATAGATGTTCCATACAAGGCACAAGACCCTGAATTTTGCTACAAAGCCTCAAGAGATAAAAGGTTCATCATAAGCTGCAAATCTGTATGCATGGAATGAAGATGTTACACACACTTTTGTAAGAGACTCACAAAACCCAGGAAAAGGCTCATGTATTTTTGACCTCTTCTGTGTCAGCTAGAAATGGATCATATCAAATCAGATTCCATATTACTAACTTGTGTCGTTACTGAACAGTGTCATGTCTAGCAAACAAAACTGGTGATTGAAACAGACTTGACTATATTTAAAGTTTAAGTTACTGTGCAAATTTAGCTCATTCAGTATGAAACATATTTCGCTGGTTTTGAGTTTCTGGCCTACTAGGGAACATGCTGGCTCATCATCTTCATCTGCTGACGGAATGCTTTCTATCTTTGTTTCAGCACACTCAGCTTTTGCATTAAAGAAGTGCCTTTTTTGTTAAGCATCTGTGGATGTATTTGATATTTAGGATATAAAAAAACCCTACCTCCTGCTTGCTAGAGTAAATTCCATAACAGTACTTTTGCTGATTACTTTTTGGATTTTTCTGCCTTTTCAAAAAACAATTCGATTTTCATTCAAAGTGAAAAGGTCAAATAAACCATATGAATGTCAAGGGCTTTATCATGCTCAAGACTACATGAATGCAAATAATGTCTGTGCTGAAATCATACTGCAAAAGCTGAGATGCAATGCTAAGGATAGCCTTCATATTATGAAAAGTAAACTACAGTGACAAGAACTGAGCTCTCTTATTCAGGTCAAACTGATGATTTAGGAATGATCTGGGGTTTTTTTATGTTGACAAGCTTCTCCATGTTTCCTCTAAACATACAGAGTTAGCATCTCAATCTCAATACACTGTCTCTGCATTTTGATTCTCAAATCTCTGTATGGTCAATTCAAAATTTCTGCCAAGGGTATTATTGGCACATAAGGTGGTTCACTTGATAGAAGGTCTTAGCTTTTATGCCGGTCTGGGAAACAATCTACAGCCTCAAGCAAAAACCAAAAGTAGTAAATGCAACAATTCTATACAGTTTCTGCCAGTTTCTTAGGGTAATGTTTTGTGAAATACTGATTGGAATTTTTTTTCAGCCTTGAATGAAGACATATTTCTCTGTATTGGCTAGAAAAATGGTTAAAATAACAAAATTATATAAGACAAAGAGTAGCTTATATGGAAACATACTAAATAACAACATTGTACAAGGCCTCATTTGAAGGTCTGTTCACAATCCTTATCATCAGTGTTTAAAACTGGTTGAGAAAATAGCAGACCAAGAACAGAAAGCCTGTTTTCAAGGCAAAATGAAAATGAGCTTCACAGAATAAAACAAATGAAAGATGTTACTACTGCCAGGCAAAGGAATCAGATAGAAAAATATTTTTGCTAGAGAACTAGAAATGATGAGAAAAGAATAATTAATCTTTATAAAAAAAGAATATAGATGAAAAGGAGGAAGAGTTTCAAGTCATTGTGAAAGATTCAGAAACTGCTTTCTGTAAAAGGGACAAGTGAGTATCTCCTGTTCTAATACAAAGTCTAGCACTTTCATGATAACATTTCTAATATATGAACACCTGCAATATATAGAAAACCCTTGTTAACTTAAGCTGCACTAAGGGACATAAGGGTTGTTGAAATCTATGCTACGATTATTTCTTACCAAAATTACTAGTTCTCATTGCTTTTATGTTTCTTCACCAGCAGTACAGCCATTATTAATTCTACCTATACCACAGGCTCCATCAACTTATAATTTCAAAAGGTATTCAATCGATGTTCACCTCATCTGCCAAACGGTGACTCAAGCAATTGTACTTCCACTTACAGTATCCCATGGCACAATCCTGTAATCATTTGGCCACAGTTTAAACCAGTAGCAGAAAGGTAGATAGCCCTCTTCATTACAGAATGGCTTCAGAAGAGCTAGAAACGGCAAAGAGCCATGAACTAGAGCATCATCTGATCAGTGCAGACTCTGCAACCTGCAACATCCACCATCACATGGATGAAGCATCTTGGATGGCCATTATCATCCATGGTGTGTTCACATTACACTTCCCAGATAAGCACAACCAAACTAAGCAAAATACTCATTACATCAGCCTAGTCAGTTATGATAAAGTTCTTGAAATGAAAAAGCAATCAATACCACAATTTTCAGTTGAACTTTAAGAATGGTATTAATAGTATTCTTCATACATATGCTTTTAAGTCAAGTGAATTATTGGATTTATAGACGCTCTTTCAAAAGAAAGCGCTAACGACAATCACATCCTTTAGTTCAAGCATGAGGAAATTCAGGCTTGCAGATGGGATTCAGCCACTGGCTTAAATTTGTCCAATGTGCAACAAATGTGAAAGCAGATTCTTTCCTCAACAGTATCTCCAAACTTACTCTGCTGCCCCAACCTCAGATTCTGGCTCATCCTTCTGTAGTTGCTGACAAAAGGCAGAAATGGCAGGAGTTAGAAGACAGAGTCTGAACCTTATGGCAGAGACCAATACCTGAAATTATGTACCTGAGCAAGTTTTCCCATTTTATTTTTCTTTACAGAGGAGTTTTCTATTTTCCTATTTTTAATCTTCTTTTGATACCTTCCTTGCTAAATAGCAAAGCAGCTGCTAAAAACACAAACATGCACAACTGAGAGAAAAGGGGGAAGAGGGGTGCAAGTCTCACTGTGTATGAAAAAATTAACACTTCCTTTCCATAAGAGTAGAGGTCATGTCTAGCTGAGCTTCTTCAAGAAACAAACAACTGTAAAAAGAATATTTGAAGGTTACCTAATATGGCAATAAAATTCTTAATGAGAAAGACAAACCAAATGAAATATAACCAGAGAAGTCTCAATGCAAACACTGCCAGACCTCCACATGAAAAGGTAAGAAGTTTCTCAAAACCTTGTCTTTTTGTAGAAGTGAGAAGCATTATTACACCATTTCTAGAACAGCTGTTTGTCATACTAGTTTAGCTTACATTAGTGTCTGTCTTATTGATTTCTTTTCCCATGGCCTCCTATTTCTTATTCAGAGACTGACAGTGTTTCCACAAAAGGTGAATGACCTTCTTGGTACAATCAGCAATATCCAGCTGGCTGACCTGGGTGATGTAACACTGAACCAGCACAGCCAAGGTAGATGCAGGACTCCAGGTCCCTCCATGACAGAGCATATATCATTTTTTGGGGCACTTTGGCACCTAATTTTACTGCTCATGGGAAAATACATTTAAAGTGGATGTTCCATCAGGGTGAAAAGTAGTAATTTCCCAGAGAAATGAAAGTCTTCCCTTAGCATTTACTACAAGGAGGATGTTCCCGTCCCTGGTATAAGGATGGATCTGTAAGGCATCAGCCCACCATTACTGCAAAAAGACCTGAATTTCTTACAATAATGTTAGCTTTTCTCTGGAGAGAAATCCTGTGTATCTATCACTTCCTTGAGGTAGTCAAAATTTCTGTTTGCCTTCAAGTATTATAAATGAAGCAGAAGCTCCCATACTCCCAAAGGCTTTTCTGGATAACAGACAGGAAAGCAATTTAAGCTTGCTTTAGTCCTACTGCTTGAAAAACACAGAAGAAAATACTATATAATGCAGTGCACAGCTTCGAAACAACTTTTAAAGCATGTATTCCAGAAATATGCCAAAGCATTAATCTGTATGTGTTACAATGGCTTCAGACAAGACTTCAATCTATACTATTTAACATTTGTATGTTCCCATGAACAATTTCATATTTTAATTCTGTGAATCAGAATTATCAACTTAGTGGTGCTTTACACTTAAAAAAATAAGCACAGATTGCACAGAAATTATTCTGTGCTTTAGCTCTAATTTCCTAATTGTTATTCCAAACCACTAAAAAAATGACAAGAAAAAGAATATTTTTACCCATGCCAGAGTATCTGGTTCATGCTTAGCACAACAGCTCTCTGCCCACGCATGCATACATACATCAGAAAGACCCCAATTTCATTCTAGCATGTCTGACCTCAATCTTTCTATGCCTTGTTGTATTTTGAGTTAGCTGATTATATGCATCAAGTTATTTGTTTCAGTATGACCAGTGAAGGCCTGCATGCTGCGTATTTTCCTCTCAGCTTGCCACAACATAAGCCATAAGCAGCTTGATTATCTGACTTATCACATTCATGATAGTAATAGTACGATTCTAGTAAAAGTAAATGAGGGATAAAAATAGGCTCAAAAATAATTTCCTGGGATTTCCTGGGTTTGGTTAGTATTAAGAAAGAGCTCATAATAGCAAGAAAATTAATACTGTGGGGGACCACCAGATGGATGTTTTATTTTTCTAGTAACTAAATATAAACATGTCACAAGTCTTGCCACGAAAAACATAAAAATAGACCAAGCTCAGCTAAAACTCTTAAAACAAAACAAAAACTCCCATACTTCAGTTTACAAATTAGTAGACAATGTCATGAAGGATTATGGCAGAAATATTGTATGTCTCACGTTGTAAAAATTTTCTAAAACAAATACCTATTTGTCACACTGAGCTGCCTTATTGATTTTATAGTTTATAATCTGCTAGAGTTTCTCATCAAATTATAGTATTGAAGGAACAGATTACTGCACAGCTTGATGAGGGTTCTTCCTTACCATAGTTCTACTTGATCCTACAGCAAATCTCTTCCTTTCTTGGAAAAGGAGCAATTCATAAACCGAAGAATAAAAAGTAGCTTTTTTTCCAGTTTCAGATACACAGCACATATCCACAACACCTAAAGGAGTATGTACACATCTGATTCTATCATGTTTTCATGGATGATTTAATTTCCAGTTCAAAAGCCAAATGCATTTTTCCCCTCACTGTGAACCACAAAGTTTACCTCTGTCCTTAAAAACAAGAAGTTCTGTATTCCTTCTCCATTCCAGGTCTATGCAGATATCGGTACAAAAAACATTTTATAATCTTACTTAACTAAAAGTTAAAAGGTTTTGATTCAGTTTTACTACCGTTCAAGTTGGCAAAGGAAACTTCAGAATGATGAAACCAATTCAAATCATCTTGACCCAGAACAAACAGGAAGAAGCAAATAATGAAATATTGACAATATCCTAGGAAGGCAGACTTACCACATATGCTTTCTAACAACAAAGGAAAAGCAAAAATTCAGGTATTACACTGGGAAAAAGTTAGTCTGAGACCACAGAGACAGCTGATTTTTTTTTTTGTTTCAAAACTCATGAAATATTTTTACTTTTCTGCTGCGGCATTTAGTCTTAATTAAAACAAAAAAGCCCAAGTAAAACGTCACTCCTCAAGAGGAGATTGGGATACACTTACATTTCCCTTGTAGCACAGTTAGAACTTTTTTGTCAGTGGGCATTTCTAAACATGGAACTGCACAGTGAAAATAAATAGTTGCATGTTACATTTCCAGTTAAATCTGAGATGTTCCAAAATAGTACTGCTTTTGTTAAACCTAAACTGAGAAATACATATATATACATATATATATATATATATATAAAAGCGATTGCTTCAATACCTATTTACCAAAGTAAGCCTATTTTAAAGTCGCCAGCCCATAGCGTGATGCTCTCTTTCAGCAGTTCTAACTGAAAATTCCAAGTTTTCATTATACTGTGCTAAAAAAGCTCAGCACCACGCATAAGCAGAGGTACTAATTAATGCAGAGACTGCTAGAATGGTGCCCATGTTCCAGGTTATATTTTCTTTTCCAAGTTTGATCAATATTATCCCAGAGAGTAGTACCTTTAAAAATAACAAGATAAATAAGTCAGATGGAAACTGAACTACAGAACAGGTATGCAAGTAAAATAAGTGAAATAGGAGGAGAAATCACAAGCAAAAAATTTTTTCTAAAGCTTTTTACCTCAGAAGCGGTCTATGAATTCTTAGTCCATATAATTATGTTGGGTTAGTTAACAGATTTTTAACTGGCCACAAAAAATCCACAATGTACTAACAAAGGTAAATTCACATACAAATTCTCAAGTTTCCTTTACAAAATACACTTCAGGAGGCATGAAAAGCTGTCTTGGAATTCTCTCGGGAAGCAGATTTTCACAGATCTACTGAACCATCTGGCATTCATAGATTACTGAAAGAAACACTGAGATCATCTCTGAAATTATAGAGAAGTGGGCCAGGCCTGATTCCTGGAGAACTGTAACCAAGAAAAGCAGCATCGCTGATGCATTTAGTTAACACAAACTGATTTTACCACCTCACGGTACCACCTAATCAAAAAGGGTTGATACTGCCTCAACTGCTTTAATCATAGATAAGCAACACTCTAGAAGGTTAAAATAAATAAATGAATAAATAAATAACAAAAAAGATAAGGACTGGAGTTTAGTGCAAATTTATTAGAGCTTTTAGGAGCACAAATCTTACTGATCTCAGGGAGCTCAGATTTCGCTATTTGTAATATTACTTAAAATTTTAGAGGAAAGAGAAAATGACTTTTGACAAAGAGCTCATCAATCTGTTTGGAAATCAAAAGAAAGATGAAGGAAGACCAAAAAGCAACTTGATTACAGCAAAAGTGTCTCAAAGAGAACAAGAGGGGAACAAAAAAAAAAGCTCCTCTAGGTAGCGAAGGGCTCTTTAATATAGGGAAGAAAGCCACAACAAATATTGTCTAAAAGCTGCAGACAAATTCATGTAGGAAGGCATGAATTTTTAATAATGAGGTTGACAAATCACTCAACTCATCATTGAAGGAAGAAGGGGTTTTTTTTAGCTTCTTAGAAACAGTGACAATTTTCTCATCTGCCTCCATGTCTTCATCAGTAGGCTTGATATAGCACTTCTTTCAGTATGCAAGAATATAAATATATGCCTAATGGGACAATAACAATCTGTTAATATTTTATTTTCAAAGTGAAAGGTTTCTGCTGAAAAAACCTAGTCAAAATTAATATTTTGGGTTTTTTTAGTTTTACTGTAATCAAGTTGGGGTGTGTTGATTTTATGTACAATAGTTAAAAAGTTCAATGACTGCAGGTAATTTATTGCATTCAAAAATCCAAAGAAGAGAGAAAATATTTTTCTCAAGATAAATTTACAAATATTTAGTTTAATACTTGTGGAAAGTAAGAAAGACAGTGTTTCTGAGAGAAATCTAAAAAAAAATAATCCCTGAACATTTAGGCTTCACAGCCACAAGTTCCTATAGGTTTCTTGAGTGAATCATATGTTCACTTAATCAATGCAGACAGCATCATTACTTTCTCCAAATTATCATAAAATACTTACACTGTTATCAAAAGAACTGCTTTTGTGTTTAATATGAGTATTTCGTCTTACAGTTTTGTAAGAAATCAAGCCCATGGTGAGTTTTGATAATTGTGAATGAATAGTGAAAGAACACTGCTTGGAAGAAAAAAATTTCTTCCATTTTCATCCCCACTCCTGTCTCAAGTCTGTTTCCTGATTGTTTCAGCATCTTGGCAATTTCAAGTTCACTGAAATTGAATTCACATTTCAAACATGTGAAATAGTCATTTTCTGATTAGCTGAGCTGAAGAAAAAGTGAATAATATCTGACTTCTGATTTGAACAAACTGCCTGTTATTGATTCAGTTCTCACCAACATTCACCTCAACCCAGGTCCAACTTTTACTAGCAGATCACTACTCCTGCTGCTACCAGTTCAGCTGGGAAACCACATCACTGTAACATTTTCAGAATTGTATACTATTCAGCAAACTGTTAGGATGGTAGGCTGGTAAGTAACCATTTATCTACATTTTTGGTTATTTGCTGCTCCATGGCAGAACCCCAAGCAGAAAAAAATAGAAATCATAACACCAATGAAAATCTAATATCTAGGATTAGATATTCCAGTGTGACAAACCATGAACTTAGTATATCTAAAAAAATTGTACTAATGAAATAAACTCCTGAGTCTACAATGTCCAAGTAGTCACTAAATAATCATGGGTTGCTTGTATACAGTTGTGGTGCAGAAGTCTAAATAATCATCCATCCAGAAAAAGAAAAGCTAGGTGGTGACAAATCTTGGAAGGGCCAGTCAGCCCTTTTAGTAGATTTTACAACAAAGAGGGGGCAAGTAGAAAAGGATGAAGTAGAAAAGTAGAAAAGGATGCAAATGCCTAATTCTAGTAAAGCAGAATGCATGAGCTTTCATACTCATAAGCAAATCAAATTTCTTTATTTAATGGGTCTTCAGAAAAATCTCTACTGGTGTAGTAACTTCATACTTCACTGAATCACAATAACTGTATCAGCTCTTAGTTTGTTGTGGTTTTTTGTTGTGGTTGTTTTGGGGTTTTATTTCCCAAAATTGTAAAAGGTCTGTGCAATTTTTAAACTGCATCTGAATAAAATGTGTGGCATTCCCAAGTTTCTGGAAACATTTAAAACACTACTGGAGCTCATTTTACAACTAAATGCACTACCTTAAGCATTATTCAGTTACATGAAATCAATCTCCTTGTGTCTGAGTTCCAGTATCATGTTATCAGTTTAGAAAATAATGTTTTTCATTTCTCTTTCTTCTTGCATTTGAAATAGGTTATATTACATTACTTATCTATATAATTCAAGTACACAGAAAATAATTTAAAATGTTTCACCCGCAAGTCTAGCTCTTCTTTCTTCTAATGAGAAAAATTAATATTTCAGCCTTTATACTAGTTGTATAACTGTTGGAAAACCAAATGCTGGTAAGAGAATGCCAAGTTGCCCCTTCCCCAACCAAAGGAAAGTCCTTATTACTTGCAATCCAGAGAAGCTTGTTGTTCAACATCAAAACCTAACTCCATACCAGCCATTATACCTAACACATAGCTTCCTAAAGATAAGATTCATTCACTCCTCTATTGGTTATCTACACGTATGTTTTAAACTAGGAAGACACAAACGATTTTGAATATGTTTTTTACATATCACTGTAGAAGAACATCTATCACAGTAACTACTTCTGTAAGAAAGATATAGCTGCTTGGTAGCTCTGTTGAAATAATTTGGACTATAAATAGGCAGAAATAGATTATTGACAGGAGGTATGGCCTTATGGCTCTATTTCATCCCCCAGCATTAACACACCCCTTGTGAAAGGGACTGCAACTCTTTTCCAGCCTCCCATCAACATGCACAGAGGCTATGGTAGTTGAAGTGCTCAGGCAAACTGACTTCAACCTTGACTGCTCCCAGGGATAAGAAAAAACCTTTAGCCTAGAAACCTAGACTATTTCTGTGGATTCAGGAAGTGTTTGAACTGATGCCTATGGAAATATAATCTGCAAACAGAAAGCAAAGTATATCATGCCATCATTTGGACAAGATCCTTGCATTCCTCAAAGATAAACTTGTATATTTCTATAAATTGCTAGAAATCCCCCCAGTAGCAGGCTGATTGAGTCTATATTTTGATTTCAAAGAATCTTGAAAGCCATTCAACAGATGGGTCTGGAATATTTTTACCTCGTCACTTGCACCTGAATAGAAGAGCCCTCCCTTCAATACAGCAAATATGTGCAAGCTTTATAAACATGTTCTCAGTTGGTCAGGGCTTTTGTGAGACTGGGAAAGCTTAGTTTCAATGGCCAGAAGACCAATTCTTCTCTCTTGGATGACAGCTATGGAGTACAGACCACTAGAGTCAACCTTCTTTTCCTCGTAAAAATCCTACAACACAATACCAAATCAGGATTCTCAGAAGTCTCTGATCTGCAGAAGTCACATCGACAGCTCAGCTTAAGATACTCCTATGTTGGCCCCTTCAACAGACATATATATCAAGAATGTGTGTGAAGAGAAGATATGAAAAAGAACGTAAAGACAATGACACATAATTTATTCTTATTTTTAGTGAAAAGCTCTAATTACTCTTCGCCTGAAATAGACTTCATTGTAATCTATTATCAAGCTCAATTTTAACTCTATTTGGAGAACTAAAAAAGAGATATTCTGCTTAATTTTATTTTCAAGTGGAGCATGCAATACGTGAAAATATAAGTACATATTCATACATATACATGTATCTGTAATATGGAATGCAAATACTGCATAGGAAGATTCTCCTGTTAGAGCTGAAAGTGCTTTAAACGTTATAGAATCAATGGAACAACAAACAATTAATATCTTTAGTATAACATTGAGTTATTTCAATATAAAAATCTGAAGAAGCAATGTAAATCTGTGTTTATGCCAGCATAATCAGCTATGATCTGTGGAAGCACTTTTAAAATTAAAACAGGAATCATAGTACATTGCATAAGGACTTGGACGGAAGCTTGTTATATCAGCTTTCTTTTTAATTTCTATTAGGTGATAACATAAAACAATTTTATTACTTCAAGTGCATTTTTCAAGCTCACAGAATAAAACAAAAGAACTTGGGCTGCTCAGAAAAGAACATCATCATTAGAATGTAAAGCCAGGGAATAAGAATAATGTTTATGAAATACTTTCAGGAGAGCATACAAGACCTGAATCTCTTTTTAACACATGGACAATAATGAAAACTATCAGTGGCCAGATGTTTTTACATATCTATTTAAGTACTTTTAGGACTTCTCAGATTCTACACTGCATTAATAAAATAAGTGTAACCTTAGTACTTACCCACAGATGCATAATCATTGGGAAGTTCAGGATAAAGTTTGTTTGTATTCTTTTTAGCTGAAGGCAAAAATAAAGCAGCAACTTATATGACATGCTTACATATATTATTTTATACACTGCTCTTCTAATACAAGTTCAACAATTATTAAATTATTGCAGCTAACTAAGGAGCAGCGCAGAAGAAAGAAACACAGACTTTGCCTCATATCCTTTACTAGAGAATTAAGTTAACAAAAGGAGCTGCACAGTAAAGCCTCACTTTGAATGAAAGCACTTTGTTAAGAGAAACTGTCAAAGAGCCAAAATTCTGCCTCTTCTGCTCTACTGTAAAATCTCTAATGATTAAAATATAATGACAACCTAAAGAGAAACTATGATTTCTAGAAACCAAAAGTTTCTAGAACTAGGACTAGCAGTTTCTAGTAGGACTCTTCTTTTTACTAAGAAGTTTCATTGTACTATGGGGCTTCTATGTATCTAGTAAAATAAACATTTCCTTTGAATTATTACATGATTCTGTAACTAGAAAAACACTGTTTCTCTAGCAAATCTGTCAGAGAGAAAAGTTTTATTAATAGAAAACAAACAAACAAACAAACAAACAAATCCTTTACTCTTTATCACTTATGGCACTATATCAACATGCTTTCAGTGTTTGTCCAAGGAACAGTATTTAAAAAACATTTTTATAGAGGCAGCTGCTATAATAACTGCATAATATTCATTAGCTTTAATGCTCTGATTTTATGAAGAGAGTTAATTAGTCATTCTCAAAAATTTTCACCTGGTGGTGTAGGTCTAACAGTGGGTTTAGGTGGCTCTGGTCTGGATGATGGCCTAGCAGGTGGGTCATTTACCTAAAATACACAAATTTTTAAAAATGTTGCATCACATCTGGACCTAGATTGTGACTTCAGAGCCTAGAAGTATGTTAAGTTACACTGAAAATAAAAAATTAAATTAGTCTTTCTCCACGGAACTTGTAGGAACTCAAGAAGCATACTAAACACTAGTAACATACACAACACTGAAGTAAATCACAACGGGTTTAACAAAGGTTAAAGTAAATGCTTTGTCTATCAGTAACATCAACATCTGTAAGAAAGTGTTTTCTGCAGTCCCAGTATTACATTATAAATGTGATTGTTTTAATGGAAGACAGAAGAAGTAGAAAAACTGAGAGTATCCAATTTGCAATTAACTTGATTAAAAATACTTTATCAAACATTCCTAATCATGGCCTCAGATTTGATAATGCACAATTACAAAACAAGGATATACTTTGTTATTCTGGAAGATGCAAAACAAACCCAGCAAAATGCTTGTCCACAAAAGCCTAGCAGGGAAATACTTGAACAAATGTTCCACATGCAGTAAATGACATGCTATGCCTTCAATCATCCAATAGAGAAGTTAAAAATGCCACACAAACATCAGCATTAACACTGACTAGGAACAGCTCAGGAACAGAGAAAGCCTATATGAAAAAGAAATGCACAAACCCTTCTTTGTTCTCTTACAGATTTGCCTGGATTATTTTTTTGCTCTTCATTTTCATACACTTCAGTGAAGGATGCTAGAGTTTCATAAAGATCATTTGCTTGAGCAGGGAAAGGCACATCACCAAGCAGGATGGCACTAGCCCGGATGTCTTGCCCATAAAACCTGAAACAAAAAAATAAAAATGGCAGGTAGTTGACTATTATTACATTTCAAGTTTCAGATAATTCACTTTGTGCAAATGGTCCCTATCTCCATTCCTGGCCCTGCATTTTTCGTACTGATCCTATTATGAGAAATGACAGAACTAGCTCAAAGCTGTAAATTTGGAATACTGACACAGCCCCCATTTCCCCGCACCACAAGGAGGAAGTAGAGAAGCTGTGATTGAAGTTGAGTCCAGTAAGATGGAAGCTACGGGGGAGAAAGGTGTTGCTTTCTAGATTTGTTCTTATTTCTCATTATCCTATTCTCTTATTAACTGAAAATAAATTAAACTAATTTCCCCTTGATGAAGTTGGAGTTCTTTTGACTGAAATAGCAATTAGTAAGTGATCTCACTGCCTTTATCTCAACTTAGGAGTTTGTCATCACACTTTTTCTTCTCTCATCCTGTTGACGAGGGGGAGTGACAAAGCAACTGGGCTGGCATGTGGTGGCTAAGGTCAACTTGCCACAGATTCCTAAACATTTAGCATCATCTCAATACCCATTGCAAGATGTCTAAATTGAAGAAAACCTTTCCCTCAAGAAATTCTAAACTGAGTATAGTATGTTTTCACAAAAACATCTTTTTCCAAAGTGAATGTGTCTTAGTTAATTCTGTCACTATGCTTTCACTGAATCTTCTAGATTTTAAGAGAGCTTACTTGCGATTTGTTTCTTTCCTTTCAATTAAACAGGTTCCTTCCAGAGATACACCTGCAAACAGTCCTCGAGATTTGCAGTATGTATAGACAGCAGCAGAGCTTCTCAGGGCAACGTCCCCTTCTAAGTTTCTAGAAGGAAAAATTTTTGTTGATATTCTTCAATACCGTTTTGTAGCATGAACAGCAATTGTCTTTTTCTTTTAATCCTTCCTTTTATTTTAACCCTATTTTCAGACAGAAGCACAGAACAATGTTGTCTCATATGAGTGCTCCCCACTAGGTCTCTAAGAAACCAGACTGTTCATGGCTTATGACTCAAAACAATCAAGGAGGCTTCAGGGTGATTTGCTGAGGCCAGGTTTGCATCCTTCGATGGTAGGTGAGTTTTGGTGTGCAGTGAGATTCACTCAGGACAGAGGGGGTGGCTGCAAGCCAGGCTTTCAGGCTGGTAAGAGGCAAATCCTGCAAGGTGGGTTGGCACCTTTTATCACAGTCATTGTTCTCCCTTACACAACTCCCAATCCCTCCCCCAGGAAGGTCTGATGGGGCATAACTGACTCAGTGCACTGACAAGAGAGGCAGCTGTCATGTCTGAGAAGGGATCATAAACCATCAAAGACCCCCAAAGCACCCCCAGACTGATTCCTGAGGTCTTGCACCAGAGGACTGAACGTGATGCAAATGGATACAACAAATCCAGAGCCTGTGGCAAGAGACAGTGTCAAACCTCCCAACCACGGGAGGAACCTGGGTGTTCCCAACTAGCCTGAATATATATTAATCCATTGAAGTCTAAGCTTTTTGGAACCCTTACCACGGAGAAGACCAGAAGAAGATCAACAGGACACTGTTGGGAACCAAAGAGTGGGGACATTTTTTACTCAGTCTGTCTCTCTGTCACTCTTTCTCTCCCCTCTTCCTCTTTTTCTATTTCTTTCTCTCTCTCTCCCCCACTCCCATTTACTCTTAAATAAAATCCATACCATTGACTTCATCATATGGTCTTGTTTGCACCTTATTTGGGCAGAGGCATCTCTGTAATAATTTCAATAACTGGATCTTAACAGCCTCTTCTGAAAACTATTAAGCCACACTTTAATCACGTTTTAAAATGATCTGATTATGTTTGGACTGGTGACTGAAACCTTGTTCAGTATTTCCAAATCCTCCTAGACTTTATGGTCAGCACAAAACACTTGAAGTAAGGCCTTATTGGACCTCAACAGATTTGGAAGATTACAGTATTTGTCCTTCACAGGATCATTAATATTTTAGATTTAAAGACACATCAGAGACTCATCTCAAAATGGATATAACATCAAATTGAGAGCAGGTTGCTCTGGATTTTGTTCACCCAGTTTTTGAAGAATTCTAAGGATATAATTCCACAGACACTCTGCACAACCTGTATCAGCACTCAATTTTATTAATGTCAATTTTTTTTCTCATATCCAGTCAGAACCTTCCTTGTTTCGATATATGACTGCTACCTCTCATTGTCTTGCCATGCACCTCTGTAACGAACTGGGGTCTGTCTTCTTGGTGATGCCCTGTTGGGAACGCAGCCTCAGAAGGCCTTCTCTCATCCAGGTTCAATAAACTGAGCTCCCCCAGTCTCATCATTCACACACTGCATTTCCCTGGCCATTTAGGTAGTTGTTCACTGCACACACTCAGATTTATAAACAACTTTCCGCATTTCTGGGTTAAAACTCAACACAATATTCTAGGCCCAGTGTATGAAATGTCAAGCAAAGGGGAACAATCACTTTCTGTATCTACTGGTTACAGTCCTGTTGATGCAACCCCCTACACTGTTCACTGCCTTTTCTGCCAGGAATCAACTGCTGGCTTAGCCCCACTGCCCACCAGGATCCCAGAACCTTCTGTATGGGGCAGCTGCTCAGCCTGGCAGGGGATTCATCCAAGGAACTTCTCCTAGGAGTGCAGAACTTTGCACTTACCCTTGCTTCATTTCATGGGGTTTCATGTTGAATCTTTGCTCTACACACTCTAGGTCCATTGTCTGAATGGTGGCTCTACCCTGAAGTGCATTGGCTGCAACCCCAGGTTTCTGATCATCCACAAACTTGAAGAGTATATTTTACAACTGCTCCTCTAGGTCACTGATAAAAATGCCAAGCAGGACAGGTCCTAGAAGAGTCTCCTGAGGAATTCCAAAGAAATCTGGCTACAGATTTCAACATGAACCATTTACCACTGCTCTTCTAACCTGATGATCTGGTTCTTCACCTGTCTGCTAGTCTCCTCATCCTGACACCTATGTACCAGCTTGGACACAGAGATGTTGCAGGACAGTGTACTAAATGTCTTTGTAGGACAAGATGACATTCACTGCCCTTCCCTGATCCACAGATCTCTCTCTCTTCTGTGAAATAACTATCATCCTGTTTTCTTGTTAGAAAAGATTAAAAACCATCAGTAAAAACGTCATCGTCGTAAAAGAAACAGCCACAAGGAGGCACGTATTCTATACGCAGAGTCTGCGGCAGCTGGGCTTGGTAAGCCTGGAGAAGAAGAGAAGACTTGGGGCAAACCTAAAAGCAGGCTTCAAGTATCTATGGAGAGGTAATCAAGAGTATAAAGCCAGGCTCTTTATAGCAGCGTATGGTGGAAGAATAAAATGCTATTGACGTAAATAGAAAGAAGAAATACTTTGACTGGATGTAAGGCAGGATAGCTGAACAGTAGAGCAGGTTGCCCAGAGAACCAAACAGTCTCCATCACTGGGGATTTTCAAGAACCAACTGGAAAAAAGGACTGAGCAACCTGATCTAAGTTGTAACTTATCTCCTGCTTTGAGCAGAAGGTTGGAGCAGCAGTCTTGCAAGGTTCATTTCCAAGTTAAATTATTCAATGGTTATTTTACCTCATCCTTCAAAGTAAACAGGTTTAACCACTGAAAGGTTTAAAAGAAATTATTTGGTGTAGTCTTTATTTACTGTTGGGCAGATCTGTGGTGACAGAAAGCACAGACCCATATGTTACTGAAAATCATAGTTACATCAGGCACAGAAGCACCTGTGCTCTTCACTGAGCCTAGCCAAGCAGTCTCGTGCAAAAAGAGAGCAAACCTCAGAACAGTTTCCTTCTATCAATAAATGACTTAAGCAGGAAAGAAAAAAAATGAAAGTGATTGGCAAGAACAATATGGTCCAGTCAGCCTACAGGTTGCCCAGGTTGTTCTGTAACATATAAAAAAAAATGCCACATCAATGTGGCTTTTAAAAATTATCTTCATATATGCCTTATTAGGAAAGCATTTTACCCACCTCCCCAGAGGTCCAATTGCCACTGTAAGGTTTCCTCCAAGTGTAAGATTCCCTCCTTTGGCAAAAGCTTCTACTGCTCTTTCATGATTCAGTATTATCACTAAGTCTGAGACCTATAAAATATCAAATAAAAGTACTATGCTTTTTAAGAAGAAAGAACAGCACAAGAGAAGAACTTTCTTTCTTGTAAAGGATTATTTTGAAACAGCTTTAATGACAAAGTTGATCCTTTTTCTGCAAGGTATTTTGAAATGAAAAATCCTTTCAACTACTTTTTTAATCAAATTTGACTAATTTTTTTCAAAGTGCTGATATGGTCAGTATGTGATAAACAAAAACTATAACAGAAACTCTATCTTAATTCAAGATTTCTAATTGACAACTTCTTAGTTTCTATGGCTTATACAAACAATTATGAATGCATTTTCAGATGTGAATAATTTTGATTCTTCCATAATTATATTAATAAAGGCAAGACAGAACTTACTAAACAGAAATTCCTGTCCAAAGAATAAAAAGCAAAAAGGGTACAAGTGCTATCGATAAAAATTTATTTTCTTGACAGGAGTTTAATATATCTGTGTGTGGGTGTGTGTGTATATTAATTAACTTTTTAAGACTTGAATATGAGATGTAGTCAGTTGCTTCAAGGACCTATTAAACCTAATAATTGAAAAGGTAGCAATGCACCCAAGGACTACTGCACCTGATCTTTCATCTGATGGACTTGACTGAAAGCCAGGTTCAGAAGAAAACTTTCAACTTACCCCAAATTCCAAACAGTGACAGCAGGGAATACAAGAGGAAATACCAGATTATTTGCAAAACAAGGCTGTCCTAGAAGTATTACACACAGCATAAGAGCGGTATTTGTTATTAGCCCCTTGGTAACCTCCACCCCATCCCAAACAAAAGATGGCTACAGGAGCAGTTTCTGAATGATCCAGGGATGGAGGGAGAATGTCTTTCAGGATATTGATTCCTCTTCTTATCCATTAAGAGGATGAATCCATTGTTAAAGATAAGCAAATCCAGACTGAGCAAACCTTCAAGGAAAGCATTTATATTAATTTTAAAACTTGTCTTTTATTTGAGGTACCAAGTCGCTGTGACTTCTGAAGTTTGTGATTTCCTTCTTGTTATTTAAAACCATCCATAAGTATCAGTACAACTATATCAACTATAATCTGTCCTACAGGAAGAAATTTCACCTAGTTTCTAAAACGTCTAAGTTTATAAAGGACTAGAAGAATACTGAAATTGGACTCTGGGCTACTAAGTCACTCAGGTATTTCTGAATAACCTATATTTTCTACAAGAAATAAAAAAAGATTGTGTTGTAATAATGCAAGTAAGGAAAAAGCATTTTGTAAGCTGACTAAAATTTCAAATGAAGGGCACAGTATTACTCAGAGAAAAAACCCCTCACAAATAGCTTCTGTATTGAAATTATTTGTTTAAGTATCAATAGGAAATGTCTATGTTATCCAAAATATCAGATGGGGATGATTAAAAGAAAATTTTCATAGATTAATCAAACCACATGAAGATGCTTAAAATGAAAGAAAAAACCAAACAAACCCCACAACAAAACAAACTCTGGGGCTTAAACTGAACACTTTATAATGCATTCAGATCCTGTTGTCCAAAGAAAATCCAACAACCAAAGAAAATCCCTTACAAAAATTAATTATTTTGTATTCACATTATCCTTTAAAAAGTGCATGCAATAATGCCTGAGACCACCCAGTGAACAATGAGGAGAAATTGTGAATGAAATGAAATGAAATGAAATGAAATGAAATGAAATGAAATATTGATCTGTTGCTCATTTTGTGAGTGCTCCTGACTGGCTGCCAGGACTGGGATAGCTGGCTAGTCGTAGATGTACTGGGGGCTGACATGGATCACCCAGGTCAGCTATACATGGATTCACCTGAAGAGCAGAATGCCCATTAAAAGAGATCTTGTTGGCAGCATATTGTTCCTCTGATTTTCTTTGGGAATCGGCAGAACAGAAACTAAGCAGAGAAAAAGAGAAGGATGAGTCTGGAGGCTAGGGTGGGGAAGCAGAGGAAAGATGAAAACATACGAGTGTGAGGGAGCTGTGAGGAAGAAGAAATGGGAAGCAGAGGCAGAGTGCTGTCAGGGTTCAGCTCACCAGGGTTTCTTTGAATATGCTGGAAGTCCTTTACCTAAGCATTTCTGCTGGCTGGAAACTGGCTCCTTTCCTATAGTATTCCTTCAGAAGAGGCATCACCAGTTTTGGTGCTTTCAAACTGAAGGGTCGTGTCAGTAACAAGTGTGAGTGGGAAATGTGTGAAGTACAGAAACATTAACTGGAGTCCATTTCACTCCAGCTTCAGTTCTTTACACTGTTTCTTGACAGATGGAGTCCCTGTGCTCTTCAGCAAAGCATTTGACACAGTATTAAGTATAGGATACTTTTTCAATTAACTTCAATTGTCTTACATATGAACACTGACCGGAAGCTTTCCATCAGTGAAAAATTCAGTCTGCTAGAAGTGAGAAATCAAGGAAATAAGTGTCATGTCACTTCTTTTCATCTAAATGTCTCCTAACAATTCGACTGATAGGATCAAAACCTCACTTTTGTTTGTCTTGCATAAATGGATTAGAAAATGTTTTTTCCACATAAAAGTAGATTCTACTATCTCACTAACACTTAGATCTTTGTCAATGAATTTTAATTTCTTGCAAAAAAAGTTACCAACAAGTATTTCAAATACAAAATCATACCTCAATTCCAATTTCAAATCCACCACCAAGGCCAGCAATTCCTATTGCAGAAGGAGCAGACCAGGCTGTCGTGTAAAACAAGATAAATTTATGGAATTTTAACCATATATTACAAGAAATACTCGATTTATTATTACACTTAAAAAATGCTAACGAATTCTTTATTTAAAACTATGTTCAAAACCACTACAATAGAATCATAACTATAATGCTTCATCCTACAGGAAAGGATCTAAGAAATACGAACCCTCACGATCTAAACAATTACTTGTTACACATTATTTATCATACACTTGTTCATAATCAGATATAATAAATTTTTCTAATTAATTTTATACTATATACTTTTATATTTCATCCTTTTCCACAAAGATACTGAAAGCATTTACGTTTGGTCAAACAAAGGTACAAAGATCTGAAAACAGCTTTCACACCAAACATTGTCACCTGTCACCTACTTGCCTGACTCATCACACATCTCCTGTTTTATGCTGTAAAAAGAATAATGAAAAAAAATATTTTTATCTCTTTTAATTCTCTCATGAAGTACAAAAGGAAAATACCCACTTACTTCCATTAGGAAGACGAGCTAATACAATTCCACTTCCACCTCGAGCAGTCACCAAAAATCCAGCTTTGATAACAGACAAAACTGCAAGGCCCTTGGCTTTAGCTATTACGTGAGCTGAAACAGCAAAATCATTTATTCAAGACCTTGTAAGAGAAGTTCTAAGACAAGGGAAAAACAACTCAACATTTAACAAATTTGAACACAAAGGTCAAACAATTGAAGCAATAGCTTAAAGAAAATGGCTAAAAAAGTTGAACTGATAATGACACCACAGAGAACCACAAACCTATCTGCAGGTCACATTAGCCTTTGACAATCTATACACTGCCACAACTGCTTCACCTGTCCTGATTAGCTTGCATAGAATGAGTTTGTTTAGTGCCACACACATTGTGAGTGAGTACCCTGGGCAAGATAAACAGAAAACAGGCAGTGAATAGCTGACAACCATGTCTCCACAAAGTTTTGGAGGAGTCCAAATTTAAATCACAGCAACACACAGCAGCCTAAGAAGTTTGTATCATTAGACAATGTTTGTGGCAAATTACAGTGTCATCATCCCACAAATCTTGTTGCAGACCTTCCAGAACGTAACAGTTATGGATTCAAAAACACAACCAGGTGGAGGAAGACACTTGAAGAAACACAGAGTAAAAACTACAAAAATAAAGAGGACAGCAGCAAATAAGGGTGCTGAACCAGTATCAAAAGGAAAATGCACCCTGATCTCTTTGCTTCATCTCATTTTCATCTAGCTAATTCTAATCAACACAGATATTCAAGAGCTAGAGCTACTATTCCAGGTTCTCTCTTAAGAAGATACATTTACAGGGTTGAGCATGAGACATCCATCCATCCCAAAGGGAAGCCTTCCAGTGCAGGTACCTTGTAGTGGTAAACATTCAAAAGATCTCTCCCAGTAAGTAGCATCTGCCAAGAACACAGCAAACTGAAACCCTTTATTTCCAAAACATCTTCAAAGAAGTTATGGCACCCAAAATCTTCATTCATCTCTAAGTTGTGGTCAGTGAAAACAGAGGGAATTGGTAAAGACAGCATGACTGCAACACAGGAGAGTGCTGAAGGTTTTGCTGAATCAAAGCATTTTCTTACTCACGTGGTATAATTTTATCTGGTCCATTTCTGGAAGTTATTTCTGTAAATTCTCGTAGTATTTTAGCTGCCTTTTTAGCTTCTGACTTCAGGTTGGAAGGTATAGGGTTGTTCACTGTAAAACACGAAAGAAATCAATCACGGTCAGTTTAGGATATCTCATATGAAAAAAACAGTATCATTTGTATGGGAAAAGTGGTTCTTTACAAATAAAGAGTAAATCAAACAAACATAGCAAGCAAATATAAGAAATTATCTTCTGCATACAATCCACATTTTGTTTCTGACAGTTTTAACTGAAGACACCACTTAGGAAAACACACAACCCTGATTCTTTTATGCAATTTCTTTCTCTTGTACTTGTTCAGAATCCACACTGGTAACAGCAAGGGTGTTGGACACACATCCTCAGTTGTTCCTGTCACTACTTATTTATGGGTTTATTGCATACGAATTTGTCTAATGCCTTTTCAAACCTGCTGATACTCTGCCTTTGGTATTTCTGCAGCAGCAGTTCACCACCTACTTAAAGAAATACGTGCTCTGTTTTAAATTAATCTGCTAGTTACAGTGAATGGCTGCTAGCTCAAGTCTCACAAGTTCTGGTGAATGCCTAATGCATTCAACTTATCTACTACTTTCATGCTTTTATAAATAGTCAAAGCCCCCAGCCTTCTCCACTCTTGCAGGAGTCTCAGCCTCCTTGGTCTCTCCTCAAGGAAGTTGTTCCATCACTGACCACTCTAAATGCTCTTCTCCATACCACCGTCAACTCTGCTGTCCTTCAAACAGCAGAGCAACTGGTAACTGGTGACTCATGAACACTGAAAGTTTCACACCTCTTCAGGACACTTCTCTTACAGAGCTAAAAATGTGGCATGTTCTGAAAGTGAAAACAAATCTGCTTCAGACCAAGAAATTTCCTTTAGAAATCTACTTCCTGTTGAAGGTCTTATCAATATTTTCTTTCCAATGTGATTTAACATAACCCCCTCAAGTATTTCAGCTGAGGAAAAAGCACAGATTACAGATAATTTATGTTTATTTTATAAAGCTGCAGAGTACAGTAGCAACCACACAAAATCTTGAAATGTATTCTCCAAACCAATAAGGTCATAAAGTCTACAGAAGTTAGTTTATTCCATTTTGATCCACCAGATCTGCTGTCACTAGTCAATGACTGGACAGAATCAAGTATTATAAAATATTAGTATTCTGCAACATTATAAATACATCTTATGTATGAATGTTTCACCTGTGGATTTGCAGAAAGAAGCCTTAGTGCAGTTAAAGAGATAGGAGTTAGTCTTGATTGTTACATCTACTAAAATCCCCCAGAGCTATCACTTAAATTATTCTTGTTTTCCTGTCTGGACATAACAACACTCACTATTTCCAAGATTATCAGCAACAAACTGTCCAGCTAACACATTAATATATTGCCAGACCAAAGATGCATCCAGTCTCATTTCATATCTCTAAAAAAAACTAGCGACAGCATATCTGTAAAATTCTACTGTTCCTAAGTTCACAAACACATAAAAAAGACTCTGCTTTGTGAAACAACATTCACTCAAAAGTGGACTATTTTATAAATTGGCATTCCCTGAACATTCATTCATCTCTTCATTCCAGGCATCATTCCCACCCAAAACTAAGGAGAAGAGGACTAAATACATTTTGAGATTACGTCAGTGAAGCTTAGAGAGCAATTCAACTCAAGCCAAGTGAAGTGCATAGCAGCAAGTCAGCCAAGTTTCTGTCCAGGCTCCATCGACTAGAGTATGATACACCTCCACTTTTCAAGGAGAAGACTATTCATCTAGTATGTTCTCCAGGCAAGAAGGAAGATTCCAAGAATAAGAGAGATTTTGACAGCTGAAAGTCTGGATTAGCATCCCTGAGACAGCTTGCAGCAACATTTGGCTTTGGTGAAGATGCAGCAGGTATAACCTTGGAGAGTTTGAAGTGACTCAGTCATCAGAAGGCTGTGCAGAAATATCAGCCTCTCTGAGAACAAAAGGGAATGTATAGAATGCAACAGACTCTAAACCACACTGCAGTATCAGAGTAGAAATATTAATTCTATATCCTAACCAACCCTTCTCTTTTCAGAAGATTAAGATGATAGGCAAGACCCTGAGTGTGAAAGGATAGGAGAAGGCGAAGTCCTAAGAGCTTGGGATATTCTGAAAAATTCTTGCCAGATGAATTTTCTCTGACAGTTACGGTGCTGAAATTGTCAAACTGCTTGCAGGAGTTTTGAACATGCATTTCTTCTGTGATTGGAAGGCTTTCCCAGGCTGGAACCTGGCTATGTGGCAAAAAGAGAGGCCCGTGTAGCCCAAATAAAACATGAACTCAAATTGCTTCTGGTAGATTAACAAACTGGGGTGGAGCAAATGTCTCCATTACTTCTGTTGTTTGCACTTCACTCTGCAATTTCAAGGTCAGAGGGCAAACATGACCAGCATGTTGTAAGAGAAAAATAAGATTTCTGCCTTTGTCTGGAGATACACTGAGGCAGTCCCAAAAAGCATACTGCAACACCATTCTTCTCAAGAAGGCACAAAGAATAAACGTAGCATATTATAATTATAATTAACATTGTAATACACAGTGCATGTCCATTTGCAAAATCAGGTGAACGCTTCTATATGTAGGTTTTCTCTTAAGATACTTTGCAAGTCTTGAGGTCTCAAGTTGGGAAGGATCACCTACCCAGTCTACCAAAAATACACATTTCATGCTACTTAATTATTCTTATGGTTGAGTAAGATTAAACTGTGGTAAAATGGCCATCTATGGACAGTGGCAAAATGGACAGTGCCTGACCATGCAGTGCTTCTAGCAAAGTGATCAAGACAATGAAAATAAGACCTGTACACTGGAGACAAGAAAACACTGGGGAGATGAAAATATCAGGGAGTTAAAAAAACATTACTGAACAAAAGCAAGCATTATCCAGCTTCTAGATTAGAGTAATAAAATAAACTTCGGTGCTCTGCTCAAACTTTTCTTCCTTGTCTTTGCAGGCATTCCTTCTTCCCTTTCGCTTCTCTTTGGCTGATCTCAGAATTTGGAGAAACATCTCCAATTATTCTTCCTACTACTAAAAAAAAAAAAAAAACAAACAAAAAAACCTCTTACCTAAATCCATTGAGAAAACATGAGGTGTTTTCCGACCTAAAAGTCTGCAAACAGGAAGGATAGAGTGGGGGAAGAAAATAAAATCAATTTAGAGTTTTCATAAGAATTTTCAGATTCAGAATTGCTTCAGAAAGATTTGATGGTTACCAGAAAACACTGAGTGCATGGCACTGTGCATGTAGGAGCTACTATTTAATTGAAGACAATTCAAAGCTGAACTTCAGGCATCAGCAAATGTAATACTGTTACTACCTCACTGTCCCTTCATCTCTCAATATATAACTGGTTGCTGTGAGCAATCTGCTCTAGTCAAAGGTGTCCCTGCCTATTGCAGGAGGGGTTGGATTAGAAGTCCTTTTCCCTTCCAACCCAAACAATTCTATGTCTTACCTGCAGTACAATTCCAAAAACTGTATTTTAAAATACGAACTTCGCACAGAAGAATAGCATTACTTAAGCAAATTGAAAATTACGTATTTTCATTCCAACCCTTCTAAAAGGGTAATTTTTTTTGGTGCCACATAGTGTGGTGTTTATTACCAGCGAATGAAGAAACTGAAGACATTCATCTCACTGTACACTACCAACAGGAAGCACAGGAAAGCTTAACTTCCTATCCTCAAACTAACACCAGTAACTTCACTTTCTTCCTGTAGCACTTGTTTCCTGCATCATTATTTCTTCTGCATTCCTTGGGTAGCTACAGGAATTCACTCCTCCATTATCCTTGGTTTTTTCCCTTCTTGCCACAGACTGAAGTAATGCAGGATTATTTTTCTGGACTAAGACACAGCAGGTGGATTTGACACCAACATTCTGCCAGTTAATTTGCATGGCTAGACTTGTGCAGTTTCAGAAGCTAAGAAATGGGTGATATTACAGACAATAGAGGTACAGAAAGGGGAAAAGGAAAAGAAAAAAGATAGAGGAAAAAAGAACACACTACCAACTGAAAGCTACACCTTGTAGAGAAGGGCTGCAAGTAAGATTTTAATTTACACAGTAGCAGGCATGAAAATTAAAGTGACATTAATTGGCAAGCAAACATGGCACAGAGAGGTTTTAACAACAAGCAGGATGAATAAGCCACCTGAGTAAACACTTCCATGCTGAAAACCAACACAGTTACTCAAAGTGGTAACCATATTATTCTTTCCCCAGTGGCTCACTTTATGTTCCTTTATTTACTTCCACAACATGTAGATACTAAGGAACTGGCACGATGCCTACAGGAGCCTTGAGGAACTGATGACTTGTTAAAAAAAAACAAACAAAAAACCAACAACAAATCCACACCCCGACCTTAATTTTGTATAATATGACGCCTGAAAAGGCCTCGCCAGACTCCCATTTTGGTGACAGAACCACAGCAGAAGAAATACAGTATTTTTACCACTGAGGAAAGGGGGAAGTTTGGCTCTCCTTCATAGGCTATGCCACACGCAAGACTTTGTTGACAGACTTCAGGCTTATATAAGGACAGAGTCAACAATCAACACTAAAAAGGCAAAGTTTAATGGTTCAATATATAGTGTACATATAGAACACCTGAGGCCCAACTCTTACAATTAAATTTTAGATCAATCAATTTCATAAAACTTTGTCCTAAAGCAAAGAAAATTATTGGGTTTTCAGTACAAAAAAACCTTAGTAAATCAAAAATAGCACAAATATGTCAGACAATTCAAAATTAGTTATTCACTTTAAAAAAAATTACATGGAGGTTTGCATTACAAAATTGTGGCATCTGTCACAAAATACAATAGAAATAAAATAAATAAATATTATAGTGAAGTTAGATGAATAAATTTGTGCTTCTATTTATTTTAATCACTCTATAAACAGACCAAACTGTAAGTGGGATTTCTGTGACCTCAAAAATGATTTCAACTTCTGTTCATCTATCAAATTGTCTTCCTCTTGCTCAAGCTTATCTTAGAATTTGAACTGTAAAATTAGTTCCTTAGAAACTCATTTAGTATCGGAAGTCTATTGAAAAAAATCATTTAGACGTATCTGCTTTTTAACAAAAATAGCATATGAAATATTTAGACATAAGCAGAATTTCCGTGTTCAGTTTACCCCATCAATAACATACGTAATAACCCTGTAGCACTGTCTTCACTATTAGCTTTTAAGTATGCATATCTAATTGTCTGTTCTGTATTCAAGCACTGCTCAGGAAAGAGGTAACCAGGAGCAATAAGACAATAATATCTATCAGGAGGATACACTGACTGATGGATTTGGAATGCCGTGACCAGCGAATGCTCAGCTGGGAGCAAGCTTCATTTGCACTCCTGCTTGCTGTTGAAAGGAGCAGATATTGAGCATATGTGAGTCAGCAACACAAACCCCATAGGGGAATATCACACCAAAATTGATTAACTGCTTAATTTGTAAGCTGATGAGGCAAGTGCGTCAGCCTCTAATTTACATTCTGACTAACAGTAATAATCTGCTGGCTGAACATTTGGTGAAATTATCTGAGCAAGGGGCATTAAAGAATAAATAAAGCCTTTTTACTTAAAAGCTACAACTAATTCTGATATAATCAAAATTATGCTGAATATGAACTGATGAAATAAAGCATAGTGGCATTACAAGAACCCAAACACCAAAAGTACAGTTTCAAAGAATGGAGGACAAAGGGGAGACAAAGCCTTGCATGCAGATTTCACACATATGTTTCCTATGCATGTTTGAGCTTTGAAGCATTTGGTGAAAAGTGGTTTTGTGGGGTTTTTTGGCTACAAGAAGAAGAAAAAACGATGACAAATACCTCTATAAGCCTCATACAGTTATTCAGTCTTTACTTTCCTTTCACTAAAAAGTTCAGAAGCCGCACAGGAATACATTAATACACTGCTGATTTGCAAATACCCATGGTTACATCAGGAACATCAATGCTAAAAGGATTGTATGAACAGAGAACATTCAAAATTATGAACATTCATAAACAAGAAAACTAGCACAGTCAAGAAAAGTTAAACAACAACATTCTAATGGGAAGAAGAAACCTGAAAAACAAGACTGTGCAGCATTGGAAAAGGGCCTAAACATTTGCCACTACAATTAAAGAGATTAATGCAATTTTGGTTTCGCAAATGTGTAACAACATGACACTGTGGTAGCCAGCTCCAGCCTTGGGATTCATCTGGTACTTGGAATTCCTAGAACAGCATGCCAGATGTGCATCGTAAGCATTTTGCCCAGCCCAAGAAAAAGTGATGCAATACAGAGATGTGGATGACAAGCAGCAGGCTATGCTAAACGTGTCTCTATGAGTCTCCCTCCATTTATGATTTCCAACTTTTGAAGCCAATGACTGAAAGCAAAGAAGCCAGGTTAATGAAATGTCAAGAGAAGATCTTTGGAGTACAAGGAAATAGCGGAATAAGTTGGAAAGGAACCTACAGGAAAAGGATGTTAAAAAATAAAGGCAATAACGACCCTCTTTAGTTGAAATCCAGCAGAATACTGTTGTCAGAACCTAAAGGAAAAGGATGTTAAAAAATAAAGGCAATAACGACCCTCTTTAGTTGAAATCCAGCAGACTACTGTTGTCAGAACCTGAGCTCCTTACTCCTGATTTTGGAACCAACAGCAACAAGCAGATAGTTTCCTCCAGATTCCAAGGACCATGAACAAGGAAAGGCTCAGAACCTACACTTTGATCATCCTGCTACAAAGGACTAATGGTATAGGCAAGGAGTCTATGAAAGCAGTAGCAGGGAATGAGAAAGCATTACTGACACACTGGTTATGCCAATTGGCAAGGTTGCATAATTCCGACACAGGCACCTCGAGAACAGCGAGGGAGACAGGAGATAATAGATAATACATCAGTGTAAGGCAATAGAAGCAGAGTTGAAAAGTAGAAAACAGGGTCTCCATACAGGGAAGTTTTGCATTAAGTTCATGCATTTCTACCATGATCTTTATAAATTGGATTCCTGAAGTTTTACCAACTTCCGTGCTTCACTGTTCATCAACAACACTGGTGTGAGAAGTTAGTGACGTGTCCGTGAGAGTACAAGTCATGGCAGGGTACAAGTACTACAGCAAGCGCTACATGGCCTCGCAGAGTGTCAGCTGAGCTGCACTGGAACACTCTCGTGTGCTTTCACAACCCTAATGGTTTTTATACCGTGAATTAATGTAACTACACTTTCCTCCTTCCCCACCCTGGATAACAAGTTGTTTACTGGGTGGTATTGCATTAAGCTGGCGCTGGTAGTGGTGAGAGAGGCAGAACAGACAAGAAAGGTCTGCAGAACATGCAGCTAACAGCATACAGAAGTCAAGGAGTTGGAAGTATTTTAAGGTTTACCTAAGACAGATGGAAATATATTCTGTCCAAACACTCCAGTGGAAGGAAGTAAAAAAGTGCCTAAAAATAAAGCTGAAAATGTAAAAAAACCCCACTCTTATCCATGTTAAAACTAGCCTGTTTTTTCTTGGTTTACCTGCAATAACCTGCTAAAGTTAGCTGTTGACGACAGCCTGTGCCCAGGAAAAACCTCACGAGCATACTGAAGCTACAACTAAATTCAGCCTTCAAGAACTCAAATATGCAAAAGGAATGACACATAACAGAAGATAGTACCTTCTCTAAAAGGAAAACAGCCCAACAATTCTGTATTTCAAAGAGGAGAATCTCACAGACATTTCTATCAATACAGAAAGCTGAGATATTTACAGTATTTTAAACAATTTTTAAATGGAGATCATTATAATAAGAAATCATTATAGAATTTGTGATGCTTTATATTTCCACAATTCCATATATTTATACATTTAAATCACAGCAATTTGTGTGAAGGGAGGAATAACAAATGCCATTAATACTTCTGAAAACTTTTATGCAAACTTGCATCACATCCGTATGGTTATTACAAGACAGCTAAGAAGTCAGACAATAAGAATAAACACAGGCATCTACATTTGGATTTTGATATGCAAATACACAGCACGGAATCAACTCGAAATATAAAGAATCACAAGTCTTTACTGAAAAAAGAACCTATTCAAACACAGAAGGCCTTTCATTGATAGAAATGAAGTAATGGAGATAGATAAGCAGATTCCTTCCTTTGTTCTCATCTCTAGAAGTCTGTAGTTTTGAGTTTTGGGGGTTTTATGTGTGTGTGTTTGTAGGGGTTTTTTTTAATATATTACTATGAGTTACGGAAATCAAAATACTGCTGAAGATAACTCAAAGGAAGCCAGAATTATCAGAGGCATGGAAATGTGGCAACTCTGAACGTGAAGAGGCAAACTGCCTCACCCCAGCCTGCACGTGCACTATGTCTACCTGGTACTCTAAGGTGAGTAACTCTCCACAGCCTTTATTAGAGAATCATTCAATGGTTTGTGTTGGAACGGACCTGAAAGATCATCCACTTCCAGCCCCCTGTAATGGGCAGGGACACCTTCCCCTAGACCAGGTTGCTCAAAGTACCACCCAATGTGGCCATGAACACTTTCACAGACAAGGCATCCACAACTCCTCCGGGCAAGCTGTTCCCAGTGCCTCACCACCCTCACAGTAAAGAATGTATTCCTAAAATCTAATTTAAATCTCCCTTCTTTTAGTTTAAAATACTGCCCCATGTTCTATCACTATTAGCCTGTGTAAAAAGTAACCTTTTAGGTATCACCTCTACCTCTTTTTATAGGCCCCCTTTCAAGTACCAGAAGGCCACAATGAGGTCACTCTAGAGTTGTCTCTTCTCCACACTGAACAAACCCACCTTTCTAAGTCTGCGTCCATAAGAGAGGTGCTACATCCCTTTGATCATCTCTGTTGCCCTCCTCTGGACTTGCTCCAACAGGTCCACATTTGTCTTGTGCTAAGAACTCCAGAGTTGGATGCAACACACCAGATGGGGTCTCACGAGAGCAGAGTAGAGGGGCAGAATCCCGTCCCTTGCCCTGCTGCCCGTGCTGCTTTGGATGCAGCCCAGGGTGTAGTTGGTTTTCTGGACTGCAAGTGCACAATGCCAACTCATGTCCAGCATTTGTCGACCAGAACCTCCAAGTCCTTCTCAGCAGTGCTGCTCTCAGTTCCTCTCCCAGTCCATACCTGTATCTGGGAGTGCCCTGACCCAGGTGCAGCGACTTGGACTTGGACTTGTTGAACTTCATGAGGTTCTCGTGGTACCACTTCTCAAGCTTGTCCAGGTCCCCCCCTCTCCATGGCATCCCATCCTTCTGTTGTATCAATGGCACTGCTCAGCTTCGTGTCATCAGCAAGCTTGCTGAGGACATTCACTGAATGTAGGTTTAAGGCTTTCTGCTATGACTTTTTTAAAGGAGTAAGTAAACTTTTTCATGGTCACGTTTTCATGCTGTTGTCCTCTAAGCAGAGGTATTTTGTAAACTCAGGCTTACAGAGATACAAATCGAGGTGTTAGCTGATGACCTTTTTGAAAGCAAAGCAAAATTTATTTGAAATGCCGTAATTATATAAAATAATACATCCAAAATAAGCTTAGGCCCTGCACAGGCTATCTGATATAAATTAAATTGTATGAAATGTGATAAAAGTAATAATGTTTGTTAGCTGTATCAGTGTGACTATTGTCATGTATAGTGTCCAAACGCATAAAAGATTTTTTGTCAGCTCTAGTGTTTACAAGCTGCCTTTTCAAATCTTGCAACCAATTATGTATGCACTTCTAGACCACAGGAACTCAATATTTTTCAAATGAAACATGCATTTTGTTAATGTAAAATAACGCTACAGCATGTAAAAACCCCATGCCCCGTTTCATCATGGCATAATTTTTATTATTTTTCTCCACAAAGAGGAAAGAACTTAAATAATTCAAACACAAAGTTGACCACTTTGTAATTATATGTGGTATCAGTCCTTAGTCCCACTTCGTATTAATGATTTCCTTGAGATAAGTCAAAGAAAAAAAGTCCAGTAAGACAGAGTCTCCGTGTTATTGAAAGCATTTGACGAGTTGTGTTCCCAGTAGTTTGTGTACTGAAGTCAGCTTGGAGAAAATTCTAATTAGAGATGCTGAATTTCCTCTCATCTCCTTTTCTGATGAGAGCTGAATACATGAGAGTAAAACGATAGTGACAAAGCTGAACAATGTACTTTAAAGAAAAATGTGTTCCCCTTGTATATGCAAGATGTTCCAACTAGGTGATGTTCCTTATGTCTAAGGAACTGTGGCGTGTGAAGACAGTTGACACCTGCCTGAGGCACAAAGGATTTGTTCCAAAAACCACATTATACACCTGTTCAGCTGCACAGGAGGCAGAGTAGTGGAATACTTGTAGCTAAAAGTCTTCAAAATTTTTCATAACTTTTAGCAATTACAAGAATACTAAAATCCCAAGTCCACAGTTCTACAACCATGTCATAGCCTTTGCACTAGAAGAAAGGATAAACACAAGCAGCACGGGGAAGAAATCGCTCCATTTGTGCAAAAAGAATCAGAAAACAGCATTTTCAAGAAGACAGAGACAGTGATGTGCTCTAAAACAAGCACGAAAGGTGGGGGCTATCTGAGACTCACATGTGAACTCTAGCAAGAATTTGTGCTACAAGAATTGCAGGCTTTGGCTCAAAACATGCCACCACACCTATCCACCCTACACCCATGCCCCAGGAAACTGTGTACTTGAAACCCTTTTAGTAAGTCTTTCATATACACTTATTATAATATGTTGGATGTGTAAACAATTGGCACCAAAGGGGTGCTACCCACCAAGCAAGATAAGCAGCATGACTGAAGTGAAGTCAGAGCTACAAATTCAGTTCTACCTGTCTTGTCTCATCTTAATATAAGAGTTGGTATGATATGTGAAATTTAGACAGGGGTGTAAGGGGAAAATCCCAGAGGGAATCCCAGTTTGGTTTGTTAACTCTATTTTAATCATGAAGAATAAACTTCAAGGCGACCCAAGCAGATTAACAAGTACATTATTACCCTTTGTACATGAAAGCTGTAACTAAAACAAAGCTGTTTTTATACAAAAATACTAAACAAACATCTTGCTTATCTTCTCACCAGGGCCAGAAGTACAGAGAGGAAAAAAAATGTAACACATGAAACCCAGATGTGCATTACACAATAGCCCTCTGCTACCATGAAAAAATATTAACTACCTTAACAAAATACACTTCGCTTATTTCCCAATGAAAATACTTAACACTTCTATCAAGAAAACTGTCACCATCATTCTGATTCTGTCATTTCCAGACTTCATAGATGTCCCAATTCACTATGTGCATGAATCAAATCTAAGAAGCCTCCAATTCCCACAACTAATTAATTCCTACAATTAATCACACAAAACGTCTTCAAGCTAAAAGGAATAAACATCTAAAGAGTGAAGGTGCTTGATATTTATTAATCAAGAATTTGAAGAGCCCTAGTTCTGCCTAAATTCTTAGATTATCTTGTTCACAAGAGCATTTCTTCTCCACTAAGTCATACAGGTTGTCCTTCATAGCACCCTGCATAGAGGCTCTTCTACAACAACACAATTGCTGTTTCAAAAGCCCCCAAAATATGGAGAGCTTATTACATCAGAAATAGTAATTCTTAATGGTGAAAAACCATTACACAATACAAAGAACAACAGTGAATTCTGTCACGGTTCATTTGAAAGGTATGAAGTTGCCATTAGCTGAAGAAGGCACAAACTGTATCTCTCTTCCACTGCTAAAGGCTGCATATGACAGAAGAATTTAGGTTGGAAAACACCTCTGAGATCATCAAGACCAACCTTTGACCAAACACCACTTTGTCAACTAGACCACAGCCCTAAGTGCATGTCCAGTTGTTCCTTAAACACCTTCAGGGATGGTGACTCCATCACCTCCTTTGGCAGCCCATTCCAATGCTTGACAACCCCTTCAAGGAAGAATGTAGGACAACACTTTAGATAAGGATCCTCCCCAGTCTCCTCCCCAAGACAGGGAAACATGAAAGACTTTGTCCCAAAATCAGAGCTAGGCGTGTGCCTACATGTGACATACACAGATACAAACACCGGGTTTTATAGGAACTCCAGGACGGCCTTTCAAAGCACTCACTTCTATAACGAGCCTCACCTTCCCCAACCCACAAACCTAGCATAGTAGGGGGGGAATCTGCTTCCAGTGTCGACACCTCAAGGGACTTCACCTGACAGAAAGCAGAACTAAAGGCACTCTGCACTGCTCACTTATATAATATGGCAGAGCCACACGTGAGAATGCCACAACTGACTCATCTCGCCCTCCTTTGCCAAGGCAGTGTCTGACAAACGAGCAGAGCCCTGGCCCCTGCCTGGCTCCACCATCTCGCACTCCCAAAACCTGTGAGCTGGCCTGACAACAGCAGGATGCTGCAGGCGCCGGGGACAGAAACCAGGGTGCTAACTACCAGTCACTTCCACTGCAAAGTAAAATAAATAGATAATTTTTTAAAATGTCGTCATACAACTCTATTTACAAAACAAGCAGTGTATGCAGGACAGCATTTCAAGCTGCATAAAAGGAAATGTGCAGTTTGTTCCATTCCACAGAACATGTTACATAAGCTCTTCAGCTTTCATTTGAAAGTCACAGATCTGGCACAAAATTAAGAATCTGGAATTTTTTATTTAACCTCCGAAGTGCTGCGTTTTGACCAAAAGACCAGCCAAACAAGTCTTTAAAAAGCAGCAGAGGAATCCAGTCCCGGCCACACCCTGCCGTGGTGGGGCTGTGTCTGCTGGTGTTACAAAACCAGCCAGGTACACAGATACAGTGCACAAGATAGCCCAACAGAAAAAAAATAGAAATAAATACATATAAAAGTTTTTTAAAGTATATAATTAAATAGAAATAAAATATATAGTAGGTATATATAATCTATCTATATTATACATAGATATAAAATACA
>VZRO01002269.1:210216-243350 GCA_013397915.1 Daphoenositta chrysoptera
GTCAGCTGGCTGTCAACCAGCACCTCCAGGTCCTTTTCTGCCTGGCTGAAAAAGCTGCCCAGTGGAAAAGGACCTGGGGGTGCTGGTTGACAGCAGCTGAACATGAGCCAGTGTGTGCCCAGGTGGCCAAGAAGGCCAAGGGCATCCTGGCCTGGATCAGCAATAGCGTGGCCAGCAGGACCAGGGCAGGGATTGTCCCCCTGTACTCAGCACTGGTGAGATTGCTTCTCAAGTGCTGTGTCCAGTTCTGGGCCCTTCAGTCAAGAAGGACATTGAGGGGCTGGAGTGTGCCCAGAGAAGGGCAGCAAAGCTGGTGAAGGGGCTGGAGCACAAGTCTGGTGAGGGGTGACTGTAGGAGCTGGGGTTGTTTAGCCTGGAGAAAAGGAGGTTCAGGAGAGACCTTATCACTCTCTACAATACCTGATGTAAGTTAAAAGAGACAAGATGAGACGAAACGGCCCCAGGTTGCACCAGGGAAGGTTTAAATTGGGTATTAGGGAAAATTTCATCCCAGGAGGGTTCTCAAGCATTGGAAGGGGCTGCACAGGGAAATGGCTGAGGCTCTATAGGTATTTAACAGGCATGTAGACATGGTGCTTAACGACTTGGCTTAGTGGTGGACTTGGCAGTGCTGGGTTAACAGCTGGACTTGATCTTCAGGATCTTTTCCAACCTAAACTGTACTGTGATTTTGTGAAACAATTCATACGTGTGGGTTTGTAGGCCCAAAATGGTGGTTTGCACTATAACAAGGTGCTAATGCAGGAGCTCTTTTTAGTGTAACGTAATATAATAGTTTATATTAATTATTAAGCCTGGCTAAAGGGTGGACAAGTCAGTACCAATGTTAACGGGAAGGACTTTTAAAACCAAATGTTGTAAATAGCTTTTAAATTTCCTCTTCTATGTTACTGGGTGATATGTGGTGTGAAAAGCTAATTAACATGATAAGCACTTCTTTTTTTTCTAGTGAAATACACACTCCTTTCAGTTATATTTTGGAGGCAACTTGCTTCTTCTTCCTGCTTTAAGTTTGCTTAATTTTTTTTTTATTATTCTTCAAGAATGATACTTTTTTCCTCTTAAATTTTATTAGGAATAATAGCTGAGATTATTGCTGTAAAGAGTACTAAACGGATTTCTAGAACTGCATTTAACTGTAGTGTTCTTTGCTGGTTAATGCAGTACATTAATTCTAAAATTTGTCACATCTAGTGAGGATCCCAGCAAGGACAGTCCTTCATGAAAAATCACATTTGCTTTTTACATTGTTTTGAAAGAAACCTATTACTGAAATATCTATTGACTGTTCTTTGTGATGAAATAAGCAGATGCTCATTACACAACAAAATACAATCTAGTTAATGTGCATAAATACATTAATGATAAAGGTTCTCATCACTGAGAAATAATTGAAATACCCAGCAACATATGTAATTACAGCATATGAAAAGGCACCAGAAAATAATTTTTTTTCATTTAAGCAAAGAAATAATTAAAAGTAGAGGTGAATCAAAATGCAGTTTGCTCATTTTACACTTATGTAGTTCATGTAATTAATAGTTGAGCTCTAGAAATGGGCTTAATATGAGGCTGCGTTATATAAATCAGCCTCTTTCTCTCTGATGACTTCTCCACTATAACACAACAAGCTGAATGGGAATCTTGGACCAGGCACTGGCTTACTGATCTCCATAGATAGAGGAAGAGCTTTAAGATGGGTGTATGTTGAGCAAAGTGGGTTTGGCTGGATCTTCAGCAGATTAATGCTTGTGAATCACTAAAAATGAGTCTTGTCCCCAGGGACTTAGGCTGCATAAAATCATTTCTGAAATGGCAACTAACTTAGTGGGTATGAGGACATCAGATGACAATTACAGAGAGATTTGAGTTTCCTGGTTCAGTTGTCACGATTCATTATATGAATTTAGACACAGCCAAATACTAGGTGTCATGGGACAAAGTGCTGTTGATAGCTGCAAATGGGAAAGCAGTAGGTTGGGTAAGACACTGAAGAAGTCATGAAAAACAGTTGCTGTAATGAGGATTCTTGGCAAGTTGACAAAAAGAAATAATGTCTCTTTTTACAAAGAAGAGAATGTTAGATAAATGTAAGGAAAATTACCTTTCTTCTATGCAATATTGTAAGAATACAGTGTCTTATTTAATCTGTATTTAGAAATGATGCAGAAGTACTAGAGAGTTGAAAGCATGGTTGTAAAAGTAATCTTGGAATTGAAAAACAAGATATATGCTTAAAACATGTTAAGGGTCTGATTGTTGCGACTAGGTGCTTACGTGTTGAAAACTTTTGTTTTCCTGATGAACCTCTAGGTTGATTAGAAAAGGATAATGTACAGCAGTTGAATAATTCAGGATAATTATTCTTCCTGCAAGCAAAGTTTTTTGAGACACACACATATACACACACACCAATGCAAAGACCAGGGAATCTGAACTAAAATCAGTGCCTTGAATGTTTCCTCACAAAAGTAATTTAATGCTGAGTGTGACAAGATGGAAAGAACTAGGACTTGCAATGAAGTTCTGACAGGAATTTGAGTACTGAATGGAATAAAGTTACCAATCAGTTTTAAATGCTTGTGGAGGGGACCTGATGAATGATGCAGATGATGCTGGGAAGCATATTTCAGTCACTCGGATAAGTGACCATTCATGGAAACATAAGTAGAATAAAAATCAGGATTTTGCATGTGAGAGGATGAAAACTAGTAAAACTTTGGTTACTCACAGCAGACAGAAAAAGAAAGGAACAAGAGAAAAGCATTTGTTGTTTGCACGTGGGGAAGGTCTGAAGGACATAGAAGGCTGAATAAGGAACAATTAAGATACAAAAACAATGGAGAGAATAGATGATTGGATCACTATACCCAGAGATGGGCAATGGCCTGAGCAGGAAATGGATTCAAGTTGTCTTTCCTGCCAGTAGAAGCTGAGCTTCCATTTCTGTCTGTGAATGTGTCAGAGATTAGTGGAGAGACCAGCGTAAGAACTCAAAAAACTAAGCATTGGCTTAGATCACTGTCACTGGAGGCCTTGTGTTTAGAAAATGAGTAAGTAAACATGACTTCTTAAAAGTGATTGACAAATGGTTCCGGTACTGATTCTGTGATTGAAATCTCTTGTCCTTGAATCATTGTCTTCAGAGATGTTTGTAGGATTAATTTCAGTGGGTTGACTCTAGGTACCTTGGGCACTAGTCTTCTATGATTCAAAATGTCACTACAACTTAAAGAACTTGAAATGCAAAAATATGAAGGGAGAAGATGGAGATTTTGAGTACTTGAATGCTGTTACCTTCTACGTAAAGCCAGCAAGATCAGATTAGTTGGAAATACAACAAAGAAGAAAGGAACACCAGAAGAGGATAGGTAGTGAAGATAAGGTGTAGATGACATTTAAGGGAAATAATGGTTCAAGTTCCAGGAGGAAGGTGATTGTCCTATGACTCTTACTGTGAAATTTCTCCTTTCACTCTCCAAATACGTCTGTTAATCCGTAACTTAGGAAATACTGTACATCTATGAGGAACCTGAGCAAAGCCTGGAAAGACCAGTTTGGGATGTAAAACTGGATATGAAATGGATGGAAGTTAGTGAGAAAAGTGACCGGAAAACAAGGATTAAGTTTGCAGATGGCAGTGGGATAAGGTAGGCCTTTACATGAATCTAGAGCTGAATGATAACAGCTGCAGGGAGTAAAATGGGTAAAAGTTGGTTAGGATGAAAATAATATAGCACAGTATGTGGGGAAAAGAGCTTCTGTTAAGTCAGTTAAGACAGTGATTCTGTCCGCAGTTCCCAAAACCAGATTTGAATGCTGACTGCAGTTCCCTGACAATGTTGATACCTCTGTTAATATCTGGAATCTGTCATCAGGGAGGACATTAATTTTTAAGTCACAAACTGGAATAAGTGTTTGTTTCAAAATTGATACAACTGTAATTTCTAGTTTCTGCTAGAAGTGATAGTATTTTTAATCAAGGGTGATCAATGGTGCTGTTCATTATCGTATTTTTTTATTATATCATTAAAGATTATATTTATGGCATTTATTTTAAGAAGTGAGCAAGCTATAGGAGAGTGCAAATTTGGAACAAGTTCAATCCATATAAAGCAGAAGGTTAAACAAATGGAAAAAGCCATGAGGGATTTATTTCAAAAACACCGTTTTGAAATTCGAGGAGCTAGTTAATGAATTACTAGGACCAAGAGTATTAATCATTGTTTTTTACTGAAATGTCGAGTGTAGTTATGAAAGTAACTGTTCATACACTGTTGTGTGGGATCATTCATATAGAGAAAAAGTTTTGTACAGGAAGAAGTGGATGACCTCAACAACTGGTATAATGGAAACAGAATGTAATAGGTTAGAAAAGAGACTTTAGGATCACCTATTTGAAGCAACAAAGAAAGAGAGGGAGTAGACAAATTAGGAGTAGGGGGTTATAATCATAAATTCAATACTTGTGAATGAGCCAAAGATGATTGTAGAAGTTCTCAGGTTATTTTCAAAAGAATTAAGTACCTATTACAGACTTTTTTAATTTAAGAAACAAATTGGAACAAACTTTTCCTGTAGTGTAGTCTGTCATTTTGTTTGTCAGTATTCAGAAAAAGTAAATTCAAATTAGAAGAAGTGCAGATGTGACTTAACTGGACTGATTAGATAAGGTCAGTTAATTTCATTAGGAGATTGAGAGTGTGGTTTGTTTAGTTTAGCACAGCTATGCTTGGCAAGGGTTCTGTATCTTTTGAAGGAAAGACAGAGTGATGTTAACCAAGATCAGATGAGCAAAGACTTCCAGGTATAAATACTAAGTTGAAACTGGAAGGTCGTATGCTACCACAGGAAATTAGTATCTGAAATAGCCTTTTAATATAGATGATGCTTTTTAAAATGGAGCTTGATGTGTTTGTAAAAGGAGTGATGCTGTATATGCTTGCAATATCAAAGGATTGGGTTCATTGATGTGAAGGTTATTTTCTGTCTTGTGCTGTATGTTACCATGTTTTGAAATAGTATTTTTTAATGCTTAACTCACCCAAGAAGTGAGATTATTTTTTTACTTTATTACCATATTTTAAATATTTTCATAATTAATAATACTAACCTGTTTTCTCACTTAACCACATAAGGAACCCCAAAATTTTCCTGATTTATTTTTCTTCCAAGGATGATTTAATTTCTGTACATGAAATAAACTAATTCAAACAATGGAATTAGTATGTTTTCTCCTGGAAGATCTACTGACATCAGAACTCAATGTTTCAGCAAGATCAGTTTTGCAAATGTTTCTTTTGCCATTTAGTGATTTGATGTTCTCCAAATATTTGACAATTTGTGTTGCTTCAGACTTTCACTTCCCTCTTTTTGATTTTAATAGTTGACATGAGTGTGACAGCAAGTTATTAAATGCCCAGGTTGTAGCAGCTTCTCTCTTTAGCAGGGAAGTATCTACTTTGGTGTTTGATTTGAAAATGAGATGAACTGCCTCATGTGAAAATCTCTTTTTGCTGATGGATGTTTAGCTTTGTTCATGGGCATTTCTTTCTTTTTACGGTTTGAGATTTGGAAAGAATTTAATCAGTAGTAGGACAGTGATTTATTTAAGGGTACAGAGATGAGTTTTGCCATTTCTGGTATTTTATACTTATCTGCTCAAAAGTCAGAGATGAGTAAAGTTGCACATTTTGTTTGATGGGAAGTGAAGATTTGTGTGTATGAGTTACTGCCATCTGGGTGATATATCAAATATTATGAATATCCATCTAGTTACTTGAAATTTCTGAAGGATGAAAAGGTAGAAGGAGACAAAATAATAGTTGAATAGGCTTTTTCTTTTTGTTGAGACACTACATTCTTTTTCAAAGAATATGAATTTCTGCATGCATTTTAAGAGGTCTACCATAGATTGTTAAATTAGTTACAGTTTCAGAACAAATATGCTGTAGATCCATTATTTTTGGTTTTTAATGGGGCTGTAATGCATTGTTGAAATAGGTTCTTTCTGAAATAAGGTCAGATCAAGTGGCTAGTGCAATTGGAGGCCATTGGAAGGAAACACTGATTATGTACTTGTATAAATACCTTAACTGTTGGCCGATTGGCAGCACTTCAGCTTTGCTATGTGTTAGGTTTTGTTTCTGATCCTCTGTATTTTGGACAAAAAAAGTTTGGATTTTTTTTCCTGTGATGTTTTTAGAGATTGTGTAATTGAATTCAATTTTTGGGGGTTAAAATTGGTTTCTGGATGCTGCTCTTGATAATCTGTAGTGACTTGACTTCAGTGACCGAGAGCATTTTTACTACAGGTTGTTCAGCCATTCCACTATGTTTTCACAATGGTGGTGGCTGTGTTTTGGTATTGTCCAAAAGATTTTGCTCACAGGGAGGTAGTAATGTAAATATTTCAGGCAAATATTCATGATTCTCCATGCATTACGTACGTGGAAATGGTATTAGTTGAAATTTGGCAGTGTGTAGGAAGATCCAAAGATAAAAGTTATATGCTGCCATTTAAATTCTGTAGTTTTGCTGCCATTTAAGTTGTGTGGTTTTGTCTTCTGTGATCACATATTCTCTATGAAGGAGAAGAGAGTGATGTGCTCACACAGTATTCGTCCTATTTATTTTAATAAGTTATGTCTTTTCTCATAACAATACGCATTTCAGGAGACCAGTGGATAGTACAGAATCCTAGAATGAGTTGGGTGGGGGGGGACCATCATCTAGATCATCTCATCTAGTTCCATCGCCTTGCCATAAGCAGAGATGCCTTCTACTAGACCAGGTTGCTCAAAGCCCCATCCAAGCCTGGCCTTGTACATTTTCAGGGATGGAGCACCACAGCTTCTCTGGGAAACCTGTTCCAATGTCTCGCCACCCTCACTGTAAAAAAAATAATTCCTGCTTATGTGCAGTACAAGTTTTCTCCATTTCTATTTAAAACAACTGTCCTTTGTCCTATCGCTACAGCCCCCTTCATATACAGAAGGGTTGCAGTAAGATCTGATCTCCCCAGTCCTCCTTCAGACTGCCCAAGCTCAGCTCTCACTCAGAGGTGCTCAGCTGTGTGATCATCTTCATGGCCCCAACAGCTCCGTGTTTTTCTTGTGCTGGGTGCCCCAGAACTGGCTGCACTAGTCCAGCTGGGGTCTCGTGAGAGCTGAGTAGAGGGGCAGAATCCCCTCCCTAGACCTGCTGGCCATGCTGCTTGTGATACATCCGGGGAAATGATCGGCTTTCTGGGTTGCAGGTGCACACTGCTGGCTCACATCCGACTTCTCACCCACCGGCGTCCCCAAGTGCTCCACGGGGCTCCTCTCAATCCCTTCATGCCACAGTCTGTACTGATACTGGAGATTGCCCCAACCCAGGCACGGGACGCTGGGTTTTCACATACACAGTCCGCATTCTGTCTAAGTAAATAAAAGTCTTTAATATGATCTGGGCTGAAAAATCCACACAATTATTGGTTTTTTATTTTCAATAGTCTGAAAATTCACATGCATCTCTTGTTTCCATAGGAAACATCTGTCGCTCTCCAATAGCTGAAGCAGTTTTCAGAAAACTTGTAACTGATGAAAAGCTTGAACATAAGGTAAGGTATTTATTTCTGTTCCAAGAAATAACTTTTTCATAGCCAGTTAGAAATATAAGCAGTGAGGAGAGAAACATAAAAATATAAATTTGTTTTTCTGTAGTGGAGGATAGACAGTGCAGCGACATCTGCCTATGAAATAGGAAGCCCTCCTGACTATCGAGGACAGAATTGCATGAAGAAGCATGGCATTACCATGAATCATATTGCCAGGCAGGTACTGTACCTTAATTTTCTTTAAAACTGTGTATATATTTGTTTTGTTGTTACAGTGGAGGACAGACAGTGCCGCTGTTTCAGACTGGAACGTGGGGCGCTCCCCAGATTCAAGGGCTTTAAGCTGTCTAAGAAATCATGGTATTGAGACAGCACATAAAGCACGACAGGTAGAAGAGAGTATATTTTCTTTCTTATTCATACCCATGCCGTAACCATTGCAATCACAGAAGTCATTTGACCAATGCATGGTTAAACATCAAGTAATAAATACTCTGCGCCGTTTTTTAAAGGACTCCAAAGTGGCCTAACTCTTCTAGTTGAACTTAAGTTTTTTGTTATTAAAGTCCATTGAAAGTATAATGGGAAAGCATTGAACCAGTTTCTGCATTATAGAAAAATCCTGCCTCCAAATATTTAGTATTTTGAGCATTTTTAAAGTAAAATAGACTTAATCTAGTAATCTGTGGTGCATCCTTCAGCAAGGAATTGTATATTTATATACAAAGAAGTAGAATACCTGTTCATCCATCGCAAGAAGCTGGTGTGCTTGCATGAAGGTATTTTAAAAATATCTGGAGTGCTAAATTAGAATGAAAGCACTCAAACCCAAGATAAGTAGCACAGTTGGTGATAACTTCAGAGGAAAACATATCCTTGAAGCATTTCTAAGTCAAAGGCAGGTTTGCCACTTAGTGAAATCCTCTAGGTTTTACCTAAACTCATACCTGTTTTCATTAGCAAAGGAACATGTGTTTCCATACTGCATTCCAGAGAGATTGGAAGTAAATGTGTCTGCATCTATTTAAATAATTCAGACACTCATATAAATGCACATAATTTACTTCAGTTAACTATTCTCTGGATATAAGATATTCCTTTAGGGCTTGACCTTTACTTAGTTTGAGTTTACGCCACTAGTTTTTGTATTGACAAAAAGATCAAGTAGTCTTGTTATTATCTCACATTTCTGTTCCCTTCAGAATTTTTCTAGACCTCACTGAGGTCATATTTACTTTCTTCACTTTTCAAAGACTACATGTTTAGTTTTTTGACTTTCAAAAATAAATTCTGTCAATTAGTCAGTTGCCCTCTGCTGACCTCTCCTGATGTTAATCTCTGTTTATATGATAAACAGAATTAAGCCCAGCACCATTTCACATTTTCCAGTAATTTACTATTAGAATAATTACTAAAAAAGTCTGTTGTGATCTTTTCCTATTACAACGTCTGGATTTACTGTTTACCAGTGCTTGCAAACATCATTATTTGTCAGCATACAAGCTAGATGGTACTGAAACTATTCTGTCTGTTTCAGTCATCACAGTAGTATGACATGTTTGTCTTCCTAGAATATAAGCCTTGGAAACTTGAGAACTGTTCTTGAGTATTCCTAGAGTGGTTTATGAGCAGTTAATTTAAAGGAAAGGACCCAAAACAAGTTGATCCTCTGTCTTGAGGCAAATCTTTGTATCCTTCTTTGACAGAGAAGGAATGAAAACACTTTAATGAACACATTTGCTTACACATTCTGGCAAATGAAGACTCTAAAATATTACACAGGGAGAAAAAAATTTAAAATTAGGTAAAAAATGAAAGACGAACAGGATGAAAATTTGTCTAAATCATTCCAGTACACATAGTTTCTTTTGTAAAGAAAATCTTCAAATCCCTGAACTACAGCAAACTGTTCATTTTGCACTGATGTTAACTATGTAACTCCAAATTTTCTTTTTTTCCCAAACTTCTGTGATACGGTCTCTGCTGGTTCTCTGAACTGCAGACCTGATATGATCTTGTAGTACTTCTGAAAAAAGAGGTACTTGACGGTGTAGAATAGGACTTTTCAGATTGGTCAGGTTAGTAGAAGTGGAAGTGTATTTGTTTCACTATTAGAGACAAACTTAAGGACAGAATTTTGTGTGACACTTGTTTCAGAACAGATTAAGGAAGATTTAATACAGAAGCTGCAGAAGAGAGAGTAGGGATTTATCTTCTGTTGCCTTTGAAGTATTGTCATAAGATAAGTACCTTGTACAATTATCCTCTTTCAGTCCTGTGGAAAACTGTTACCCACCCAGTGAAAGACACCTTCTCTCATGTAATTTTTTGCATAGTTATGATAATCATGGATTTTAGCATTTCATTTTTATTCAATACGACAAGAATGGTTTATGTAAAAGAGAATATTAACTTGGTTGTGTCCTACCATCATATACAGTGATCTTCTAAGTTAAAAGTGAAGTATAAAAATAAATGCATATATAAAATAAAGTTGTTAACATTTTAGTTAATGGTGGGTTGCTGTATGAAATTCTCTAAGCTCCTATTCTTCATGCACAAACCAGGGAAGTTTTAATCAGTTTCACTTTTATTCATGCTGAGGCCAAAATTGATTTTGGTATGACTCATATCATGCATTTGCCTTAAATATGCAATTGAGATTAGAAGAAGGTTGTATTAAACACTGTTTCAGAACTGGATAAATTTGAGGATTACTGCCTCTCTGTGGGTTTTAGACAGAGAAAATGAGATTTCCCTTCTGTAAATAAAGGGCAATGTTTCACTAATAATTTTTAAATGCATTTTTTTAATGTAAAGTTATTGCTATCTGTGTAGTTTCATCCAAAGTTGACTACTTGAACTCTCCACTACACTTCTCAAAATGTTCATAAATTTTTACATTCTCAATTTCATCCCTCAAAGTACTCGTTTTTATAGTTTTGAGGAGTACCTTCAGTTCACTGGAGTTTGCTCAGTTAAAACTTTTTTTTATCTGACTCTGTGTTAGGGCTTTATTAAAAGCACAAGCCAAATGGTAACCTTGGTTTTAGGGCTGCATTTGCAGCTGTATTAGTGGTGGTCATAGGGTAATAACTTGTCACATTGTCAAGTGTTCCTAGTTTATTCTTACATTTGTCTGTACAACAAAGAAATCTGTGCCCTCATATTTTCACAGGGGCAAGTGTTCAGCTGTGTAGAGCAATCAGAAGCAGCTTGTAGAAGTCCTGATTAGATTTGCCAGGAAAACAGAGCTATTTCCACTGCAAAAATATTTTCATAGGTCAGAGGCACTGCATGAATACAGCAAATATTTTTACAGTGAAAATAAACAAGTCTGTATTATTTTTCATCACTAACCCTTTCTTTTCATGTTCACTCCTGACACACCTCACCCCTTCAGTTCTTTTTGTGTGTAATGTTTGGTTTATGGTTTTATTCCAATGATAATTTCTGTCTGTCTTTTCTTACTCCCTGTTATGGGAGCTTGATCAGTATCTATTTGCTGTTTTCACAGAAAAAAAAATGGCTGTTGTGCCATCTAAACCTCTTTTTTAATACATAAATAATTTTTACAGGTTAAAACTCTGCCTTACAGGATAACGTGTTTTGCCTTTTGGCTGTTTACTTGCTTACTCACTTCTCTAGCCCATCTTTTTAGAGATGCCTGCCAGAAAACCCTGTTCTGAACAACCTTCCCAAGTTTCTTGGTTATGATGCTTGACACAGGACTGTGCATGAAAGGCAGTCTTAAAGTGAACTCTGATATTAGAGATTTTATTCTAAATAAATCATAATAATAGGATTATTATTTCTTCGTCCTCATTATGGACACCTGGTTCAGATATCTTATACCAGCATTGTGGGCATGATCTGGGAAGATTTTACCCTAAGCTAGGCTTAAATGTAAACTGAAATAAAATGACAACTGGCAAATATCTGCAGCCGTCCTTATAACAATACAAGTCAGTGGTGTATCTGCTATTTTTGCCTCCACGACTGTGAACTCAGATCTCTGAATTAAATCTATATTCATGTTTAGGAGTCAAGAAATTGCAAGAAAGAAAAAGAACAGATGATATGATGGTAGGAAGATGTACAAAGAGATCCCAGATTTTCTCACATCATAGTACAAATTTTGTGAATTTATATGGCCTAAAATACTGTGGATACATTTGTTTGTAAGAGATTGTAACTCACACCATCATACTTCATCTTTAAGTTTCACTTGGTATCTTTTCCTGTGCTGTGGCAAATTTCTAGATTGGAAGTATTGCAACTGATTCCAGGTTATCTACATTCTTGTTATCCTATCAAGAACGTAATTTTACTGTTTTATTTTTAACCATTTTTATTGCATGGTTCCCATGACTGGAAATTGCTTTAGTTTTAGTAGTTGAGAAGTACTAGAAATGTTGCTTTTAATGATGTTCTAAACTGATGCATGAAATGTGGAAAAAAAAAAAAAATAGAAAAGGCTGGGTAAATAGCTGACTTGGGGTTTTTTTTTTTTTTGTGGAATACTTGCAGAAATGGATAAATAATCATGGTAGAGTATATTTAAAATGTTGTAAGTTTTTGTAAAATTTGATGAAGGTGCAGTTCTATTCTTTCCACCTGTGTCTTTTTCAATAAATCAGAGCTACAGAATTTGAAAACACTTTTTTTCCCCTTTTTTATTAATCAAATGCAGTCTGTAGGCTAAAACACCTATTTTTACTTCTAGATTACTAAAGAGGATTTCCAGACCTTTGATCATATACTTTGTATGGATGAGAGCAATCTAAGGTAATGTATGAAGAAATGGAACAAATTCATACGGATGACTTGTAGTGATGTCTCATAAGTCACTTTGAAGACAGATGTCACATCTTACTGCTTAGCTTGTGTTGGGGTTTCTTTGTTTGTATTTTTTTTTTTACATGTATGTGAATGATGTACTAATGGATGGATTCTTTGCTTCTAATAAGTTTAATGAGCCAGAACTCAGTGGTTTATTTGTGTGGTACATGCCACTCAAGGATTAAGGACATGGAAATTTAGTTACTTTGTGCAATATACAGCTGATGCCTGTATAATTAAGAATGAGGATGTACTTACTGTCTTGATTGAAGTGATCTGTTTTTCTAATTGCATGGCAGTTAAAAGGCAAACTGCGAACTTGGAAGGGATTAAATATGGTGCAGGTTTTTTTTACTTTTTTTTATAGAAATAGAGGGAACTCTGAAATAAGCAAGGTTGTTAGCTTGGGGAAACACTGTTTTATTGTTTGCTGTACTCTAGTTAAGCATACTTTAGAAAGAGCTGGTTAAGTAGCTGCCTAGTGTAAAAATTGGGATATCACTAGCAAAATTTCTACTCAATTATATACATATTGAGGATTAAGGAGCTGAATTTTAATAAACTACAAGTGTCAATGTACTTGTAAGGGCTATTGTAAAGTTAGTTGAAGAAGGCCCAAACCAAACCACCACAACCAACAACAAAATCTAAGTAAAGACCCTATTATTAGCATGTACAGTCTTGTAGAAGCAGCACCACTTAACTGAAGTAAGAATGATTTTGTTGAATTTTCTAGAATGTCTTGAATAAGCTCTCTTCCATAGTCTTCATGAATGAAGGGTATGTAACACTCAGCTTGATTGCAGCATCTCAGGCAATGACGTGACAAGGCTTCCTTCTGTTTTCACTTGAATTCTTAAACAGAAATTTGAATTAACAATTTATATGATATGAGCTCTAGGGCAGAAGAATCGTCAGAACTTCAGCAGGGATATTGCTACTGCTGCGCTAAAGTTTAGCCTTTGACTTGCACTGAATTCAGCCATTTTGCCTAGGAATGCCTATTTGTAGCTCTGGGAGGGCAGGCTGATTCCAGGTGTTGATGGAATGCCTGTCATACCAGAAAAAGAAGATTTGGGACATGTCTTTTCTTTAGTACCAGAGCCATCTGACCCTCTCCTGTTCATTAAGTGGTATGCCAAAAGCCTTTAAGAAGATGGTCTGACTTTTTTTTATAATAAAAGACTAGAGAATTTATTGAAAAATCTGTAAATTCCAGCAATAACTTGATAGAGGACCTCTGATTTTTCTTCAAGAAAGACCAGTACTGTGGTATCACTGCTGTTTCTAAACTATCTGAAATTAATTTCTTAATCAGAATACATAATTAGAATTTAATTTCTTGAAACTGGTATGGTTATGTCTAAGTATCACAGGGGGTTTCTTTGCCTTTTTTGATGGTGAGTAAGTAACATGGTTTGGTATTGAGATGTGAAATATTCACATAATTCAGCATGTTCTTAGAGTTCATTGTGAAAATTACAGTACTGAGCTGCCTTTAATCTAAAGATGATGAGAGGTGCATTTTAAGTGCCTTTGGGATAACAGATGACCATTTTTAAGCAAATAGGGAAAATGCCATCTCAAAACCAGAATGGTTTATCAATGAGGGACAATGTAGAAGGAAGAGGATGTGACAACTGATGAAATGTTACAGTACATCAAAAGGAAAACAGGTGTAGCTCACTGATTTACCACTTTCTGTTAACTGATTGTGGTAGGATTTCACATGAGCTAGAGGTGGTATTGAGAGAAGTAGCATACCAATCTAAAACACTGGCTTTGAGCAGATAGGAGAATCTTACTCGTACTTCTGGGAGAATACCTGGATAATTTCCATTGTTTTTAGTTCAGTACAAGCTAAGGGTGGGTGTTGAAAGTACTAATGATTGATTTGAGGAAGAACCTGACGAAATTACTGTTACAAGGGTTTTTTTTAAGCTGTGGGTCAAGTGCCTGACTGCTTGTTTATGCTCTGAATTCAGTTTATGTTCTCCATACTCAATTAAAAAAGACTCCACACAACAAGAAAAACAAAAACAAGCAGCAGCATAGAGTCCACAGGACTGACAGAATCCAGACACGTTATCTTCCTGTGTTGTCTAGAAATAGTCATGAACATCTCATGCCAAAATTCTGAAGAAGAATTCAGGGGAAATTTTTACTTTCTCTTTTACAGAGATTTGAACAGGAAAAGCAACCAAGTTAAAGACTGCAAGGCCAAAATTGAGCTACTTGGAACTTACGATCCACAGAAACAGCTTATCATTGAAGATCCGTACTATGTATGTGTAAGAAATTCTTTGGGTGGCTTGATTAAAAATTGTGTGTCTGTAGTATATAATCTTCCCAGATCCCACAGTTGGCATGTGATATATAATCTCATGCTATACAAACTGAAATGTTAACATAATGTTAAATGTTTTTAATGACTTAACTATATATTACTGGGATAGGAAAGGCAAACGTTATTATGCTTATAATAGTTATTTAAATTAAAATAATGCAGTGCACCTATATTTTCAATATTGGGTGAAACCCTGTTTGATGAGCCTCCTTGCAAAGAGGATGTGATCAGGAAAGATAGAAACAAAGACATGGACACAGGTGGTCAAAAAAGTTGGATAATACCAGCCAAAAGCAAACAATTAGACTAATATTCTTCAGCTTGGGAAACGGAAGTGGATGAAGATGTAGTAGGGTTCTATAAAATCTTGGTATCATGGGAAAAGCTGAATAAGAAATTGCTATTCATTACCCAGGAAGTAGAGAATATCAAATGGTATTAGTGGGAAGCAGGTTCAAAACAAAAAGAGGGTTTTTTTTCCACACAGTGCATCATTAAATTGTGAAACTCAACATGACAGGTCAGTGTGAACATGAAAAAGGAAAATACTTAAAAGGCTCAAAAGTGAGTGGAGGAAATATGTGAAGGAAAGTCATGCAGGACTGTGGAATACAAAATCAAAGAGTTTGTCTGTGGAAAACAAAATCACAGAGTTTGTCTGTGGAAATTCCTGAGTTCAGATTAGAGGGATCTATGCAAAAGCTATCACCAAGTATTTGAACTGTTTTTATTTTTTCTAATGTCTGTTGTTTGCCATTACGGACAGCAGAGGAACCATTCTGCAATTTGTATTTGCTCTTTAGCCAGTATTGTTATTCTTACAGTCTTTTTCCTCTCTTCTTTTCTAGGGGAATGAAAAGGACTTTGAAACTGTTTACGAGCAGTGTCTGAGATGCTGTAAAGCATTTTTGGAGAAGTATCATTAATGCTTCATCATATAATTTCTAAAAGAAAATAATTAGCTTTTCCTGAAATACATAAGGTTTACTTGATTGATGTATTTAAATTGTAAAATTATGCCTCTACATTCAATACTTACTCAGTTTAATTTTGTATTTTAGCTGTTCTGTCATCTAATGAAAAAATATAGAAAGGTTTTAATTGGATTACATGATCAACCATTTTGTCACACATCAATGTAGTAATAAAGTATATAAATCAGGATAAATTTATCTGTAAACTCTTCCAGTGCTTTCTCACAAGCACTGCAAAAGTAACAGCTTGCTTCTTTATATGCTATGCCAGCTGACCTGAGGTCTTGTCATTGTGTCCTCAGTGAGTTAAATTCAATGGTAGTCTGTGAGATAATAATTGATATGTAACTTAGGTGTGTCATTCCAGTATCACTCGGTAGCCTTTGGATGGAAGCTGTTTCATGTGGAGCCTGCCAGCCTCCACATGAAGTGGATCTGCCACCTGATAGAACCAGCTAAGTCTTCCTCTGGTCTTCTGGTGGGTTCCTAGCACAGACACAAGCCCATGTAACACAGCATTTACTTTGAGGAGAAAACATACCAGCTTAAAAGCTGAAATGTGAAATCACATTTTGTATCTCACAGTAGTAAATACTCAAGTCCCTGCAATATAATGGAAAATTTGCTGTAATCCTGGTTCCTACACGTATTCCCAGCTTTACTCAGGAGATCGTACAGCCTGTCAGAAGTGTTCTTGAAGAGTACAGTCCAATGTAAAGACAGTCCATCTGTAATACAGTACTGAGTTAGCAGAAGGCCCGTAAGTAGAGAGTTCTGTTCTTGGACGAAATTTGAATGCTTTCTAAAGCCTGTGGCAGCTTGTCTGAACACCACCTTTCCTGTCTGCCTTAGACATGTAAATGTACTGAGATCAGTAATGTAAGTGGTACCAAGATGATTTTCCTGTTTTGAATATTCTCAGCATTGGTATGAACTAGCATTACCACATTGTCTGTAAAACTGGATCTATAAAATTTGTTTTCTTACTTATTTAGCCTTGTTTTTGTCTCTTGCTGCTTTCCAAATTGTCACCTGCTCAACCTTCTGGGAGAGAGATGGATTTCATCCGAAGATCGTGTTATTCTTGGGGAGTTTGGAATCCTGGTGTCACTCTGTGTGTGTTGCAACTTCACAATGGGGATTAAGTTTCTTGGGACTTTTGCTGTAGAATAGATGTGTTTGTGATAGTGAGGTTCTGTTTTCTGCTGAAATGTCAATCAGACATAAAACTTCAGAACCTGCTTAGAAAAGGCAGGTGGGTAGAGGGGATATTTAAATACAGAAATGAGAATCTTTGTGCATTATTGCATTACCATCAGTTTCGACTTCTAAAAAACAAGCAAGGAATTGCAAGCTAATAGTTTTTTCACTTTTCAGGGAGAAAGAGTAATACACTATTTCAGATCCAACTAAGTACTGACCTGGAAAAATTGTTTTTGATTTCTTTTATGAATGTTTTGACAAGGTAAATGGGGGAAGATGACAGGCAGTTAGGGACAAAACATCCTAAATGTGGTTTGATACACTAACCTCAAAGATGGAGTTATTTAGGTGTAATCTAATGTTACTCCCTGCCAGAATGACCATTTCAAATATTCCAGTGAAAGTAAAATAATTCAGAAAATAAAGAAACATGATGGCTTTCGCATTCATGGCTGTGTAGGAATTCAGCTTATGGTTTCCTGCATATTAAAGCTAAGATTGACAGGTCTTAAATCTTTATCTTTGAGCTGCTGGAGTAACAAAGGAAATAAGAGGATATGGTTGTTTACCTTCACTAGGCTTAGGAATCTTCCTGTAAAGTGATACTTGGTCAAAGCTCTTTGTGTTAAATTCAGTTCAGATTTTAAAAGTTTCAGCCTCGAGAGAGATTTTCAGCAAGTAATCTATTGACTCAATAATTCACCACCTCTATTAGGAGGAATAAGCTGGTTGATTTATTTTTATAATTAGTAGTTTTTTATGGAAGAGAAGAAGGAGCACTATGGTATTTTATACAAATGAAGCCCAGAATACAGAACAGGGATTGCCTTTGGGAAGGACAGTTGCACAGAACCATTATTTGGGTTCAAAGAAAAACTGTGAACACAGAATTAAGACACAAATCATGTATCATACAGATGACTAAGCGCTCACACATCCAAAATACCACTCATGAAAAATGTAATTTTGAATGAAAAAACACAGAACTGACTCCTGTCTCCCTCCCCGCCCCCACAACTTGTTATATTTTAGGTAGTAAAGTTAAGACTAAAAGTCTGCTGTAGTATAAGTGTATTTTCTGTTAGAGCATACTGACTTCTGCTAAATCTCGAGAAGACTTCTATGGGATTAATTTATTTATATTAATTGCTTAAATAAGTAAATAAGATGCAGTTTCCCTTTTACAAGGAAATTTTCTAGGTTTTGGTTTAGCCAGATTTTGGGTATTCGATTAGAAAAAGAAAGCTTTGCAATATTTTAAACTCCCATGCTGAGTATTGGGCTGTGATCTGGTCAGTGGAACCACACTGAAGCAGAGAGTTCCTCCCACATGGTTACCCTCATGTAGATGAGCAGCTTTAGTGAATCCTGTTGAAGGTGATTCCTTTAACAACCAAGTTTTCTGCAGGCATGTATTACATCCGTTGAGATGTGGAACTTCAGCATTTAGTCATCACTGAAAGCAAATAAAAATACGTACTTCTGCCCTGCTAAATACAGCTGTGTTCCAGGATGGGATTTTGTACTTCTGCCATTTTCTCTTTTCTTCTTAACAGTTAGATGCTGAAGGCTCTGAAGTGTCAGCTTCCAGAATCTCAGCTCCTGTAGTTCTCAGGGTGGGGAGGGTTGCATTTGGTTTTGGTTTTACATTTTGTGGTTCAAATTGAGGATAGAATGGAAACTATAAATGCCAGTATTACGATAAAAGTAGCTGTGGTTCTTTGTAGTGGGTTGACCCTGGCTGGATGCCTGGCACCCCCCAAAGCCTCTCTCTTGCTCCCCTCTGCAACTGGACAGGGGAGAGAAAATAAAATGAAGGGTTCATGAGTAGAGATAAGAACTGGGAGAGAATGTTCATCAAATGCCATCATGGGCAAAACAGACTCAACTTGGAGATATTAAACGAATTTATTACTAATACATTCAGAGCAGGGTGATGAAAAGGATAGTAAGACCTTAAAAACATTTTCCTCCCACCCCTCTCTCCTTCCCAGCTCCACCTCCTGCCCCAGCAGTGCAGGGAGATGGGAATGGGGGTTATGGTCACAGGTTGTTCCTGCCACTGCTCAGGGAGAGGAGTCCCTCCCCTGCTCCAGCCTGGGGTCCCTCCCACGGGAGACAGTTCTCTCTGAACTTCTCCAGCACGAGTCCATCCCACAGGCAGCAGTGCTCCCCAGACTGCTGCAGCGTGGGTCCCTGCCACAGGATGCAGCTCCTCAGGCACAGCCTGTTCCAGTGTGGGTCCCCCACAGGGTCACAAGTCCCACCAGCAAACCTGCTCCAGCGTGGGCTCCTCTCTCCACAGCTCTGCAGGTCCCTGCCAGGAGCCTGCTCCAGCACGGGCCTCCCACGGGGCCACAGCCTCCTCTCAGGCATCCACCTGCTCTGGCTGGGTCTCCTCTGTGAGCTGCAGGTGGATCTCTGCATCCCCGTGGTCCTGCACTGACCTTGGTGTCTGCAGTTGTTCCTCTCAAATGTTCTCAGCCTGCTCTTCTCTGGCTGCAATTATAGCTGTGCCATAGCTTTTCCCTTCTGTTATCCTGTAGGTGTTACCACCATTTCTCATCGGCCCAGCCTTGGCCAGAGGCACGTCCATCCTGGAGCTGTCTGGCATTGGCTCTGCTGGACATGGAAAAGGCTTCTGGCAGCTGCTCACAGAAGCCACCCCTGTAGCCCTCCTGCTACCAAAACCTGGCCATGCAAACCCAATACATGCATTTATAGATCGCACATAAAAATTTTCTTCCTGTTTGAGTCATTTTGCTGTGACAACTGGATTTAATATCAGATTTAAGGAAGAAAGGGAAATGTGTGTTAAGGCTTCTGGAGTAAGTGTTCACTAACTGCTTAAAAATTCTACAATCCTAAAATTATTTACTGGACGTTTTCTGACTATATTTCTGGCTTGCAGTATCATGATTGGACTGCAGATTATTAAAAAAACAAACAAAAGGCCCCTCCCCAAAAACAAAACCCCCAGAACAACTGTTATTCTTAAATAATATTCCATTTTATAATGCTGTAGATAACTGGAGCAGCCTTGTGGTCTGGGCATTTTGTGGATTTGAAACACAAAGATCTGTCCATCCTCACAAATCCAGGGTGTCCAGGTTACTGAACTCGGAGGTGAGTACACCTTTCCTTCTTACACTTGTTAATTCTTAGTGGAAAGAGTTTTATGTGTAGATAAATGATGGTAGCTACGAGAAGGGAGTTTGTATACCTGGATTCAGTGAACAGAAAGCAAACTGGGAACAACGTAATACCAAACACTTTATTACTTATGCTTGTTATTTACAGTATTTACATATTGCACGTTTGCTGGAATGTTTTATACATTTATTATATAAAGTAAATTAATGGCAGCTTGTGTTTGTGTACAAAATCCATGCTCCACTGTCCCCAAAAGTATGTCTACTTGGAATTATGTTCCCGTTTGTCATGCAATTTGTACTCCAGGGTACAATGTGACCCCAATGCTAGTCTGTTTGAACCAAACTTTTAAAAAATTGCATAAGCATGAAGGATATCAAGTGACCACAACTACTGTGGAGCAGATCTTTAGTAGTTCTAGATATACAAACAAACATTCCTTAAAACTGTAGAATTAAGCAACAGAACATGAATTTTCTTGGTGAAATAAATGTGTTTACATAATTTTTGGCAGCATTACACATCAATTATAGTGTGTTTTAAAGTATGGAGCATTAAGTACTACTGGCAGTTATGCTACTGTAAAGAATGTCAATCTGCAAACTGTTGATGACATACAAAATGCATGTTAAAAGAATTATGGGAAGTAGTTTGTCAATCTGCAAAAATAAATCTCTTGTTCGCAATGGAGTTCTAAAAGGTAGTAAGTTCTATTTCCCCGTTGTTTTCCAAGGCACTTCTCTTGGTTCTTGGTGTTTCTTGTCACGGTACTAACATCTGGTGGATTAAAAGAAAGAAGAAAATTGCCTTTTATCATTTTTGAAGTCACATATATGTGTTTGAGAATGTGTTTATCATAGTGAAAATAGTAACTAAAACTGGAGATACCGGTAATAACTTTGGGAAGATCAGTAGTGAATTTCAGATTTAGCTCAGTTCATGTCAGCCTGACTGTTAATCAAGACTGAAATGCTGGAAAGCATCACTTTTTTTGATTGTTCATTTTTGTTAGACAGACTAGGAAAATCCAGTTCTACCTATTCAAAATGTGCTTGTGGTTGAGTCTGGCCTGTTCCAATGACTGCATCTGTGAAGTCAAAAAATGAATAAACCTCAGGAATAGCATTAACAAATTGCATAATTCTGTCTAAATGCCTTGGTGTCAGGAGCTGTCAATGGGGTGTCCAGTTTGAAGAATGTAGGAAGCATTTGATGTTTCATTGGGCCCATTTGTGAAGAAACTTGGATTCATATAAACAAGAAACCAATAGAAGTAACTTTTTTAGATTTGGTTGTATAAACATAGCCCCTGGAACATGTCAAAATTGAGCCACCAAAAACTAAGCAGGAGCTGCAGTGGTTCAATTTGCTGCCTGGTACTATTAAGTCTTCCCAGAACAGTCTCCTGGAATGAAATCACAACCATGCACATGACACTGATATCAAAACTGCAGAAACAAAATTACAGGTTTCCATACTGCATATGTATGTATTTTGTCTCTGTTCTAGAAATGCTGATTCAAAGGTTGAGCAGTGAAGGTTTTCAAAACCCTACTCCTCCACACCTTTAAATCTTACAAGAAAATGTAATGTAACTGCATATACACATACCTAGAAGTCTATCCTCTTGTAGAGGATATCCTCTTCTAACCACTTCTAGGTATTTTCTAGGCAGGTGAGCACTGAATGCTGCAAGTCTGTCCACCCAGTTTCATGTGTTTCTATGCCTGTTACTATTCTTTTTTTAGAAGTAAAAACTGTACAATGTCTTTTAAGTCAGTAGGAACTACACAGCTGAAAGACACTTACATGGAAACAGATTCCAGCTGAAACTTTGGTGTCTTACAGCCATCAAAAATTCAGGGGGGAGATAAAAACCAGTGGTACTCTGATACTAGAATTCTGCTGATATTTTTCCCAGTTAAACTTTCTTATTTTCTGTCTGAACATAGGTAACTGTCTTTCCCATTATCAGTGTGAATTCTCTGATACTCTGAGTTTCTCTACATTTTCTATTGCTTAAGTATAATTTGTAATAGAATCATTTGTATGCGAAGTCAGTTGGACTTGACATAATCCATTGAAAATCAAGCTATTGGTGCATACAGAAATACTTGTTAGTAGTATTTAAACATTTAGTTTTGCAATTTTTGAAAGCTATTAGGAAATGTAATAATGTTACAGAAAAGCATAATGTAATCTAGGGGTTTTTTCTGGCTTTGCAGATAGAACAATTACTTTTATTTTTTTTTAATATCCTTCCTTAGAGGGGAAACTGATGTAAATTTTCCTTGTCTTGCATTTTCATCTGGCTTATTTTCTGTATGTATGCTCCTAGTGTACCCTATTTAAGCTATGATGTTACAAAGTGATGTTTAGAAGAAATTAACATGCTTTTGGTTTGATCAGTGTGTGGTACAACTTACAAGTTAAACACTGAAAATTTAATAAAAACTTTTTTCATTTCTAATGGGAATATGCAGCTCACTGGGGGTGAAAAACAGTGGATAGGATGCTCATTTGTCATCTCATCTACACCTGCTTTTGTATGGGTAACTTAAGAGTTTTGTATCGGCTAACTTACAGTTTTCTAAACCCCTGGCACTTTCAGAAACCCTTGAATAGACCTCAGATTTTTAGCATTGTTGTACAAAAAAAGTAAAAATCTGTTGTACTTAAAAAAGTTTTTATATCATGTAGTCTGTTACATGCATCGGTCTAAGAAAATGAGGCTGGAACTTACGGATAGTCTTAGCGGAGATCCTGAATGCAATTTGACTAGCCTCTCTTGAGAACATAGGTAATTATACAACTCCCCAACCAATTGTGCTAATATTTAAAAGCACAAATGGAAGCTATTGTAAAGGCATATTACAGCTTTCCAAATTTGATTCTAGGAAAAAGCTAATCTATAGGAAAAGAATGTAGTGGTTGAAATACCAATATAAACTTTAAATACTATGCCAGTAGGATTTAAGTAGAACCTCTCCATGCTTGCATTAAAAAATTCTTCTCCCAAGTGTGCACGTGCAGGTGGAATTCTGCTGTAATGTGATCACAGAGATCCATGCATTGGAGATTATGAAGCTCTTAATGTTCCATCTGGTGCTAGCCACAGACATCCCACAGCAAGGAAAACTACGAGTTGCCTTTTAATAAACCTGGACAATGCCACACTAGTAACCATCTACACTGGCTGCCTTTTTAACTCAAAGTAGTAGTTCTGATAAAAGTCTAAAATTAGTTAACTTGGGAACCACTTCCTGGCACCAAGAAGAGGTGATTGAACACGCTGTGAGCAGCTGCATTAGACAGATCAAGGTATACTTTCTAGAAGAAAAAGGCCTTCACTGAATAAAACACAACCCCCTCATCTTTATTTCACCTTCACTTTTATGGAATTCAGGTGTCTGACATTTCTTGAATGCACTTGTCGTTACTCTGAGTAAGCAGCAGTCTAAGGGAGAATGCAATCAAGGCCTGTTGTTTCCATTGTTACAAAACACTTGAAGCAAAATTCAAGTGCCCAAAGATCTTGGTTTAAGAATAATTTGAAAACATTGATATATAATAGGTGTAAAGGAATGGCATATTTAGTGGGGTATTTCAGTTTTTTCTTCATGTATTTTCAGTTTCCAACTTAATCTTGTATTTTCAGCATTTGTCACATACATTACTATTATGGTCAATACATCTTGAGGAGTTTACCCAGATTTTTCTGAGTTCCAAAGGAAATTTCAGTTTTAAGCTTATTAGGAATTTTGCAAAGAATATTTGACCTCTATGTGTATTTGCATCTTAAGGAAACAAGCAATTTGTAGGTTTCTTTAATACACCTTTTATAGTATATAAACCTCATTTTCTCTGCTTAGCTTGAGACTCCAATTACTTGGACCAGTCTTGTATTTATTAGTGTTAAAGTGTGTAATTAGTTTTCCTTTGTTTATTTGAAATAACTGTAGATGCTTTAAAAGACCCATTAATAGTTGTCAGTACAGAAATTAGGAGAAAACTTCAAAAGAGAAGTATGTAATAATACGTGATAATGCAGTCCTTAGTCCCTGAACTACTCCTCAGAGTACCAGGAGTTTTCAACATAAGTTATGAGATCAGTGTTGGTCTCTAGCAAACACATAAAGAGCAGGTAATGGAAAAGAGAGGGCACCAACACCCTGCAGTAGCACCTACAGTTTTCAAACAAAAGCAGTAAAATCTGTAGGACTGTAGCCAAAGTGGCTGTGACAAATGCTGTCAAAGGGATTTTCAGATTCATCACTGTCTGTCACAAGAGATGCTCATGATCTGAATTGTGAACTTTATTTAGGTGAAGACTTCAGGAATTGTGTTCCTGGCATCTCTTACCTACTGCAGATATGGATAACGTAACAGCTGTGGGATGTATCTGCATGGAGTGGAGCAAAGCAAGCATGGAATATGGGAACTATTAGGAAGCTGGCAGAAGAATGAGGCTAAAGAACAGAAAAAAATAGAAGCAGCATCAAGGACAGGACTCTGGCATAGCTGTGTTGGCCATGAGAAGGGGTTACAGAATAAAATTAATCAGAGATGGTGCTGGTGGCAGCAAGGGAATACAGCCTGGGTGGCTGACTGGGAAAAAAAAAAGGTCTACTGAGAGATGTGGTAATACAAATCTGCTGCTCTGGCTTCACTCATGCAATCTCAACAAGTTGAAGGGCTGTTACTGGGTCCCTGCATTGCTCATGTCTGTAGGACAGGCAGAAAGGGAACATACACTAAAAAAAAAGAGAAGATGGAGCTCAGTTACACATGTATAGAATAAATGAGGAAAAAGTGAAGGCTCCATAAGACACGTTGTACCATAAACGCACGTGTGCCCACTTAGGTATGTGTTGTGACAGTAACAGATGGCTAATTCCTGTTTTCACATACTATTTTCTTGTTTGATCTTAGCTCTGAGTTTCAGTGTCTTGTGTGCTTTAAAGCTGTGCTAGTCCAAAATGCATTTTAAGTACAAATAAAAATAAATTTATCTTTTTTTTTCCTCTTCAAATTGATCTCTAAAAATGGATAGATGGCCACAGATCTGAAAAGTCCACCAAAATTACCAGTTTGCCAAAGTAACAGTCCATCTATAGCCCAGCCCACTTAAAAACCTAAAATGAAACAATAATCACATACTGAACAAAACAGAAAACCTAATTTGTTTCACACAAATTGAACACAAATTGATGCAGTGGAAAAGCTTTGAGGAGAAAAGAGGCTTAATCCTACAGAGACACCTGTGCATCTCCAGATGCATTTGGTAGAGGACAGTCTTCCTTTCTGCTAATCAAGGCTGCTTAAGGAGTCTACCACTACAGATTTGTGTCTGTGTGAGTAAGAGGAGAGTTGCTCCTGACATTGAAACATGGCTGCTAGTTGAGCAAAGGTGGTGTTTGAGAGATGGACATTTTTAAATGGATTCCCAGCTTGAGATGTGAACTACTTTAGTTGCTATGCCTTCATATTACAAGTTCATGTTTACATGACAGGTTGTTAAGATACAGATAAAATTTTCTAAAGAAAGGGAGAAAGAATTTCATACTCTGATGTATCCACTTACTGGTATTGGTAATAACATTCACCTATTTGCAAAGTTAAACAAATTGTGTCGCATTTATCCAGACTGGATAGAGAGAATGACTTGTAGCAACCTTTCATGAAACTGAACAGCTCCATCATGTTTTCCTGCAGTCGTGTTTTCTTCAGATTAAATAATCCTAATTCCTGCACCTGTTCTTTTATACTGAGTTTTCTAGGCCTTTGGCCATTCACGTTGCTCTTCTTTGGACTCTTAGAAGAAGAACCCACATGGCTTCAAGTGTGGTGCCCTTAATTAAATATAGTGTTTATGTCAGGAATTTCATAAACAATGATTCTATTTATAAATTCCAGTATTGTTTGACTTGTTTCAAGTGTAACACTGCTGACTTGCTTAGTCTGCAGTCCACGACAACCTCTGTTTTCGACAGCACTATCTAAGTATTCACCAAATTCCGTGTATTTCTGCAGCTGAATAATCCTACATGACTTCATAATTCTGCTCTTTATCTGTTATCCTGGTTTTAGACTATCTGGCCTATTTTCCAAGATTATTTTTAATTTCAAGGTTGTACTGTATCATAGTTGCTTCTCCTATAATACTGAAATACACAAATACAGTATTCTATCACCCAAGTTATTAATGAAAATATTGAGCAATATGAAACCCATAATGAAGCTCTGCTCAATACATTTTTCCAGTTTTGACAATTAAGCACTAACAACCTGTATATCTTTTTCCAGTCATTTTTACAGTTATCTTGATCCTATTTCTCCAGCTTGCTTGTGAGAGTGAAGTGCAAGACAGTGTCAATGCTTAAAAAAAGAAAAAATGCTTAATATTTATTACTTTTTGTCACTGATTCCCTCCACAAGATGTGTATTTTGTCTCAAGAGTTAAAGCATCTTGGTTTGACAGCATTTCTAACTGACAAATCTACATGGTTATTAGTTCTCCCTTTGTTCAAGATCACATTTTGTCTCAGGTAAAGGTTGAGGACAGAATTTAAATTAGTCCTTCTGTATTCTTATGTTACAGTTCTCTAACATACAGATAGTTTGAGAGTACGTTTTGGTTCAGTTGATTGGCTTTTGTTTTTATTTTGGTCCATGATGAAAATTTCCCAAGTATTTGTGGGAAATAGAGGCACATCTAGGCAAAAAAGGAGGGAATGAACCAATAGACATGAGAAATGTACGCAAGGAAATCCCAAAAAATCCAAAGAGCTTGAAGTTAGTTTATCAATGCTACTATCAATACGTTTTAATTGAATTACTATACAAGCACCTGTGACCTATCTGCATTTATAAAGCTTTCATGTGTATAGCTGTGTATGTATTAACTCATACTACTGAGTACAGCACCGATCTACAGCTGCACACATAAAAGGGCGGCTGCTGCTGCCGATACAGGCAATTCTGTACTGAGTAAACTCTTGAAAAATGAGCCACAGCTGTTGTGTTTTGTTCTGTAGCAACAAATACACTATCTGCTAACTGTATGCTGCTATAAATATTTCACAGATGATGCACATGGACGTTTATGTAATGACTTCCAGTAGGGGGTACCCTTTCCTTAATGCCAAAACTTGCCAGATTAAGCCAGTTACTTCAAGTCCTCTGGGAGGGGAATACCTTGTCTAAAGGACAGTTGTTATTATACTCCCATGAATTTTCATGTATGAAACACAACATCCACTGCTTTGCTATGCAGTGGAATGTCATTTCTGCTAAGAAAAAGCTTACCTTTATCCTTCCATGCACATAGGGCTTACTGCCAATCGAGTAAGAAGCCTGGCACATCTTTTATAGTCTGTATGAAAAACAAGAGCATGACTAGATTACCGATTAATCAACTTTGCCTTTAAAAATCAAAATTGGTATCAGCGTGCAAATTAGTGTCATAGCAAAGCTCAATGAGTACCTTGGTTTGCAACAGAATAAAAATCAACTCCTTTGACTTAAAAAAGGAGCATGTAAAAATTGTGTAATAACTGAAAGCCATGTTTAATGGCACGTTTAACTGTGCAACTGACTTCTGCACATGTTCTATCTGTAAACAAACAGCATGAATGTGTTTGGAGGCCCTCCAAGTGTATGTATGTGTGTATAAAAATTTATACATCTGTGCCTCTGCTTCTGTGTGGGATCTAAATATGTGACTGTACTATTTCCATATTAGAGAAAGAATAAATAGTCCTCATCCACCTTTGAAATCTAGCCCTCAGTGGGCAAGTCTGTCAACTTAAGTAATGGCATTCTCCAACAGATTTTCTTCCTGGGAAAGATGTTAAATTAGACAAATCTTCTAGTCATACAAATTTTAAGTCCAGACAAAGTAGATGGACTTGGACTTCATACTTCATAAGATTATGAAGTTTTATTTATGAATAAATAATTTATTTTATGAAGAAATAATTTATTTTTTATGAAGTTTTATCTTAAAACTAGTAAAATTGTTTTTTCCACTGTAGTCCTATTGTTTAGTTGTTCATATTTTAGGTGCCTCCAACTTTTTGATGCATTCATAGTAGGAGACAGAACCAACACAAAATGATTAATAAAGAAATTAATCAAACCGTTTTTTTTTCATTTACATGAAAAACTGAAAGCAAATATTGTGATAGCTGGTTATGGACAGATGGAAAAGTAAATTAATTTCTACATGCTATTTTCTATATGCTACACTGTACAAAGTACATGAAAGTATGCCAACACAGTGCTTTTGTACTGGCTACCACCATGCTGCAGCATCAGAGACGCTTTTAGTTCCTTTGGTGTTTGGCTTTCAGATTTCTACATAGAAGGAACAGTATAATGTGAAGCCAGGATATTATCAAAAAGTAACATCATTCTGTGCATGAAGAATTAAAGCAAGCTGTTGATCTCATTTTCCTAGAAGAAAGTTACTTTAGAAAGAGGCTAGTCAATCCAGTCCAGTAACTAGGCATTATTTCATTAATGAGTAACTACACCTAATGTTTTCTAGAGATGAAATGTTAACAATCCCCAACTCACAGCATAGTTATGCTATAATTGCCACTCATACAAATTATCCTCCATTATCCAAACATTATGTTGGTGGATATGTCACCTGGAAATAGGAAAAGCCTAATCTAGAGCCTTTAAGACCAACTAGTCTTTCGCTTCAGAGCTTTGCGTACTCATTAGTGGTGAGCCAAACGATGTTTTTTGTGTTGTGATCCTTACGAAAAAGGTAATATGACTGCTGCTTGTTCAGAACAGACAAATTATGAACAGCTTATATCTCCACCCATGTAAACAGAACGTGATCTGGCTACCTCTGATCCAGAAATCCTTGTCTTTCCAAGGAATTCCTAATCTGAAGCTTTACAAATAGAGAAAATGTCCACAATTCTTAACAAATACGCCTTTAAAATGTACTGGGCTGAAATATTTATTAATACTTGAAACTTGGAATCTGTAACTCTTGTTTCTATTCCCAGATCTGCAACTGACCCAACTGGTTGACCTCAGACAAGTAAAATAAAGTGTGCTTCCATTCTGAAAATGCTGCACTAAAATAGCATCTGCTTACTCAACAGGTCCACCTCAGTTTGAATCTGGAGTCACATCTACTGACTAATAAATGTCAATGTTTGATTTTTATTTAATTCTCTATGCTGCCAACAGTGATGAGGCATCATAAGCTGCATTTGCTTAGTTGTGTCCATCAGCACTTTTCTTTTTTTTCTAAGCCTTATGAAGTTATACTTTCGTAACTCACTGAAGACAAGTGTTGCAAAGATTCATTGTCAACATCACTGGTAGATTGGTAGCTGAATAGTCAAAATAGAAAATGTCTATAAAATGTGTTCTACATAAATAACCAAAGAAAACTATATAACCCCACCTGGATATATGATCCCATCGTGAATTCACAGCACTAGAAATTAAATATGGGGTGTTTGTGAGGGGAGTTACGTTCCTGTGAGAAGCAAACACTTGGTTTGGAACCCATGAGGCAAATACATCAGTACCTAAGGATGCAGTGTTTACAGCCATTGTACGTAGTGTATTTGCAATGAGAAAGTTTTATTTCCGTTCTCCTCTCTGTGATGTTGATGCTGTTCTAGCAATGCTGTAGAGAATACTTAGTACATTTCAGAGCACTCCAAATTTATTTTTGCAGGGAATGCATTCTGAGATTGTATCACTACTGATACTTGATAGAGCTAATAAATGTTAGTCTTCTCTTGTTTTATGGAAGTCTCTGCTTTTGTTACTTACATGCTGGGATGGTGCAGTCCCTCGTATTGTGATAAAGCCGATGAAAGTGTTTGCTACATTTTGGGCTAAAGTAGAGTGGACCTGAAATATAAAGAAAAATTAAGTTATGAATCAGCACAGCTCACAGGTAGAGTAGTGCAGCTTATCGAATGTATGTGAAATATGGATACCAATGCAAAATTAAAACATACCTGTTAAATGCTTCAAGAACTTGTCTTTCATCCTCAGATCTCTGGGAACTATTTCTGTTGGACAGAAAAAAGAATAGTTACTCTGCTGCACAAGAACTATGCTTGCCAAGCATAGTATGAGGACAGGGAATACTCTGTCTAGCAAACATCACCACTATGTCTTGACAGGTGCACAGAGGTCAAAAGCCCTTTGTGTACAGTAGGCCAAATTGCAAGAATTTGCTTTACATAGGGAGACCCTGTAAAATGCTCTGTGAAACACAGTGCTGATGAAACAATGTCTGTTAGGTGACAGATCATTTATGACAATGGTTATTAACTAAGAGTCAGACTTTAGCTCTCTATGAACTACATTATCAAGTTTACCTAGATTTAAATTCTTTCATATTATATGAGTGGTAAAGACCCAAAGATAAATTCAAGTTTGGGACTGGGTCTCCTAATTCTCTTATGCAAATGTATCCACTATTCTGTGCCAGGTATGTTTGTAGAACCACTGTTCCACTGTAATCATGAAACTGGATTGATCTACTTACAGGAATCTTCCCCCTCCTCCTCCCCTCTTTAGCAGTAAATAAAATTCACAGGAAATGATTCCAAGCAAATTGCTCTCTTCTGGCTCCCTATGTTTGTGGTTTACCGCCTTGTGTTTTGTGTTCAGCAGATGGCAAAAAGAAACTGGTTTACTGAAATCCATTTTAGCCCTAACCCCTGCTTGTGACTTCCTGATTTACAGCTATCTTTGATTGCTTTCCGTTATAAACTCTATGCTGATAGCTTAGTGTTGATTGTGTATGATACACTATATGGTGCTTTATTTACTTGACCATAAATGCATGAGCAGCCTTTTTCATTCCCCTGGCACCTCTTATCGGATATAAAGCAGAGAGCATTTCCATCCAGATCTGATCCACTTGTGAATTTAGACACTTCTCGAAAGTCATTCTTCATTTACTTCTAGCTTTAGTCAGTGTAAGTAAAATTGACCTTATCCTATTCGACCTAATTATGTCATGAAGAGCATTAAAAACACACATGCTTCACTCAGAAATTTCCCATGGGACAGGCTCTCTAGGAAAATGATGCCAAAACAGAAATAAAGACTAACTGGTAGTTCCTTTCCAGAGTTGCTGGGAAAAACTCCATTATAGTAACAGAATGAAAAATCCTGCTTCAGAATCAGTAACAACACTACCAACTAATCTGCTCTGAAGCAGGATTATTAATTTCATAGATAACTGTTCCACACAAGCCAGATGTTTTGCACCAGCAGGGTGACCAAAAACTACGCCCACATTCCAAGATGAGATTTGGAGTTGTGCAGATCACAGTCCCCTGCTTAGTCTGCCCTCTTTGACTTTTCAACATTTGTAAAACAAAATGTTCTCTCCTGTGTTGACCTTAAGTAGAACAAAATTGTCTTCTTCTGTACATTCATTAATCATACAAATGGAGAAGCAACATCTTCATGACAACCACCAATAAATGCAAATTGTGAGGATACTTGAGTATGAATGAGAATGACTAAAAGGTACAACGAAACTTTATGAGATCAATAGAGACAAAATAAATAGCATAAAATCAAAATGAAAGCCAGTTTGGGAAAAAGTGAGTAGATGTTTGCTGGAAAATATTCAGAAAGTCACTTTCAGTTGGAGGGGTCAGATGAGCAGCAGTAACGCTGTAGGGGCTTGGGAGTGACAGGGAACACTAAATTAGACATGGCAGCAGGAGAAACTCAATCAAGTTTCAACTGGATGCACAGAATTACATCACCAAACTAAGCAGGAACTATCCATCACCGTGTGTACTTCTGGACTGTTCTATGCAAGCCTGAACATCTCATGAACAAATCTGTGCCTTCACTGGCGGTTAGAGAAGAGCCAAACGAGCACAAGGATGACTGCAGGAGTCTCCCAAACTGGTCACAGTGACAGAGCAGTACTGTCTCAGTTCCCTAGTATTTGAAAGGTGCTACCTCTGGAGTACAAAAGGAGCTAACAAGCAGGGTGAACAGTTCAGTGAAGCTGAGTTGCAGGGAAGACTTCTATATGTAAGGTCTTTAGGACATACTACAGTCCTGCAGGAGAATCTTGCTAGGGTCATTTCCAAGAAACACTTAAACCAAGCACATGATAATAAGTGGTAACCTTCCAGGAAAAAGCATTTTCTTCCCTTGTTTCTTTGATCTCAGCCCATTTCAGTCTTTTCCCTTATTAATAGGTTTTGTTCAAAGCCACAGGAAGTTGACTTTCAGTTGAGTATATCATCCAGAGAGTAAAAGAGTCTGAGAGGTGAACGGAGGTTTTCTATCCCAGATTTCCCATTTGTGTCTGCTTCTGATACCAAAGGGAATCTGCAGGTATTTTGAGTGGTGAATTCTTAATACAAAATTAGTAACCTGTTCTCTCATTCACCAAGGCACCCCAGAGAAAAAAAAAAACCGACTGTGACTTACCAACTCTCTGCTCGTCCTGGTATCCTCCGTAGTCAGCCACTTCCCTTCGATCCAAGTTATAGTCATGCTTGGAGAAGTAGTGCATCCCACTGTCCTTCTCCAGGTGGTACCTTTTCAGTTCCTGAATGATCTCCATGATGAGATTTAAGAGACTTTGCTTGTTCTTCAAATCTGCGGAGTCCGTTTTCTCTTTGCAGTACCCTGCTGAGAGCATTAAGAGTACCAGCCCCAGCAGCCCAGAAGACCTCAGTCCACTCATTGCAGTCCGACCTGAAGAGTGCATGAGGGGATGAAGACGAAGGATCTGCTGCTATGGGAGGTCTTCCTGTTTCACTGGAAGAGAAAATTGGGGGTGGGTCGAAGGTGGGGAGACTCGTGGGGCTGAAATCGTAAACATTGGCGGAGGAAAGAGCAGCGACCGCTTCGCAGGTTAGACACGGCGGCGGAGCAGCCCGCCCCGGGCAGACGGGGGCTGGCGGAGCGGGACGGGCGGGGGTCCGCGGGGCCCCGCCGCTGCCCCCGCGCCCCGCGG
>VZRO01002270.1:0-39448 GCA_013397915.1 Daphoenositta chrysoptera
TGGGAATAAAAAATTTTAACTCTTTACATTTGTGTGTTCTCAATTCAGCATTTCCCTGGCTGTCATATAGTTCGTAAGACAAGCTGAGGGGAAGTGATGTAGAATAAACAGAAAACCTGAAATTAAAATAAGCAGTAAAGACAGTGTTTGTTAGTAATTTGAAAATATTTTTAAAACTGTTCACACCTTCTGTCTGGAAATACCAGAGAGAAGAGAACTTGAGCAGCTATTTTCAAATAATCCCATACAGGAAAATAATATTTAGAATCTGGTGCAAACTTTACATAAGGTATCCATGACCAGCAAGACAATGACTTCGAAAGCAAAACAGAAAAGTGACACTGGAATAACTTAGATCATCTTACAGGAATATTTCTAGGTCATCTGTCTCTGTCTCTCCCATTCCCACACCTAACTGGTCACATGGCCACTATCTTCCAACATTTCACCCGAAAAGTTGCCATCACTGCTCAGCAATGTGCATCTACCAGGGATGACAGCAGGTCTCCTTGGTCAGATTTTCCAGGAGACTGATTTTGGCACCCTGCTGAACAGGAATCATGCCAGTGTTACTCTTTTTCTTTGTGTACTATTGCTTGGGGATGCACTGAGAACCCAGCTACATACCTATCTGCACTCTCAGAGTAAGCTGCCTAAACATTTGGAATGACAAGCCTAGGTGTCACTACATGTTAAAATAATTTTGATTCCTGAACAAAGTTTGAATCATCTTCTAATGTAAGCATCATAGTTGTTTGAAACAGCATTAAACCATGTCTCACTCTTTTTATCTCTTATATTATCTATTTAGCTTCTTTTTTTAGTCTTGATAACTTCTATAACAGATTTCTAGTCTTCTTCTTAACATTACACTGGAATTGCCATTATGGAATGCTGTTTAGACAAATTTTCCAGTATTCTGCTTCCTGAACATCAAGCAACAATTTGATCTATTCAGTTCTTTCTTTACGCTGAAAGAACTGAAAGGAAAAAAAAAAATATTGTCAGTTCTAGATTCTACATGAGCTCAAATTATCATGAAATACTTTAAATTTACACCTAAAATACAAGAAAAAATTTTGAGCTTTTTGAAACACATAGTAAATCTCTTTTGAATCTGTCAATGTTAACCTTGAATTATTAGAATCCATACAAAAATTATATTACTGAAATGAATCTTATTTTGTAATGGGATGCAGTGCTTCTAAATATTCCACAAAGGAAACCTTAGGACGAAAAAAATACATATCTTCCTAAACAAATATTCAGAAAAGCTAACTTGGCATTCCTTGATGCAGAACTAATAGTCTTACTCTTACCAAAACTTCTACAATTAAGGAATTAATCAGCAATATATTAGTCTTGATTAAAGCAAGTCACTTCTAAACTCAGTGAAGTCTCTCAGACTATTCTAACTTAATTCATCTTGACACTACGCTACTTTAGGTGGGTTTTTTTTCCTTCTAGGAGTATATCAGATTAGTAGACATTAAATCACTCTTTGCTGTTACCCCTTTCATTTCCTACCAGCATCCAGGCTTCTTCACCTCCAGTATTTTTCTTCCTGTTAATTTAAGAGGAGTTCCTACCGTATAGATTAAAAATAAAGATTTTAAATTGCCAATTAGTCTGATCAACATCCTCGACATTTAAATATATATGTAAAGTTATTTTGCTTCACCTACAGCTGAGATTCGTGTACTTGCTACAAAATTAACGTTGTGTGTCTGATGCCTAACCTGAGGAAGTCTGCTATCAATGTTTCAGCTGAGTGTGTAAATTAAGTGGAATGGACTATAGCCTAGCAGTTAAGTTTTGCTGGCAGTGTTTTTATCTCTGATACCCCTAAGTTAAATTTGGGGAAAAAAACCAACTTATTTCCATCTTCTTTAAATTTCCAAATATGGCTTTCTCAGAAGACCATGAGCAGGTGATAAAATTGCATTACCTATAAAGTTGTTCTTGTTGTTAGTATTATTATTATTAAAGCTTCTCGGAACACAAGAATCCAGTCTTGTCATTGTTTAACTGTCTGCTGAAAAGCACTTTGAGAATATGCAGAGGAAGGTAAAAACTTGATGGATTACAATATTAGGTCAGTAATCAAGATAGATGATCAGCCTCTGAGAAAGTGCCAAAAAAGAAGCCTTTGATAAACAGGCAGAAAAAATAATGGGACAAAACACTCCATGTCCTGTCTATAGAAACATGAAAAATGGGATAGAGGAGGAAACAGGTGTTTAAATTCCAGAGCATAGTTTAAAAATCCTAGCAGCATTGCTAGAGAAATAAAGGATTAGATGAAATGAAGAAAACTTGGGTTCTTTTTAATGCCAAATTTACAGCATTATTGAATGCCACAACCTCAGAAGAGGAGCAGCAGAAACCAGCAAAAGAGAAACGCAAAGTAAACTCCAGGGAGTATATCTTTTGTCAATCCTTTGAGATCCTTTTAACTATGGAATAACTTAGAGAATCTAAGGTTTTGTTTTTGTGAATACTACTGCTGTTAAGCGTTTGGGAGCTAATCACTGTATTGTGTTTGCATGGCTAAGATTTGGTAGCAGGGGAGCTACAGGGGTGGCTTTTATTAGGCTGTCAGAAGCTTCCTCCATGTCTGGCAGAGCCAATCCTTGGCAATGCCAAAGGCTCCAAGAGCTGCTGCCCGTGGAAGAGTGAGCGATGTTGCAGCAGTTTGAGGGGTGCTGTTGCCTGTGGGATGGACTCACCTTGCAGCAGTTTGCAGAGAGCTGTTGCTCGTGAGATGGGCTCACGCTGGAGAAGTCCATGGAGAACTATCTCCCATGGGAGGGACCCCACAGCACAGCAGGGGAACAGCTCCTCTCCCTGAGCAGCAGGAGAAATAATATGTGAAGAACTGACCATGATCCCCGTTCCCTATCTCACTGTGCCTCTGGGGATGGTGGTGGAGCTGAGGAGGGAGGGGTAGGGGAAAGGTGTTTTTAAGAGCTTAGTTTCCATCTCATTATCCTGCTCTGATTTTGTTAGTAGTAAATTCAGTTAATATCTAGCCTGTTTTGCCCATGACAGTATTTGGAGTGATCTCTCCCCTTCCTTAACTCATGAACCCTTAGCTATATTTTCTCTCCCCATCCATCTGCAGAGAGTAATGGTAGAAGGGCTTTGGTGGGTGCCTGGCATCCAGCCAGAGTCAGCCCACTACAATAACTTTATTCAGCGTTGTGGGGCTGTCGTGTCATCATTCATTCCAAATGGTAGGCACCTGTTTTATTTATGGACTTGCACAACAGAACTTTTGCATTCTAAAGAGAGTCCACTGTTAAACAGTGCACGATTCATTGAAGATTTGCAGTCAATGTTTCTCCAAATAGCTTTTAAGTTTATGCATAATTTTCAGTCTTTTTTGGATGTGAATTACTTTACTGTATTTACACAAAAAATACTCAAAATTGCAAAGGTGTGTCCTCAACAATGATATTTGAAATATGTTCTTGGATGCCTACCACTGATGCCAATTTTAAGAAAATGTGTACCTTGATTAGTTCCCGTGATAATAGCATCTATAAATTGATTTAAACAGCGATGAGTGGCAGACTGCCTTTTTCTTAAATTGACTCCAGTGGTTATGTGAACAGATCCTATTGCTAGAAAGGCAAAGGCAGATGTTATTTTTTAACTAAAACAAGCAAAGCCTCACTTCTCTGTGCAGCACTTGTTAAATTCCCCATAATTTCAGCAGAGCTAAAATAAGGGTTATCAAATCTGTATTTTTTTAAAATGTAATAATCTATAATGATTTTCTAAACTCCTGTGTCTTTGCAGAAGAATAATCAAATGATTCCTTTGGTGCTTTTTAATCCAGAGTATCATATATGCTTTTTACTTAAAATAAAAAAAATAAAATGATTAAATTTCCTTACTTTTAAAACAATAACGTGTAAACATAAATAATTTTAGAATAATAAATGGGCTATTTAATTACTTTACAGTAGTTAGTTATTAATGCTAAACAATTATATCTTTCCCTAAATAATTTTAGTTCCAGCAATATTAGAGCATTTCTAAAAGACAAGAGATCTACTTTCCTCTCTCTATATACATATATTGCTTATGGTATTGTATTGCTACAAAAATGCAGGATATACATCCTTAACTTTTTAAATCATATAATATAGAGTACCTTTGGGGTTTTTTTGTGATCCAACTTTAACTTCGTCATCAAAAGTTTGCTTCTTAAATTTATTTTCGCTATGTTGTAAGCTGTACTCTTTGCAGTATAGGATATAAAATACAAAAAGGACAAACCAGTATCTCCTTATTAGCTGCAGTTCCCTCTGTTCCATGTAATCTGTTTTTCCTTATAGTAAATTAGCATCAGAACAACATTGATGACATGCTTGACCTGTTGTTTTATGAGGTAGTTCAGTCACTACTTCAGGCAGTGTAAAATACCACAGCTGTTCTACCATACATATTAAATAATATCACTCATATATCCCACAAAATATTGAAATAAATACAGTTTTTAAAATTTTTCATTGAAGTCAGATTTTTGGAAATTTCTTAAAGCCAAGGACACAGCCACTAGATAAACCTGTGTCATAAAGATACATTTCTAATGGCTGCTACATAAATTACTGTTGAACACAGTATTTGTCTTTAAAAAACCTCTTGGAATATATTGTAGAAGTATGTAAATCCAAACTAGGGAAAAGCGGAGCACAGAAACTACAACTATTGTTTAAAAATTCATATATTAAGTAATAGTTGTCTGCTAGAACATTAACTCAGTCGTATTGCACCTGATTTCTGGGCAGTAGTGGAACATTTTGTGATACAGAAAAAAAGGAGCATTCTTCTAAAAGCTGAGGATAAAAGAAAAGTCATGGATGAAGGACAGGGACACTAGGTGCCTTCTCACAAGAATTCAGCTCAACCATCCCTGCTATTTCTGTGACACTATACAGGTGTCATCTTAAATCTTGGCTTTAAACAAAAACCAAAAAAATTACTGTTTTCCTCAAATGCAGATAATCCACACAACTATTTTGTGGTAAAGTTAAACCTCAGATGCTTAGAACACGTATTCTTCAGGCAGGCAACCAGGACTGGTCTCTGATGCTGTGATTTGGAAAAACTGAGTTCTGTTTCTTTCTTGAGAATAGTCATTCTATTCACATTGAAATCCATTTTTTACCCCTTCTGAATCATTATAATCATTCTCATCATTAAAACGGCAAATGTGTCTGTTTTTTTTCCTCATATATTTTTTTAAGGTGGACCTTGGAGGGTCCAGAAAATTCTGATAAGGAAAACCAGCTTATAACAGAAAAATAATTTTTCTTACAGAGACATTCACAGTCTAAAATATTTAACTACATACAACGTATCTGTCAAACGTGGAATACAGCAATTTATGCCACCTAGACAGATAGGATCACAATGCATAGAGATAGGAATTCTCTCTATCTAGGGTGTAGGGCCAATGTTTTATCTACTGATCTGAATAGCACCAATATCATTCCAGCAGATTTATCAGCATGTGCTGGCTGTTTTTTTCTCCTACCATCTGCAGCATATGCAAACACATTGCAAGGAAATCACATATCTCCCACTGAGGTAATTTTTCTTTGTTCCTACTGCTTGTTTAGAAGTACATAACCAGTCACCAGGTAGCATGATAAAAAATACCTACTTCTGATGTACATTACCTTTTATTCTGGGCAACTGTCACCAAATCAAAGAGCTGGTTTAAATACTAATTATTAACCAGATCAGTGAAGACTCCAACACTTTAAATATGATAATTGCTGAACAGACACAGATGCATGCTACACTACAGACAAAATTCAGTGATGCTTTCTTCCTGGAAAGAGATTACATATGGTTTGAATTTTTATTTTATTTTCTTACTTTTCTGCTTTCCTGATGAATATTGGTGTATTTTTGTATAAAGTAATGCCATGATTCAGCATAAATAGCAAGTTCTACACCACTAACAAGTTCAATAAATGAATAAATCTAATCCCTTGAGCATAAAGGTTAGTCTGACTCTCAGTTGTGGTACTTGCCTTCATGGGTGTAGAAGTTTGCAGGAGAAGTCTAGAAATTTTTGCATGTTTACCTTGGGAATAGTAGAAGAAACCCAAAAGGAGCTATGAAGTTTCTTACCCAGTAGTTATTACCACAAAGCCAATCCTCCATTTAGCTGCTTAGCATGTATGTATTTCTCATGTATGCATTCAGACAGTCTTCAGTGATGAACATCTGCAGGTGCTCAGAGTCAGCTGGAACGCTTACTTGTGTTTGCAGAACTGCCAGTGAGTGCAGTTAGCTTGATGGCCAACACCCTTCCAGTTTATCTTCTCAGTATCTGACCTTCCCACTGTGTGGAGGATGCTATTCTACCCTTAGACTGACCAGTTTTTTACCTCCTAGTTAGAATTTTTATTGAAATATGCTGTTCTCCGAAAGACAGAACTTATTCCCTTCTCATTTTCTATCACATCCTCTGGAGTGCTGGCACTGGCCTAAGGTGGAAAAGTGACTGAAACAGGGCTATTCAGTCTGTGCATGTTTCTCGTAGGAGTAATTGGAATAAAGAGGCCCCTTACACATTCTTGCAGACACAATCTTTATTATTATTTTTCTGTATCACTTACCAGTTCTACTTGTACATCAAAAAAAGTAAGGACATAAATATAAAATGGCTCTAATAGTAATAACATTGCCTGCAGCTGCCAGGAACAGTTTGTACAGAGGAAACATTGGGCATATGTTGATATGACAGCCATTGGCAGGGCTTGGTTGCATATGCTGCACTGTCAAAACACCTTTTTAACTATCTCAGAGGGATTATTCTATTTTCATTTTGAGATAAAATACACAAAACCAATGAGTTTCTGGAAAGTTTCAAATAGGTGTTCTTATACAGGAAACACAATGAATTATGCTTTTTTTTTTTTTTTCATAAGTTTTAGTGTTCTATTTCTGTGTCCATAAGATGTGACTTAACTTCTTTCAGGGTTATATACAAAAATTCATAATTATATAATATTTTTTTTCATAACTATAGAATGGTAGCCTGGATATCTAAAGTAACTATGATTGGGTGTTCCAGAAATTTTAGTAGTGGTCATTCCTTGGAGGTGAACAGAAGAAAACGTAATGCTTTCTTTCACATGATAAAGAGTCAGACAAATCATATGCATATGTGCACTTGAGTTTTTGTATTTGTGTGTGTATGTATATATAAAAGCATGAACTCATTAAATATCTTTAACTATCACCTTTCCAATACTGTTGAAACTGAAAAACACTCACTAGATTTCCCCAGTAAAGCATTTTCTCACTCATCCTCACAAAATCATTCACAGAAAATTATTCATTCCTCACTCATCATTCACAAAAGAAGCAAACCAAAACATAAAATGCAGACCCAGTCTTGAAAACACTTTCTTTTTCCAAAACTCTTGGAAAAGGGATGAGTTTAGCAACCTACCCAAATGAAAAAGGAATGGGTCCAAATCCATTAGAGTCAGAGAGGTTCTTTCCATTAACTGAAACAGGTTTGAGATGAGGCTCATGGCACATGTATTTTAGTGATTTGTACTAAAAATGTGAAAGGAATGACAACAACATATTAAAATTGTATCCTGAAAGTGTGCTTTTGTGCTATACTAAAAATAGATGTTAGATCATCTTTAAAAAGAGAGCTCATCAAGGCTGTTGAATAACCAGAGTAATAGCTGTCCAGATGCCATAATGAGATTTATGTAAAATATTGCGTGGTGCAGAAATTATAATTGCTTTTTGTTGTTGTTGTTGTTGTCACAGAAAATTTCATTTTTCAATTCCTAGCCATGTGAAGTTCATTTGAGAGGCAGAGATTAGAGTTTAACTCCAGCTTATCACTACCTGTATGGCAAATGGCAAATGCATATATAAAAAATGTATACATGTCTGGTAGCAAAATTTCCAAGCCTTAGCCTAAAATCAGATTATAAAAAATATTTCTGTGATATTTACTATGAAATTTGAGGTTTATGAGCACTAAATGCTTTTCATTTTTAAACTTTGTATTTGAGACAAATGATATTGTTTGTCCATATCAATTACAAAAAAAAAAAAAAAAATCCCCTGAAATATAATAACTCAATTGCAATGAATGCTCTTGACACCTGTTTAAAGAAAAGTACCAAACTATACTGAACTTATAGTGAGATAATTCATGGTATGAAAAGAAAAAAATGGTAGCTTCACTTCAGCCTTACCCCAGTCTCAGTAGTTTACATTTGGAAATTGCAGATTGCTTTACTTGATAGTTCAGAGGACTAGAACACCTCTCCTATGGAAAAAGGCTTAGGGAGTTGGGGCTGTTTTAGCCTGGAGAGAAGGCCCCAGGGAAAAATGTGCATTTTTAAAAGAACAACTTGCCAGCTTATGAATTCTAAACAGACTTTAGCTTAAAGTATTAAGAGTAATCATTTCATCACTTCTTTTACAATTGAATTTACAATACTTTTACTTGGTGCAGCCTTTCAATACTTGAAGGGATCTTATAAGAAAGACTGAGAGAGACCTGTAGTGACAGAACAAGGGATAATGGTTTAAAATTGATATATTCAGATTAAACATAAGGGAGAAATCCTTTACTCTGACAGTGATTGTGATGGGTTGACCTTGGCTGCTGCCAGGTGTCCACCAAGCTGCTCTATCACTTCCCCTCCTCAGATGGACAGGGCAAAGAAAGCTGTAACTGTGTTTATAAGCCTGAAGCTGGAGAGGGAGAGGGGAGAGTGCACTACAAGGTAAGCCATTTCTTGTAAAAAAGCTTAGGTCAGCAGTAGAGAAATTTGAATGCAAAGCAGTAGATTTGCACAAGGATAGATTAAAAAGGTTAAATCACTGCTTACAAAGAAGCTGAACTTACACCCCAAAAGTTCTACACCTCTTTACCTTTTAAATGTGTACATTTCTTTTTCTTCATTTCTGATGTTAAAATATTCTCTAGTGTAATATCACCTTTGCAGCACAGGAAGCCCACAATGAACAAACATTTCTGTTAGGAATCCATAGATGAATCAGAATAAAAGGTAGGAAGGTTAGAACTTTCCAAGGCAGAGAATACCATGGTAGGGCTGGGGAATACCCTCAATACTTCTCATTACTAAAGCTTTTCTTTTCAGAACTGTAGTAAGTATATGTCAATGCTATCTACACAAATAATTCCCTATTTAGTATGGAAGAGAAAATGAGATGTTGAAAAAAGTAATAGGATTCCAACTTTTTTCTTGTGCATTACCAGAAGAATTAAGAACTGTTTTCCATGCACGCAATCAAACTCTGCACTGATTAATATTGATAAATGCTAACATATGAATATAAATATATTAATATATTAACATATTAACATGTTACATATTAATATATGTAAAATTCAATGTGGATATTGACTATTTGTATGTGTACTTAATATCAAAGTCTTTGAATATAGAAGACATTATTTAGTATCTGATAAACATAACCTTCTTCCTGATGGTACCACCTGAGAAAGACAGAGAGTGAAACAGAGAAAAAGAAAATGAGGACATGACAGAAAGAGGAAAAAGGATGGGAGGACATGAAGGGAGAAGGAAGAGAGGGAGGGAGGGAGGAAAAGGAAAGCTTTTCTGAAGGCCTTTTCTTCATAGGGTTATATAGAGGGCAGTTAAAAAAAGCATTTATCAGTGTCTTTTCCTTTGTGGTGGAACGTTTTCTGACACAATTCCAACATTTGCAGTGAGTAGACCACCAGGTCACAGGGATGGGGGATAGGGTGAAGGGAGGGAAAGAGATTATTACAGATCATTGAAGGGTTTTGTTACCATTAGATTTATGAATTTAGATTAATTGTACTATTCAGAAATGCTAAAGCATAATGCCATTATAATCACTATCAGATAATCTGTTGTTGAAACCTTCATTAGCACAAATACTTATAACTACGATGTTATATAGGTTGCAAACACAATTTTAAAAAGTCAAAACTTAAAAAAAGCAGTGACACCTAATGTCATTATTTCTGTTAATATTTTGGTAACCGTATTGGAGCAATCCTCCACGGTCCAAATTATGTTGCAGTCCACTCAGGAAAGATGAATATTAGATTTCTGACTTCCATTTCTCCACTGTGTGTTTTATTCTATTCATAATGTTACTGTATCTGGGTACAGAAAACCTTTATCTAAAGACCAAATAATATATTTATAGGATATAGAGAAAATAAAAATTATTCTAAGAAATTTAATAAAATTATCAATGAAATTGGATCTGTGAAAATATTTGCAGATTAGATTAAATTCCTCAGAAGAACTGCTTCAAACTGAAGTGTTAGACCTCTATTTTCTCTGGACAGTACCTTAAAATAATTTTTGTCAATCCTTACCATGAAGTGCACATTTGTTACTGACAAATATGTACACTCAGGGCAAAGGCAGAAAAGATAGTTCTAGGAAAAAAAATTTGATTTACTGAGCAAAAGGCTATGTGCAATAGTTTATTAAAGTGTGTCTAGTTCACTTTTATCTAAATTTAATGAAGAAGTAGATTCCAGGACACAGTGAAGTTTTCAGTTCTCATAAATGTGCTTCAAAAATTAACCAGTGGGGAACCCCTAAATTGAATCCAATAAAAAGCATTTGAAATTACATTTTCAGAGTGCTCAGCAACAAATTCTTTTTAATTGTTTATATTGACCTTGCTTTTCCAATAAAAAAAAATCCTCTTTTAATGTGTAATGTTTCCCTGAATAGAAAAGACTTAATTAGGCTTCATTTGCACAATCAGGAATCATGAGCAGATTATAATTTGCATCACAGAACTGTGGAGTATCATTAAGCTTACATTTGGTATGGTAGTTATAAGAAATTGTATTGAATAAATATCTGCAGCCTAAGGTCAAACATTATAATGAAAATATAAATCCTTATCTGAAAACGTAATTGTGGGTTTCTTTCCCTGGATATTATTCTCCACTATATAAAGGCTACAAAGATAGAAGTAGGTCCATACACATGTGACTGATATTTTAACCTTTTACAATACAAGCATTTTGAGGAAATTTTCGTGGCTTATTATGCTGAATTGCTAAAAGTCTTCTCAATAACTCAGTTTTGGTGGGTTCCAGGCTTAAGGAAAAGAAAATCTTTTTTTTGTGAGTAAAAGCTAACATGAGATCCATTTCTTCCTTTGTAGTTGTCACTATTCTTGTTTTACTTTATTTACCACTGTCATATCAGATAAAAATCTTTTAAGCAGCATGAAAACATTTTTGATGAAAACTTTACAAAGAAAATGCTCTCTTTCTAATTATACTACATACACTTAAAATAGTCATCCTAATTATTTGTTAATTGGAAACAGAGTTCATAGACAAGCAATTTCGTTACTATACTTCTTTCTTCATCAGGCTTTTAACTTCTGTAGGAGAGAGGAAAGGGCGAAATATGTAGCACTGTCAAATATTTCTTCAAACACCAATATTGTACCAACAAAGATAACTGATAAGTGACCTGGCCTGAAAAAGTTCTCACCTTTCTTTCATCTTCAGAACTGAATAGCAGGAAATGTTTTCGTGGTAGACAGAAAGAAACATCAGTGTAGGAATCATGAAAGAATACTAAAAAAAGTGCTGATGCAGGAAGGCAGCTACAACAAAGTATCTTACCTCTTCACACCCTCATGTTTACCTTGAAGTTAAAAAAATTAAAAATTAAAATCCTAGCTCCCTGTGGATAAAGTTTCTCTCTGGTGAGCCATAGTGTAAATAGAAAAAAAAGGGACCTCTATTCATACTTTCTGGATCTTTACCCAAAACAATCACTTTTTCATGCTGGCAACTTACGCTTAGCAAGTAGAGAAGAGAAAGAGATTGTAATGAGATTTTTAGGAGTTGGTCTCCAGAATCTTTTGCCCTTCACCTGTCAGTCCTAAGAATTGGAAGCTACAGCCAAGCAAAATTGCTTGAGTAATGAGACTTGGTTTTCCATTACTATTGCAAGCATTTGAGCTCCACTTGGAAAATACCTGAATATATATATTCAACTAGCTCTGTTTTGACCAGCAAAACACTGCCTATTCAATATGTGAGTATGCATTCAGCAGAAGCTGAAAAATAAATGACAAATCTTGGTTGCAGTTGCACCATGCTGATTTAATGTAAAGTGTGATAGCTTTAGGTATGTTGTTTTCAATAATATGAATTCAATTCCATAGAAAAACATTGTATTTATTCATAGCAGAATAGCAGATGCAGCTGAATTGAGTTAGCTTGAATGGATCTGTGTTGTCTGGAAATATGCATTGGATGGGCAAGTACTTCTGACTGAAAAATCTGGAGCTGAGAAATAAGTGTATTGATGTAAATGAAAATGTATTGATTCAGCAAAAAGTTACTGGCTTCTATAAATATATGTTTGGAAAGAAAACCTATTTTTATACAAAAATACAATTCTATTATTTGGATACAGTTATTGATTTAAGAAGCAATTGACAATATATCTGATTCAGCAAATTGGCCTTGATTTCAGTGTCTATTGTATGTATTTTCCTGAAAATGTACTGTGTTAAAAAATCAAACAAACACAAATCCAATTCATGTGTATCCAGTCTCAAAAGCATTGCAACAACCCCATGTAATTGAACGCTGTCAGGATTTACTAAATTGTGAGGATTTTTTTTTTGATTTGTCTTTATTTTTAGTTGTCTTTATTTACATTTCTAAGACATCAATTTCAATAATGGATGAGCTGCCCCTTATTAACAGTTCTGATTTCTTATTGATACACATCATTCCCAGCTATGTCTTTGCTTGAATTAGCTCCATAAACCATGTTTTAAGTACTTATTCTTCCAAACTTTTGTTCATATAGACACATTGCTGTCCTCTGCTTCAAACTTGTTTCTAATTTTTTTTTATAAGATACAGACTTCTATTTGCCTGTTTCTAATAGGAGATTCATCTTTTACTATGGAATTAACTACTAGGAAAAAATGATAATCATAACAAATAATATCCTAATCTTTCCTAAGCAAATGATATCTGTGATTCCATGAATTTTCTATGAGTTCTAATGCAAAAAACAAATAAAACCCCAAAAACAAAAACAAAAACCAAAAAAACCCCAACATATTGTAAAACATTTTATCTCAAGTAAAATTCTTCATTAAAATATTTAAATTTTTTAAATTTTAAAATATTTGATAAATTTATATTTTATTTTTCAAATTCTAACCCATTTAGTTGCTGTTTGATGCCCCATTGAAAAAACAGTCTTTACAATCTCCAGTTTCTTAGACTGGCAGCTTTGAACTCCAAAACTATGCTGCTTCATGTCTTACCTCCTGATTCCTGTATGCACTCAATTGTTGATGCCTTATTTCATCCCCATATCTTCTTTCTTTCCTTTCTGCTCTTTCTTTGCCTTTCTGCAATCTTCCTATTAGTCATTTCACAAACACTGTTAAAGTCAGAGAGGCAGCCCTCTCCCCTTCCTTGCATTGAGTTGACTCAGTTCTTGGACTAGAAGCCTGGTAAAAAAAAAAAATGGAGTACTCAGTTACACTATATTTCAGTTCTCTATGCTTAGACATTCCTGCCACTAAATAAAACTTTCAAAATAATAGAGTATCAGTGTAGTGAGCTTGGGAATGGATTTTATATAATTAACCTACAGAAAAGGTGGATTTTATATACTTAACTAAGGAACAGCAGAAGCAGTTTACAAGCACCAAAAAAACACTGCCCAATAGGCTGAGGAGCTGAATAGTAGACCCAGAAAGTAATATCAGTAGTATTTACTTAGGTTGTGTCCTAGTGGCACCAGGCCAATCATAGGTTAGTCCTGATTCTAGCAGTCTAGGAGTCCTCAATTCACTGACCACTATCTGGTGCTCAAGGTCAGAAATGCAAACTGAGCTTGAAAAATGAATAAAAAATTAAAATTAAAATAGGAATAATTCAGGACATATCTGTATAATTAAAATGCGTTGTATTAGGGAATTTTGAAGAAAGTTAAGGCAGAAACTACACTGCATTCCTGTCGCAGATTTACTTGGACTGTCCTCAAGCACAGATCTCAAGAATGGACTAGAATGATAATCACAGAGTTTGAAACTGGTGGAAGAAGAGTGGTCAGAACTATTAATTCCCTACTCTGGTCTCTATATTTCAGATTAAAGGAAAGAAGGAGAAGGAAAGCTATATTTTGATAGCATGATAATTAGGCTGATTTTTTTTTTTTTTTTCACAAAAAGAAGCCCAAAAGGATGAAAAAGGGAATACAAAATAATAGCACATGAATTTGAAATAAAATTCATGTGAGAAATACCATCTGCACATTCTGTTAAAAGTACAAGTGACATGCTGAGCTTGTTTTGATAGCTCAATGAAAAAACAGTGTTTATGAAGACATAGAGGAAAACAAATTATTGAAGACCAGGGACCACTTACATTTATGTGTGTAACTAAATGTAATTGAAATAAAGATGAAAGGTACATTAAAATAATTACAGCAATGATGAAAAAATATTATGAAATACATAATTACATGCTCACCAGTTCCCATATCAAAGAGCTGGTCAAAACATCAGCTATCGTAGATTGTTTGTTCAGTTAGCTGTAAATATTTTAACAAGAAAAAATATTATATTGGCAAGAGAACAAGAGGTGAAGATGGGAAATTATTTTCCCTCACCATCAAACAGAGATGTAGTATAAATAGTTTCAAGCACTTCTGAAACCTTTGAAATAGCTGTGTTGTTCTTTCACAGAAAGCAAGAAAGTGCCTTGGTGATGTTACTCAGTTCAGATGACAGAACCGAGTTCTTCTGATTGTGGTAAGAGACTTCAAAGTGAGTCTGTAGAGGCTCCTTTTGTTCCCTTTCTCCCAAAGACTACTTCAAGAAGTAGAGCAGTTCTGATGTGAATGACTGAAATTTCATTACTTCCTCCTCAAAAAGGAAATAGGTGTCACTTCAAGCAAGATAGCTGAATTAGAGTATCATTTCTGACTGAGGAAGGTATTCAGTTCTGGATTTGACCTGAATTTATTTAGCACAGGGCTACTGGTTCTGCTGAAACTGAGATGACTTCACCATTTAAAATTATGTTCAATCTAGTATGTTCCCACAAAAAAAAAGTATTTTGGGGAAGTTGCCATTTCCCTTCAGTATGTATGTGACAAAATACTCTCCAAAAAATTCTGATGAAAATAATAAAAATCCTGTAACAATATCCTCTGGCTAATTAATTCAAAATCGACTTTGTGAGTGTGCCTTTAATTACTGTTTATCCTACCAGGTCACTTGTCTTTCCTTTATTAGAGTTTTATTTCTGTGGGTTCTTGAAAACACAATAGCATGGAGTTTAAATTTTCTGTGTGTGTTTTTAAGAGGGCTTATGAAGTGTAGGGTACAGTGTTTGGAAAACTGAACAGATTTTACTCCAAGAAAATAAGAGAATTTTTGAAGAAAGAAAACTCAGCTCAAACTCTGCTCTTTGAATCATAATGTGGTGCATATATGGATTTAAATCTCTGATCTTAAGTTTTGCATCTGAAAAGTTTTGTCTTTATTCACAAAGAAAGCTGAAAAAAAAAAACCCTTTGCAAAATAAGAACAGCTCCTTGCAAGGACCTCTGGACTTTCATTTCAAAAATGAGATACATATTCCACGCAAGAAAAAAATCTGGACCATATATGTCAATAAAACATATGTTGTTTCTTTAATGTGTTCTAACAGCATAATCTTTGACAAATTCATTCTGCATTACTTAAGATGTTACAGGACACTTTATTTCACTGGCTGTTCAAAAGATTTTAAGAAGGTTGTTTTTGGGGGACTGTTTTGTTTTTTTTTTTTGTGTTACATAGAATAAAATATCAACAAGGACAAAGGTTTTACTGAAATAATGGGGTTTTTTAGATTCACAAAGAAAATCGCCTGTTATATTTTTGGAGAACATGCAGGACAATTATTTTTTAAAGAGAGAAATGAGGGTCTGCATGGGTACATAAGGGTAATAATAGTAATAATTAATGGATGCAAATAAAATAATAGCAACAGAAGCACAAAGGGAATGGTGATACAACAGCAGCTGAGTATTAAAGAAATAAGTCACAGCACTCCAGTTTCCTGAGCTCTGGAGAGAAGCATGAAGGTTTGCCACAGTCTCATAATTAACCCTGGTGTCATACCTGATGAAGATGCAAACTTTCACTCCTGGGAGAAATAAGCCAATGGCAGTGGTGTTGAACATCCTCCCAGGGCCCTAAATGATATTCGAAAGACCATGTGACTGAGCCTGTTCTGAGGGTCTGCTAGCATGGAAAATTTTGTCATTTCATAGCCATTCTTTGCACTAATTATTTTTGAGATTGTGTTTTACTAAGAAGTCTTGCCCATTCTGAGTCACAGATAATATGGGGCACATTTTCTTCACTGTAATAAATATGTGGTCCAGCAACTAGTGAGCAACCTGTGGAATGGAAATAGGAAAGTATTTCATTTGGGGGAAAATTTTCATTTGTTTTCTGTGAATTTTTCAACTATAAAGGGTAACTGTCAATGAATCAGCAAATCTAAAGAGATTGAAATTCACCGTTCTAAATGTACATTTCAGGAAATGAGTGACTTGTGGTAATAGGAAGTGTAATAAAATACAAAAATTGTGGGGGTTTTTTGATGAAAAGGCCAGTCTTCTGATAAAAAGACCATGTCTCCCAGTATTTGTCTGTGTTCCTAAGTGATGCTGCTTTGATTGCATCAGTTCTTGCTCTTTACACAGTGCACATTGCCAGTAAAGCACATTCCTACACAAAGGGCTTATACTAAGCTGAACTCCAATATCTCTATGCGTTAAAACTACATCCCCGTAACAATGCAGTGCTGTAGAAAACTTGTCTTAAAGTAATATCATTTCAGGTTTCCAAAGCAGTTTTTACATGAAAACTGATGACAGCCGCAACATTAACAAAAAAATCAGATTCAAATGTCAGTAGAAAATAAAATGGGAAGAGAATTTGGCAGGCAATACAGTGAATTAAAAAACAACAACAACAAAAAAAAAACCAGAAGACCACACTGAAAATAAGTACAATCCAGGGTTTTCCTTAAAGCAGGTTGAGAGTTCACCATCTGCTTTATATTTTTTTAATAACCGAGCTTCATTCCATTGTATTTTGCATTGGGTAGGTAATGATCTGTATTTTTACTTCTTCATTTTTTTCTTTCAACATTCCTTCTTCCCTAGGTGCACTACTACCAAATACAAAACAGAAAACTAAACGATAAATGTATATATAGATAGATAGATAGATAGATGATATAGATCGAGATATAAATCTAGGTGGAGATATAGATGATATAGATTTAGATCACCATAGATGCAAATATATATATATACATAAACTCAACGTTTTCTGTTATCTAATCTAGTGTTCAGTCTGTTCAGAGAGCAGGCTGAAATGTTCATAATGCAACTGCCCTGGTTTCTTGTTCCAGCTGCATTCTTTGCCTGGAAGACACCTGTTCAGCAATTATATGGCCAGCAGTACATTAGCAACATTGCCTGCTGGATTGCAGGTGTTTGAATCTATAGGGAGAAGGTCATTACATTACCATTTCTCTCCATCTGGCCCTAAGAAAGCTAAGTGTATATGGGCCACTGAGATTGCTCACTTCAGAGGATATCTCTCTGTCCATTTATCATCAAAGAGCGCATGCCACACTTCCTGAATTGCTAAGATGCTAGCCATTATTAATTTGTAGTTGTAAGGCTTATTAAAAGTACTGCTCCAAGTGAATTTACTCCTTAGTCTGCATGCACACTAACAAAGTACCTCGAAATTCCTGTGTGTGCACTCTCTGTTTGCCTGATTTTATTGTAACTTAGAGAAAAATTCTTTGCAGAAAGATGGTTTGGACCTGGATTTTACATTGCCTGCTGATGTCAGACCAATAGCAGAAAGCTTAGTAGCAAATATTTCAGTGTAGAGACAATGACACTGACCTACTAAATGCAAAAGAGTAGAGATATTTCTAGATACCTTCCTTTGCTGAATTCACTTGTGATCACATAACAATCAGAAGGGTAAAACCAGAGAAGGTGTGTTTTAACTTTGCCAAACCACATCAGTGTAACATTATTCCTGTAAATTCATTAAAAGATAATCATTAAGAAGGAAGGAAAACTTTTTTCAGGTTTTCACAGCTTTCTTACTGGAAATATGCTGGCAATTTGCCACTGGCTAATACAGCAATGAGTCTGAAAGCTTTTATTATGCTTGCAACTGCCCAAGTACCTCTCCCTGCTTCTATGCAAATCCAGACATGCAGCTAAGTAGAAAGCAATAGCTATGCCCTGTGTGTATGGAATGGATAAAATTTACTATGAGAAGTTGAATGACCCAAGCTCTCAAATAAGTAAGGGGATTTAATGAAATATCTTGGCTGAAAATCAGATTAATATATTGACCCTTTAGATAGAAAGAAATTAGAGCAACTTGTAAAGATATAGAGAGGTTTTTATTAAGAATTGATGTATTTATGGATATTGCTGTAGGATATATTTGGCTACAGTAGACAGGAACAAACCATATGATCCAGAACCTCCACTGCAATCCTATCTTCTTACCAAGTCAACAGACAAAGGAGAATCTTTTCACTGGGACGCTGATCTCAAAGGGAGATGTTTGGCCTCCAAGTCCCGGGTTTCTGTTCTCACTGGCTTCAAAGAACCACAGAATGGTTGATGTTCAACAGGACCTCTGGATGTTGCCCTGCCAGACCCTAGTGCTCAAACAGGCAATGTAGAGCAGACTGCCTGGGCACATTTTCAGACAGCTTTTGAAAACTTCTGAAGATGGAGACTGCAGCCTCTAATGAATCTTCAGCATCGCAGTAAAAGAGTGTTTTCTTATGTTCAAATGGAACCTCCATATTTCCTCTTCAGCTTATTACCCCTTAAGAGTACTGCCAAAGATGCTAGTGATAAAAAGTAAGTAACAGAAATGAAACTGGGGAACCTTTATGCAGACTACTCATCCTTCATAAAACTACTAGTAAAACTTCTCTCCTTCTTTATGTATCCTTATAAAAGTGATTTAACAAGTATATGCATATAATTAGAACATACTTTCTTGGATATAATTATTAAAATAAAAATATAGCTATGGTAAAAAGACCCTATTGTTCTCTACTGATTCCTGAAGAGGGGAAATGATGATGTAGGTGCTGATTTCTTCTCCCTGGGATTCAATGACAGCACAAATAGGAATGGCTCAAAGATGCACCAGGGGAGGCTTGGACTGGACATCAGGAAACTTTTTTTTACTGAGAGGGTGGTCAAAACCTTGATCAGGCTTCCTAGAGAGGTGGCTGATGCCCCACACCTGTCAGTGTTTAAGAGGCATTTGGACAATGCCCCTCAGAACATGCTTTAACTTTTGGTCAGCCCTGGATTGGTCAGGCTGTTGGACTGGATGATCATTGTAGGCCCCTTCCAACTGAAATATTCTGTTCTCTTCTGTTCTATTCTATTCTGTTCTGTTCTATTCTATTCTATTCTATTCTATTCTATTCTATTCTATTCTATTCTATTCTATTCTATTCAAAATCCTTAGCTTTTTCTCTCTTTTAAAAGTCTTCTTTTTTCTTCTTTATTTACTCAATATTTTGTTTGTGTGGTGTTTTTTGTTGTTTGGTTTTTTTTGTTTGTTTGGGTTTTTTTTTTGTTTTGGGGGGCTTTTTTAATCCTGGTTTGGTTTTGGTTGTTTTTTTGTTTTGTTTTGTTTTGTTTTGTGTTTGTTGTAGGTTTTCTTCTTTTTCTCTCTTTTAAAAAAAAATAATTTAGTGTTGTTTTAGTGCTAGACTAGTATTAAGTTGCTCTGCAGAACAATGCAGGTTTTTCAAAATCAGTTGTGCTAAATAAGATCATTGTCACTAGATGTAACAATGGATTATTGTCTCTTTTATGGTCTGGGTAGGTAATTACATCATTTAGTCTTTAAAGTAAGGGCAATAAATCCAGATAATTTTTTTAACAGTTTTCTGATATGTTTTTGGGAAACTCTTAAGATCATATGCTCTTCTCATAATTTCTAGTTCATGTGAAAGATGCAACTTGTTACATTGGTTTTGTTTTTATATTTTTAAGAAAAATATTTGTTTTCTTTTAAGAAATTCAGAATAATAATACATGTTAACAAGGTTAAAAAAAAAATTGTTGAAGAAAAAGGTTTAATTCCAGGAGGAACCACTTTTCAAGAAACTAGTAGTTTTGAAAAATGGATGAGAAACCCAAAAGTGAGGAAAACAGAAGTTCAGCTCTTTATCTGCTGAGGTGTTTATGTTCTTTCAACAAAATAAGATCATGGTCCTTAGGGTAATCCTAAAGAACAAATCCTAAAAATGTAATGGAAATAAATAAAGAATAGAAAGATTGTCCTTTTATTATGCTGTGGGTAAGTATTTTCTTGATGAACTTTACCTTGTCTGTGTACTTGCTTTGCACTCATCTGCCTGTACTGTTGAAAACTCTGGCTACATCCTGGAAAGATACAGGTAGGCATGAAACAGTCAAAGGCATGAAACAGGCAAAAAAAAAAAAAAAAAAAAACAAGGAAGAAGGGAATGTTTAATAGAAAGAGAAGAGATCTGATGTGATGGAAATTATTGCAAGATCAGTTTGGTATTTGCGTAGCATGACTTAGCGTGGTTAATACAAAAGCCACTTTGTGAAGTAGTGGAACAGTGACAAATAAACAAATATGAATAAAACTTCCTTTACACAGCAGCGCAAACTTGTGTCAAAAGACACAGACTTGGATTTTAAAAGATTTTAGCACTATGAAAGACAGATGAAAATACTGCCACTTTTTCTAGTGTGTGTTCATCTTTTTTCTCTTGTTTTATTATTGAATTTAAAAGACATAAATAAGAGAATCTTTAGCTAAACCATTTGCCTAACTGATGAGGTTCAATTATTGAAAGCTTGGACTAGGCTTTGATAGTACTTAGCTGTCAGCATTTTGACATATGAACTGATTAAATTTGTAGTACCTAGTTCTTGCAATATTTTCAATTTCATAATATGCAATGGATTAAAAGCTGAATATTACATAATGGGAAAATAAATAATTTATTAATAATATTTTGAATTATTTATAATTATTACTTAAACATTTTTTTAATTTCAGTATCTTTTTGTGTTGTTTTTTGAAACATTTTTTAAATTTCAGTATCTTTTTTGTGTTGCTTTTTATAACATAATCTAAATGTTGAAGTATCAAAATAATTTACAATTTAGAGACTCATTTCTCAAAAATTTCAGACATATTAAAGAACATTTCTATTTTAAACTAGCAGCTGCATTTAAGACTTGACTTTAAAGTGCTCAAGTCTTATTATAAAACGATATGTATGAGATTATAATTTAATGTGGCAATGACTTCTCCTTTTTTGAAAATTAAAAAATTCTTATGTAAATCCACTATAGCTTCCTATTTGTAAGTGCAGTGATTACAGAAAATTTCAGAAAATATAGAATATATGGGAGCTTTGAAATTGGTGGAATGAGGTAAAAATAAACTTTTCAACAGAGGGAGAAAAGAAGACTAGTTTTCTCAAAAAGATTATTTTTTACAAAATTTTAAAAGTATCAAGGAAAAGTATATAAAGCAGAATCAATTGACATATCTTACTTAGGTTTTGAACATGTTTAATACAGGATTCAACTAATAGAGACAATGGGTGAGAAGCAAAGCATTTTCGTAGATTAAAAACACTCAGAAAAACAGTAATAAAGAATCAGTTTGGGTAATGTAAAAAAAAACAAGCACATTTTTTGTGTTTCAAGAAAACTACTGCTTTAGAGATTTTTGTTTAGTTAACTCTTTTCCAGAGATAGGTCATGAATCAATTTTGACTAATTAAATCCCTTTATCCAGAACTTTCAAGTCAAGGCAGGGGAAAATATTCAGTTGCAAAATTTGATAAAACAGTGTTTTTATGAGTATATTGCATATTTTATGGGTGCCTAGTAAGCTTCTAATGTTCAAGCAAAATACTACAAATCATCTGTGTGTTATGCCTCAATTTTCCTTTTATAACTAATATGTCAAATTGTAGTGTATGAACTCTGTGTAGATGGAATTTCTGTATGAAAAGACTTCCAATTTTAGTATATTTTTATGAAGTTGCAGGTTCTGCCTGTTCAGATGGAAGAAGCAATTCAGGCATGAGAAAGCTCAGAGGTGAATTTACACTTCAGTTCCTACTCCAGCCTCATTTGCTTGCCTGAACAACCAGGGCAGACAGACAGAAAGGCAGGAGGGTGGCAGAGTCAGAGTGGGGAGAGGTGGTGACACGGGAGAACCAAGGGGAACTGGATTTGTGTCTTATCAGGGAGGTCTTGAGAGGGCTTAAAACACAGAAATGAATATATTTTGCTCATCTTAAACAAAATTAGAGGGTGTATGTTTATTTTAACAAATAATGCAAAGACATTATTGTTCTTAGTACATTAAAATATGGTCTCCAATGCATCAGTATTTGTAATGCCTTCACTTCTAAAAGTATAAAATACAACAAACTTCTTAGTCTCTATGTGTAATCCCAAATACCTTTTTCTTTTAATACCTTTCAGTTCTACTAAATTCAGTAAACAACTCTGTAAATGAAATATAAGATTGGAAAAGTGATCAATGTACAATTGATAGAGGAGTTATGAGAATCTGTTTGTCTGAGGCATGGTAAAGTGCAGCTCAACCAGAGAATTTTTCTTTCAGAGTCTCTAATACTTCTTTGTCTTTCTACTTCTTTGTACTTCATCTCTCAGCTCTGCCACGAGGCTGAGCAGATCATCAACCTCGTTGCTTCTCACACAGCTGTTTTCTCTGCTGCCCTCTGCCACTACGCAGGAAAGGAATCACAGAAAAATTGCACTTGAAAATTGCGTTGAGAAAAGGATGGCCATTCATCTGAAAATTTACTGGGATAGGTTTATCCTACTTTTCTAGCCTCCTCAGAATGACAAATTGTCATTTGTCACAGGAAATGTCATAGTCTTGTATGTATGACAGCCACAATATTAAAGATACCTAATGGTTGCCAATATAGAGAAAGATGAAGCCACTTCATTGTTCTTTTTCTTCTCAATGATTATTGACATCAAATATGGCACCAAGATTTCAAACTGGAAATTTTTAAGGGATAAATGACCTCTATCTCATTAAAATTTTCCCTTTAAGTTCTGTGGAATTGCAAAATATCAGATACACTAATTTTGTGCCTGTGGTTTGTGCAATATGACTTGTTGGGTTTTAAGGCTGGTGGTCACTGCTCTCAGGCTGTGCCCATGGCATCTCAAACCAACATTTTTGATGGGTCAAACTCTGGGTAAAAATTCATCTCCTCATCAAAGGGCAGAAGAAGAGCTGTGACCCATGACCTGAAACTGGTCCAAGTTCCTTGGATGTTTCCAGGCAGCCATGGCTTTCTCATTGCATGCACTTTAAATTAATAATTTTTAATCCCAGAATCTACAGCTGTAATGGGACATAACTGATATCATTGCCATGTCCTGCATTTTGTATTCATCTTTCCAGCAGTTAATAGAAGCTCTGTGTAAATATTATTATTTATACCCAGTCAGTGCTGGTGTTGAATTTGGTGTAAGATCTTTCACAGAAAGATCTGCTATATCCTCACCTTTGCCAGGTTTGGCTGCACAAAGATGCTTCTCAGGGTCAAAATAAGAATTGTTTTAGTGTGCAATCCAGGCTTTTCTAAGGTCATATCCACTGGGGACAAACAATAAAAACTGCCTTACAAGTTCAGGGAATGAGCTCATGAAGTAAAGTTTTTAGCATAAATAATAATTATATTACTTTTATTATATACTTTTAATGAAACCTTGGAAGACTTTTCAACAAAATAAGTATATAAGACAAGAATTACCTAAATTTTTATCAGGCCATGAGAAACAGAACACTGTTAGTGCTTTGACCATGTGTGCTGCTAGGCAGGTAAAATGACATGATCATTTGGTCTATTCGCATGCTCTCCGGCTCATCTAGTGCATAGCATAAGCTGCATTAAAAAAGTTGTTTTTTTTTTTTCTGATATATGAGACTTCCACTTACTGAAGATGTGCACCACATCACTGGAAGATATGAAGTGGGAAGCCAATATAGAGAAATGGACAGAAGAAAAGGAATGGATAGCTTAATGGAGTAAATATTTGTCTTTTACCCATATCTGTTCTGAGATCTGATAGAAGGTTCCTTTTTAATGTAAGTCACTTTAATATAGATAATTGCAGAAAACTATCAGCTAGATTTTGCTTTCAAAACCACTGATTAGAATTAAGTGAAAAATAGAACACATCTCACAAGAGACTTCAAGACAGTCAATTTTTTTCATGCAGGTTAGGAATGAAACTTCAGTATACCAAGCTACCCAAAGAGATGTTGAAGAGGATTTGAGCTCAAGCAAAATGTGTGGCTTTCTCAATTTTTTTTCCTAAATATGTTGAGTCTGAAAATTATACAAAGGTTGCTGTAACAGAAAGCTTTCAGGATCTTTCAAAACAATAGCTGAAGCCCGGGGCAGTTATCATGTCCAACTGTTTGGTAAAAGAGGCAATGAAGTATAGAAAAACAGGTAGAAAAGAATAAAACTGTGTGCATAATAGCTTGATTTCATCTACTAAATTAAATAATTAAAAACAAAGAAAGAAAATGAAGAGGGAATGAGGAGTGGTTGTTTGAAAAGAAATACATCTATCAACTCACTTGGGATCATGGGAGAGATTGAAAAGCGAATTACTCTGTTTTCTATTTCAGTTGTCTGATTTGAAAAATAAAGGAATAATCTCTTCTCATGTTCATGTTGCAAAAATAAAAATCTGATGTTCATTTTTGATGAATAAGGCTTATTTAATGGATTTGTTGCTTTTTGTTACATAGTGCAATGTCTGGATGGCACGCTATGATTTATGATGACATGCTTTGAAATACCCATTGGTATATTTTATCATCAGGATAAGTATTTTTAAATATAATTGCTTTTAAATCTTTTCAAATCATTTTCATTTTCCTAATTTCTGTCAGTTCTACAGGTTCAATTAAATTACCCTCATTCATGTTGAATTTTTTGTGCGTGCACAGGTTTTACATGTGGAGTTATATGCACCAGCTAATAATGAGAATTAAAATTATTGTGTATTATGCACCGTTTTGACTCCAAAACTTTGCAAGCATGCATGTCTTTTAATAAAGTATTATAATATGTGAGTGCACTATTCTGTTACACCACAGCAGACACTTTGTTAATGTGTTTCATTTATTTAAGTACAAATCTTTACTGTTAATGTTTAATAATGTATAATTTATTAATGAAATTTGAGACATGATTAAACAAAAGACCTAAGCCTTAGCCTTTTTTACATGAAAAATTCACAAAATTCAATTAGACTTTATTTCTGAAGAATATTGTGCAGAAGTTCTGATGCCTATACTAATCCATTCTTCCTTCTGTCTTTTTTTCTTCAGCTGTAAATTACGTAAACTGTAGATATGTCAGTCTAATCTAGTGGTTTTCTGTGATGGACTGACTGCATCAGTGAACAGCCACAGATGTGATCTACCTGGATATCAGTAAAGGTTTTGATATGGTCCCCCACAATGTTCTTGCTGCTAAATTTAAGAGGTAGGGGTTTGATGAATGGACTATTAGATGAATAAGGAAATGGCTGGATGGCCACATCTGAAGAATTATAGCCAACAGTTCAGTGTTTAAGTGAAAATCAGTAATGATTAAGGTAAGGTCTTACTGGGACCAAGACTACTGAATATTTCCATCGATGGTATAGGCAGTGGAACTGAGTTCACCCTCAGCAGGTTTGCAGATTACACTATGCTGAGTGGCACAGTAAATTTGCTAGAGGGAAGGGATGCCATTCAGAGGGAGCTTGAAAAGCTTAAGGGATGGGGCCAAGTGCAAGGTTTTGAGCCTGAGTTGGGTTCAGTTCCCAGTACTGAGGAAGACTAAGGAATGAAGGGATTTAGAGTGGCCCAGCAGAGAAAGACTTGAGGATATTGATGAGTGAAAAATTATACAGGAGCTGGCAGTATGTTTTTGCAGCTCAGAAAGCCAATTGCATCCTAGGCTTCATCAAAGGAAGGATAGTCAGCACATCCTGGGAGGTGATTCCCCCCCTCTACTCTGCTGTCATGACATCCCACCTGGACTATTGCATCTAGGTCCCAGGGCATGAAAGATGTGGATCTTTTCAGACAGGTCCAAAGGAGGGCCATGAAAATAGTCACTTGTCCTATGAAGAAAGGCTGAGAACGTTGGGGTTGCTCAGTCTGGAGAAGAGAAAGTTCTGAGAAGACCTTCTTTCAGCCTTTCAGTACTCATAGGGGCTTACAAGACAGGAGAGGACCAATTTACTAGGGCCTGTAGTAACAGGGCAAGGGGCAATAATGGTTTTAAACTGAAATTGGTTAGGTTTAGATTGGAAAAAAGGAAGACATTTTCATGATGAGAGTGGTGAGACACAGGAGTAGGTTGAGAGTGTGAATGCCATCCTTGCAATGGTTCAAGGTCAAGATGGACCGGGCTTTGAGCAACCTGATCTTGTGAAAGACATCCCGGCCCATGGTGGGGTCTTGCTGATATTCGAAGGTCCCTTCCCACTCAGTTCTATGACTCTGTATCCTACTAGCTATTCCTCAGTGACTGGTTGAATACTAGACAAGGAAAGCTTGAAATTAAACCAAACATTTGTTTCTTTCTCTGCAGTTGTTATTCTTGCTGTTAGGAGACTCCACCCTGGGTCTTGTTGGTCATTTCAGTTCATTTTTCTTTCTACTTTTTGCTGTAAAAAATACTTCTTTCATTTATTAATGGATGATAAATTATTTTTTTCTTTTCAGGAATGAAAAAATACCTCAATAACATTTATTAATGTTAGTCTAGGTCCTGAAATCCCAAACCTTAACTCCTTCAGAAAAGATTTTTTTTCTATTTCTTTGTGGAATCTGTGGTAGAACTGTGAAGTGATATTTTTCAGGAACCTGTACTATAGATAGGTTTACATTTTCACTTGTTCTGAGGGTGCAGTATTACTTCATAATTTCTCTTATAATTACACAGAAAATCTCCCTGATTACTTGAAATACTACTAAATGTGTTGCACACTTGAAATTGCTCGTCTCCTTAGTGAATTAGGACCTTTAACTGACAATCATAAGTAAAGCTCAAAGGCATTAAGTCCCTCAACCTCCAAACAGTATCTGTGACCTGCACATACCTTAAATATGAACTATCATAATGAACAAGTACATTTAATTGAAGTCAGAACTAGGGGAATCAACACAAAACTTTTAAGACTAACATGCAGTTCAGATGTAGTTTGTGTCTATTTGGCATCTCGATTAGCTTATCTTTGGAGGCCTCTTCCAACCCAAACTATGCTAAGAATCTATGATTCTGTTCAGGAAGAAATTCATGACAGTACATTTAATGTCTACTTTCCACTTTAAATTTTTATGGGGTAGAAATTTACTTTTCCTTGGAATTATAAGCTTTTATATACTCAGTAAAGATGAAATTCCATCAAAACTTTGTGTGTTTCAGAGCTGCTTCTCCACTGGAGCATATAGAGTTCCCTGCCTCAGTCACCTGTAAAAATTTCTCAGAGCAAGGCTGCTAAAATGAAACAGATGAATCTTTCACCTGTGCAAATGAAGGAGTCCATTACAGACTCCAGGAAATTAAAAAAAAAAAAAACCACCAAAAAACCCACCTCACAATAACTGTTGAAGGTATAAAGTCTGTCTTTTACAGATAGATTACACCCATATTCACAAATTGAGAGTTTCCATTCAAAAAGGTAATATAAAATCTCTGCTGGGAATTTGCGTTGGAGAATTTTCTTTGAGAAAAGAAGAGGGGAAGGTAAGTCTGCACAAAAGCAATCTAAAAAATGCATGGTGCACAAGTCATCAATAGCTGACTTTTAGTATCATTCAGGATAAAACTACTCATACTAGCATACATACTAGTATCTTGTTGATAAGGGAAACAGATCTCATAGACCAGAGCTGGACATTCTTAAACCAAAGAAAAATATGGATTTTTTTTTTTTTTTTTAAGTTTATTATGAAGAGATTATATTGAAAAATAAGATGCTGTATTAGTACCTAAATAAATGGGTGGAAAAGATCTCATTTCAAATAATATTTCTCACAAACTATGCCTAAAGTGTCCATGTGTTGTGGGTGTCTCTACAAGGGATAGGCAAGTTATCTCTTCCACTCTGTCTGGACATGTCATTGATGGATTTCTATTAACACATTTTTTCCATTCCCATTCCATGACCCCTGAGCCCTTTTTTCCCCTACATAGTGCAAAAGTAATCAAAGAATGATGCAGAGAGACTTATTTTTTTAGAGCAACTTCTTTCAACCTTTGTGGTAAGAAAGACATAGAAATTGCTCAGAGATGTAATTTCTGGCTTTCTTTTAACATTTGGCTTTAAAAAAAAAAAGAGCTTTAAGAAAGATTTTCTAATTATATGTTTCTAAGTACACTCCCAGATGACAAATATTGCTTTAAGATCATAAAAATGTTGTATTGTCCTTTAGCAAAAAAAGGTAAGATAAACATATCTTTGATCAAAAAGCTAAAATACAAGTAGTGCGTATCCTTGAAAATTTTCCAGAAAGGCATAGCTTATAGACTGCTAAGGATTCTATCACTGGGCTTGGTAATTGGTATCTCCACACTGATCTGAGATGATATATTGAACTGAATTGAACAGAAACAGGAACTGTAACTTTGCTGAAAGTAGCTAGAGGTATTACTAAAGTGAAGCTTTTTCTAAAAGGTTAGAGCAAAGAGACAAGAATTATCCTGTCAGTTTCCTAAGTTGTCTGTTCCAACCTTCAGGAACAGTGTCAACTGAAAAGAAACTTGTTTTGCAGAAAAATAAATTTTAAAAAAAGGAATATAGGTTTATTGATAAATTATTCTAGTATATATGTGTATAGACATATATTTACATATAGCCTTGTCATTCTTGGGATACAGTTACTGCAGTAAGCTTGAATGAGATCTCACATACTGCATCACAGGTTATATTTCTTATATATGTGGCAGATAATGGACAATACTAGATCTGATAGCAAAAATCTCTAGTAAAGACTGGTGCTGATCCGAACTTGGAGCAGGTCGTGCTACCCATAATGAAAACATAGAAAACAGATTGGAGACTATTGAAGAGCACATGTTTCATGTGGGAATTCTATGCTCCATAGAATATGTGAATAAGTACAGTCAAAAAAGTTCCCTTTTAAAAATAAAACATATGAGAAATTCATTTAAAATAATTTTTAAAATTTGTAGAATTGATTTTTAAACTCAGTGAATTTCTCTATGTAAATACCTAAGAGTTCATCTTTCTTTATGAAAACTGTCTTGAGGTGTGATCTTGAACTACTCAGAATTTATCTTTGCACAAAGCACCACCCATAGATAGGATTATCTGACATACTGAAAGTTCATACTGTAGTTTTCTTCAAGTGTCCATATTTTTAATCTAGACGTTTTTTTCCACACTGATGCAGCTGAACACACAGAATATGCAGAAATCTGTAATTGTGTAATGTTATTACTGGCATGCACTGAGTAGTTCATTATATTACAATTCAACCTTTTTAATTATGTCATGAAATAAATATCATTCTACTATGTTATTAAACAAATTACCAAAATCTGCCCACTCACTAAATAAATCAGGCAGTATAATTGAACATAAATAGCTCCTGGTACCAGTGTAATCTGTTGAGATAGCAAAAATGTTCTTTTCATTTCTCTCACCAAGTAGAGAGCTCTGGCAAATCAGGAAAAGCTTCAGAAATTTTTTCCTTTTCTTTGGAAACTGATACGATGTCTTTCAATTATCTGAACAGGGAAAAGATCATACATGCTGTCATTCAATAAAAAAATCAAATAAATTCTTAGTAAATCTTGATAAGGTGAAAGTTGCTTTCAATGAAATTTAACCCCTAATTAATTTATGTATTGAATTTAAAAGTGCTATTTAGGTTTCAAGAAATTTATCCAAAAAAATACATGTTTCATGAAAATTAAACATAAAGTTTTCTTGAAGAGCCTCTTAACTGAAAATATTTGCTAATGTATGCAACTACAAAATCAGAATTTTGCTGTATTTCTAGACAAAAATAAGGTTTGCAAGAGAGGCAGAGATCACACTAGAGCTATTATTCTTCTGGAAGGAGATTCAAAAGAAGATTGAATGAAAAAACTTTGCATGATTCTGAGACTCAAGTGCAAAGACACAAAATCTGAACTGCCTAACGTTATGATAGCTTCTGACACTTACACAAATAACATAGAAGAAAGATTTTTTCCCAACTGTGATCTCACATATTTTATTGGAAGTTTAGTGTGATTTCTCTTATCTCTGTTGCAAAGTTAAAACGATCAGAATCAGGCATAGGGAGTGAGTTCTGCAACAACCTATGGCAGACATGGAAAAAAATACTCATTTTTAAAAGTTTATATTCAGTCTTACTCAGTTTTTTCTTCCTTCGTCTGTGTCCTCATATAATTATGGTGATATCTGGCTGTAAACAGAGCTGCCCTAGTGCAATGCACTGAGAAACAGTCCTAGATGCATGAGATTTAGGTTTTCATTTACTTCTACTTCTGTGAATTTAAAATAATGCTTTAAATACTGGTGCAATTTGAAACAGTGAACTTTTCCATAACTACATATGTCTGAGGTTTCTCCAAGCATTGAAATAACATTTCTGTGCAGACTGTCAATATTTCATTGCTTTTCCAGGTTTGCCATACTGACCTGACATGTTCGCGTCATTAAGAATTTGTACTGTTAGGTTTCATCTTTCTACCAATGCCAAAGGGTTCTAGACAGGGTCTCAGAAAATGTGATGGAACATGTTATAATAAAACAAAAAGGTAATCTAAGACAGTAGGACTTGGGTGTTTTTGCTCTAGCATGGGGCAGTCTTTCATCCTTCCCCAGCAAATTCATACTAGTATGCTTAATGGAATCCTGTGTGTCTTTTCATCTCTTCTCCTACAGAACGAATGGCAAGGTCATAGTCTTGTTGTGTGCTTACTGGCTCTACTTAGGGTAAAATTACAATCATTTATAGAAAAGAAATGAAAAGGAAAAGGAAAAGGAAAAGGAAAGGGAAAAAGAAAGGGAAAAGGTTATTTGAAACATCTTACAGTCCTCATGTAAGTGTATATATAAATATGTAATTTTGGGGAATATAAAAGTGGATTGTATCTAAAGTTCCACTTGCCTTCGTTATTTGGTCTACTGTTTATTACTATTAATCTCTACAAGATACTGAATTGCAGAGGCCAGAAGCTGCTGGTCTAGCCATTATTTTTGTTTCTCCCTGAAGGCCACTGTGCTGATAGACAGAAAATTAAAGTCAGAGATTCACGCAAAACGGCTCTATTTAGTAGTTTAATATTTTGTGCCATAATTATGGTTCTCTTATCTGCAGATAAGGCAGTAAGATAAAAAAGTTGGTGCAAGTTGAATAATTTTGAAAGGTTTGCATACAGATATTTATTTGTTGCAGACAAAATGTTTGCAAGGTACATACAGTGATGGATGCAAAGAAGATAAATTTCAGTTAAGAAATGAAGAGGGGGAAAAAGTGACAAGAGCTGGTCAAATAATGGTTTTCACATTATGCATCAAATGTCATTTTCTCACTAAGAACTACTATTTTGTCTATTTGCTCAACTTGATATTTGCTTAGTAATAAATGGACTTCTTTTTTGTAATATTAAACTCATACAGAAACACCAAGGCGTTTTAAATACTCTAGAAAGATTTGTCCTCTTTTACAGTGTATTACCAGTTCTCTCTAGACACTGTCACCTACTGTCAGCACCTTAGTATAGCTGCAGTCCTGCCATCATACTGCTACAAGCCAATAACAGTCTTTGCTCTGTTAAACCTGTCACTCCTGGCAGCTGTACTCTTTCTTCTGTCATATTTCTCTTCCTCAGCTATCTGCTTGATGCAAAAGGAAAAAATGCCCCATCATCCAGTATGAGAAAGACACGGACATAATGAAGTGAATCCAATGAAGAGACACAAAGATGAATAAAGGACTGGACCATCTGACATGTGAGCAGAGGCTGAAAGTGCTGGGAGATTTCAAGTCAGAGATGTGAAAGCTCAGGGGGATCTTATTCGTGTGCATAAACACTTGATGGGGAAAGTGAAGAAGATTTCACACAAACTTGAGCTACCTGCCCTAGCTGTCCCTGCTCTGAACAGAAGGATGGACAGAACATTCTCCAGATGAGCATTTCAGCCTCAAACATTTTGGTGATTGCTTACATAAATTAATAATAAAATGTTTATTGACATTACATATGATCACAATAAAGGCCTAGCAATTTTAAAACTAGTACAGAGGAAAATTTATTCCAATATTTGCAAAAAAGGCAATTTTTTTCTAAGTGCTAAAGTACTTATGTTAAAATTTAGCAGATGTAGGGGACTTTCTTAGAGAACATAAATTGACCCTAATTTTGAAATATCTCCCTTCAGGACTCCACCAGCTAAATGCATAATCCTAAATTGTAGGAAATTTAGGTATTTATTATAAGGAAATAGAGGCTGAGTATGTCTCCCTCTTTGGAAAAATACCAATAAGGACTCTGAAAAAGAGAAAACATTAAGTCTCCTCATACCTTTACAGAGTGTAAAATCTGTACTCTTATCTAGTTTCTGTCAACATGTACCTTGAAGAATATCTTTTCACAAACATGGAGTGGGCATCTTCCCTTGTCTGTGTCTAGGATACTAACCCATACATCTACTCTTACTAAAATAAAATTATTTTTCCATATGAAATTGTTATCTTGGGGTTTTCAAACAAACAACTAGACAGAAAATAAAAATCTGTCTTTTTTTTTTCTCTTAAACCCTTTGATTCTACCATTTCAAGAACCTTCCTTCAAGGGTTACGGTTGTCTTAATTCAGTGAAAATACCTCTCATCCACGAACAATGATTCCTGCTGTTCCAGGTTCCATTTATCTGTGAACAATAACTATTTCTTAAACTTTTTGATGTATCAAATGACTATGCAAGCCCAACCACTACCCTCAGCCAAGATCTCTAGGGAGTCTGAAGTGATGTGACACCAAATAGCTGAGAAGTATAGATAATGTGCTTTCTCATGTTTGTGTATAATCAGCAAGGCTAAGTAATTGTTAGTTGCCACACAGAACAAGAGGTTATAAGGTAACTGCTAATCTTAGTAATGACTGAATCCTTGAATCCAGCTAGAAATCTGTCAACACAGTCATGTCTTGCTTAGCATAGTTGCTAAAAGCATTTTCTTCCTGACATGAAGTTTTAGTAGCCATTTGTAAGTGATTAGTGATATCTAAAATTTTGTCACTTCAAACAACAACTGAAATTTCTGATGCAGTATGACTGGCCCTAATTTGGTGGGTCAATGGGGAGCACTTCTGGTCCTCTTCCAGAGTTGTTGTCTTTTTGCCTTTCAATCTGAAACTACATTATGAAATAAAGCTCTTGTACTATAAGGAGAGGAGACCAATTTCAGTTTAAAGTCACCTTGATGAGGCTTCTATGTTGTCATCAATGTTGAGGCTAATATCATGCTGAGTAATTAGATTACATTTCTATGCAACTATACCAGTCTTCTCTTTTAGAAATCTTTTCCCAGATTCACAAAAATATTCACATTTCAAAGACTTACTTGACTTTCTAAAGTTCTCCAGAAAAAAAGTGATGATGTTACTATCTTTGTCTTGAAATTTCTTAGGTGCATCTTTGTCCATGTTTATAATTTAGCATTTATTGAGGAGAAGAAAATCACCTTCTAAGATTTGTAATGATTGATGATGTTCGTATATGAGAAAACCCAACCACAATAAAAGATGAGGTAATTGCTTAAAAAAAAAAAACCACACTTAAAATGAGGGAATAAATAGGAAACATTTTCTTTAATGCACAGTGGTTCACATACAACATGTAATGAACAGATTAACAGTGATAAAAGTCAGAGACAGGGCCAATGAGCACTGCATTGCACTGCATCTGTCACTGAGTGAGCTTAAGATAGCGGTCCCATATTGTGACCCACAAAATATGCAAACTTTACTAACAGCCACAGAAACAACAACAACAAAAAGGAAAAGAAAAATCTTTTCAGTAAGGATGAGAAAATATGATCTGGCTCACAATACATTACCTATTGATATTCGCTTCTTTTGAGTTGTGAAATTATGTGAACCATTGACATACCAGTTTGTTTAATAAAATTTGCTCACATGCAGTAAAATTTTGTTGTGCAGCCGAGCAAACATGCCTTAGCAAATCTTGCTAACAGCCAGAATGGTTCTCAATTACATTTAAGTAAAGCAGGTTTGGGGAAAAACAAAACAATTGCCTAATTAAGCAGGTGATGCTGCTTACAGGAAAAGGACACTGACACAATTCATGTATTACTGCAAGCCAAGCATTTTTCAGGAAAGAGTTGTGTCTTACTCTTAGTCGTAACACCTCCTCTGCATGAAAAGCAGGTTAATTTATTCTCTGTATTGTAGTCTTCTATAAATTTTAAAGGTCATAAAATGATAGTTTTAATCTGAGTTCTGTGTGATAAATGTAGCATTACTATCTGAGGAATAGCCTGAGCTCAAAAACTTGAAAGTATGCTCTAGTGGTTTTTGGTTTTTTTTTTCCTTTTTCCACATTCCAGTCATGGTTACCCAAATTTCAATATGATATAACAATTATAAATCCTATAAAATAGATATAAGTCCTAATGAGGTCTTTTATTTTAAGGAGTTATCACGTGCATACTTTTAATAATAATTTTGTAGTCAACGGACACCTTAAAGCACTTTAAAATCATGTTTTATGTTGCAATACATGTAGTTTATTTTCATCATACATTCTTATGTATGTATTATTTGTATTTGTATTATTTGTTCTTCATATCTATTTCCATATTTATTTATATCCTTACAGTAAAAGATAAATTATATTGTTTGAAGCATTTTAAATATGTCTAAGACTAATTTCCCCCTTCCGTGTTTTCTTATACTTTTCTGTTTGCATTGTATATCATGCTCCTGAAAAGGGTTTGCACTATCTTAAGTGAAGGAGTAAGCCCTATATCAGCTTAAGCAGCTTAAGTTAAATTTGATTTTTCTATTGGAAATATCTGAGATATTCATGGATATCCAAGCTTTCCAGGTGAAAATGTTCTTGTAAAGAATACTTTGAATCACATCTCTGCACAGCATTCTGTGCACCATTCAGCAAACCCAGCAAAATCTGAAGTTTCATTTTCCATGGTAGTGGAATGTCAGTTTTCCAGTTATTTAAGCACTGATCTCCCTGTAGCATCAGATGCAACTGACCAATGAGAAATAGTTGATGTTCATTTTAAGACTGCATATTTCCACTTATCTAGCAATCAAGATGCTATTCCAAGTAACTGTTTTTAAAATGGAAATATGTATGCCAAATGGACAGACAAAATCACAGGGTTCAGAGAGACTGAAAAGATTGAAAATCAATATCCCTTCTAAACTTGGAGGAAGAAAATAAATATCCCATACATAACTCAGATAACATTTTTCCCCTTTGTACTTACCATTTCTTCTTTTTTTTTATGGTAATGCCCTACACAAGGGTATGTAACACCTCCAGCCATCACGAATTTGTCAACAACAAATTGTGTCAAACCAATCTACTATCCTCCCATGACACAGGAACAGCCTTGTGGCAAGAGACAAAAAGATGTCATGTCTTGACTCTGGTGCTTTTTTTGATGCTGTCTCATATGACATTCTCTTAATGAAGTTCAGAAAACATCATCTGGTGGAAAGTGGTTGTAACATTTAAAAATGTTTCCAAAAAAAGAAAATAGCACAACTGTTTCACTGGCACAAAGGAAGGGTGTCTAAACTGAGAACCTGTATCTGCAGCCCGAGAATATCAAGGTTGACCTGATAATGCAGGTAATAGCTTATTTATTACATTTTCAGGTGTACTGAAGTGGAAAAGATTGCCAGGGTGTTGGAGGAATAAGAAATTAGAGGACTCCTAATGAAGAATAAGGTTGGAAAAACAGGATGCAATTTATAAGACATGCCAAAGATTAAGTGTAGAAAAAATTGCATCTCAATTTAAAAAAAGGTATGTTAAGTGAGTAATATAAGTGCATAACAGACCTACAAATCAAAATCTGATGAATATATGCAAAGTATCAACATTTTTAATTGGGAAAAAAGAAAAAGGAAGAAAAGAGAAAGGTAAATAGCCTGCCTATCCTATTCATTTCTGCTGAGTCCTGTGATCAGCCTCATTAGGCAGGTGAACTAGATTCCATAAGGATAACCTGAATGCCCATTAAAATTTACTCTAACATTATGTCCATGCACCTCCACGTGCTGTACAATGTACTATTGATAGGGCAATAAATAAGTGTTAGGGTTATATATTACTGTAAAATAGTAGAGAAACCCTTAATCTATTTTGAAATTATCTAACCTCTATTTTTAAAAGAATTTGACTTAAAAAAATAGAAGTGATAAATTTTATTAATTATGCTTCTTTCAACAGGCTTATATGTAAATCTGTACACTGAGGCAAAACCAGGTCCAAGAAGCAAGCTGGGTCACTAGACCAGACACCATCTTTATGGTTTTAAGGTAATCATGGTTACTGATCTTTTGTAATTTTTTTTTTGCTTTTCAGGCTGTCATAAGTCATCATGGATAAGGCTTCAAAGTGAAGGCACTCTCTGCCCTATGTCCCCTTCAGTACCATTTTCTGGACAGTGCTGTGTTCTCCTGTTCCCACAGGCCGTTCACGTTCTGCCTCTGCACACGCAACACCTGCAACCACCATGATGAGATACAACCACAGGGAGCACAGGTGTGATATAACATCAATTACTACATAAAAGGCATAAAACCAGTCACTGACACCTGACCTTGTGAAAAGAAAATGTTCTTAGCCCCCACTCATAAAAGTAGATTCAAGCTGCTTAAAAAAGGGCTTCAGAGGCCTTTGGAAGGACACATATGACCCAAGAGTACAGTTCTATTAAACAAAATATGATAAAAAAAATTTGCAGAAAAATATGGAAAAAGTTCTATGCAGCATTAATTCCCCAGGTTGTTGTATGTTTTCCATGCACAGGCTAAGAGGAAAGGAAATTCAATAAAAGGACTATGAAAAAGGGAAAGTTCATTCAGAGAAAAGGAAGTTTTCTTCTTCTGGTTTTAATCTGCCTATGAAAATAGATTCTGGGAAAAGGACTATATTGTTTTATTACAAGCTCTTTAGGCATCACTGTCGAAAGTTAGTTAAATTAAGCAATATGAAAGAAGAAAAAAGTCCTGAAAAGAACAAGTACAGACCTGGCTTAAAAACTTGATTTATGTGTATGTACAAGAATAATTATTTCATCTATGAAAAATTCAAAACAGAAATAGCTTCTTTCTCTGGTAGCTAATATAATTTAAGTAATTGACTCCCTCTGCATGCATAATAACAGACCAGTTCTGAAGCATCAATTAAATTGATTCATGAATAGAAAAAAGGATGCTGTTATGCTTTTTTCATCTTAAAAAAAAAAACCCAAACATAATTCTCAGAAGAAGAAGGAAGACAAAAATAAAACAGTAGGAAATAAAACCTTAACGTGCTTGTCATTGATAACATCCAGTGTCAGCCTTGCTAAATCAGCAAACAGTAGATCTGAGACATAAATATTCTAGTTCCTGGTAAAGTAAAACAAAAAATACCATTATCAATTATGTACTTGTGCATTTTTCTAACATATTGTGCTTCATATGTTTTCTAGAGTCCTCACCCAAGATAGCATTTCTTCAATGGGATACAAAATAACTGAGTCATAAGTTCAAAACCTTAAACCCTTGACATTACTCAAAAGGTGCAGAAATGAGACTAATTTATGATAACTCTTCAAGATAACTATGCCAAAAGCAATACAGTCTTTTAAATACTTTATTAATGCACTCATGGACATGTGCACAAAATATTAATCCTCTGGTTAAAAATCCACACCCTATGATTTAGCACAGTCAACTTGGTATAGAGACTTGCTGTCACAGAAAAGATTTATTCAAGGAAGACAAAACAACCAGGTGAAATAGAGTTAGTCAAATAAACTAAAACTGGTTAAATAATGGTTGTCTGACTTGTTTACAGTCTGCTGAAGAAACGTTTCCCTCTTTAGTCGACCAAAGCTTTATGTGAGATATAATATAAGGAGATATAATTGTGAGTATTGCAAATTCTGGGGTTATGTATTTTATTTTTTTATTTATTTGACTTTCTAGAAGAGAAGGACCAAATGTTTGGTCCTTCCTTGTACTATGGCCTTGGAGCTCAGAAAACTAATTTTATTCTGCATCAAAAGAGGTGTGGGCAGCAAGCCAAGGAGGTGATTGTCTCACTCTACTCCACTCCTGTGAGATTCCAGCTGGAGTACTGTGTTTGCCTCTGGAGCCCCCAAAGGAAGAAGGATGGGGACCTACTGGAGTAAGTCCAGAGGAGGGCCAGAAAGATGATCAGAGGGCTGGAGCACCTCTTCTATGAAGTCAGGCTGAGAGAGTCAGGATTGTTCAGACAGGAGAAAAGAAGCCTCTAGGAAGACCTTACAGCACTTCCCGTAATCACAGGAAAAGAAAGCTGGACAGGGATTTTTACAAGGACATGTAGTGATTGTCAAGGGGTATTATCTTTAAACTCAGGGTAGGTATGGATATTAGGGAAGGACTTTTTACTGTGAGGGTGACAAGCCACTGGAACAAGTTTCCCAGAGAGGCCATGGATGACACATCATTGGAGGTGCTCAAGGTCAGTTTTGATGGGTCTTTGAGCAACCTGATCTAGTGAAAGGTATCCCTGCCCATGGCAGGGGTTTGGACTAGCTGGTATTTGAGGGTCCCTTCCAAATCAAACCATTCTATGATTCTAAGTTTCTATGGCTCTGTAAATATATATATTTACTTCCCTTTCTTGTCCATTTCCTATATATTATCAATAGAGTAATTATTTCCTAAAGATTATTGCCTTCAAGAGTTTCATGTTGTTGGACCAAGATTTAAGCTATTTAAGCTGTTTTTTTTCTGATATACTAACAACTCTAGCTTTCTTGTCAGGAATTTTGGAAACAATAAACAAAGCAATTTAGAAAACTGAATTTCAGGAGAGCACCTATGTCTTCTTTTCTCTTCTTTTCTCTTCTTTTCTCTTCTTTTCTCTTCTTTTCTCTTCTTTTCTCTTCTTTTCTCTTCTCTTCTCTTCTTTTCT
>VZRO01002270.1:39645-67127 GCA_013397915.1 Daphoenositta chrysoptera
CCTTCCCTTCCCTTCCCTTCTCACATTTGGTCTCTCCAGGAATTGGAAGATTACCTCATTTGGTCTGTTTTCTCTGAAATGACTGCAGTGCTGCAAAACTTAGCATTGCTTTTCAGCTTCATGTTTAGAAATCACAAGGATCACTTAATCCTTGAGATTAAAAAAACAATAATTTGCTGCTTTCAGGAACTCAAACTCATAATTTCTTTTGTTCATTGTCTTTCCTATAGTGGAATAGATGCATTCAGTAGTAAAATATGTATGTTAGAAAGCTGTTGATTAAAACATAACCTGTTGACTAGTTAGATTAATGACATAAAGTTTGGAAAAGTGTTTCTTCCATGGCTAAAACCAGCCTAAATTTAATAATTTAATAATTTATCTAAAAGTGTAAGTTAATTTAATAAAACTAAAGTTAGAAGAAGTTCAACAGCAAAATTAGAAAAATAGAAAATTTTAAAAAACACTGGAAGTATCATCATTTTTGAATTTATTTTTTGTCAGCAGGATTGAAGTATTTTGCATGTTAGTATTTTTTTAAAACAGGATCTTCACACATTGGAGTGGGAAGGGAAGTATCAGCTTTCTAATTTATCTTTGATTCACCTCAGAGACCAGCTGCAATTGAAAATTTGATTATATGAAACAGTTACTTGTCTCTCTGGGCTCAAAATTCCTTTCCTGTAACCAGACACATACCATGAATTTTCTGAATTTAAATAAAACATTAGAAGAATGGGTCAGCACAGCAGTCACTTCCAAACCTTAAGTGCTCTTGATTTGAATCATTCTTTCATGAAAGCTTATTTCCCCTCTCTGTTTCTTGGGGTATTATATCACTAATTTCCATATCTTTGCTTGTCCTGACGTTCACTGTTCTCAAATCTCCGTGTAGCCCATCTGTTCTTGGCAGCTACTTTATGATGTTCGTGATCCCAGAGCATCATCAACACTAAACCCAGAATTCAAACAAGCAGCAAATTTACAGTCTGGATAGGCTAAACAGATTAGGTGCCTGCTCCATAATAACAACGTGAAGGGTTGCCACAGACAAACAAGACCAAATGCAGTCCCTGCCAGTGAATTTTCATTCAGGTTCTGTGGTTCTCCAACACTAAAAGCTGACTAAACTGCACATCTCTATTTATATTTTGTAATGGGAATTTTAGGAACGCGTCCAATGTGTTTTATATGGGCTAAAGTACATTTGGCTTTGTCTTCATAATCTAGGGTCAAACTGTGCAACGTAATCAGGGTGCAGTATTGGTATTAGTTTAAAACTGAATTCAGGGGAGACAACTGAAGGATGTAAAGTCTTTTATGAGAAGCTTTAATCCATTAATTTGGCATCATTACAATCAAAGTATAAAGTACATGCTGCATTTGTGGTAAATGCATGATAGTGTAATGGGGACAAGGACTTGGAGGAAGTTGTTGACATCAAGGGATGCAATGCTGTAAGCAAAGTTGGGGGCAGGGGTTTCATGCAAGGAAAATAACAGTTTTGTGAGGCGAATTCCACCATGGACATCCTAGAATCATTTACCATCTGTGAAGCTATGCCTGCTGCTCACTTGCTGCAGGGTGGTGCCAATGCTTTTGAATCTGTGTAGCTGTGCAAGAATGAGGTGGTGTTTCACAGCAGCACACGGACTGGGTGTTTGGGAAAACACTGATGTATTGCACCGTTTACAAAGGGCAGCATTTGTGGTGATTCAAATCTCTGAAACAGGGCTGTCATTCATTGTCTGGATGGTGGTGGCAGCAGTCTCCACTACGTGTTGACACAAAAGAATCACTGACTAAGTGATGGACTTGCTGAACTGCTGCTCTGGTGTGTTCTTTTAACCAGTTGGCCCATATCAACTGTGACCACTCCAGTTTATGCATGATCTGTTTGTGCTGACTATCTTAAACTACTTGCAAACCACATCCCAAATACTTAATATCCTAATTATTATATCTTAAATACTGTCCTATGTGTCCATTCCTGACTATTTACATATATTTAATCTGTGCACAGTTTACTCAATTCTCAATTCAGAAGTCCCTGGGACAGCCAGATTCTTCCCCCTGCATTGAAAGAACATCTATTAATGAGTCTATTCAGAGCAGGGACTGCCTGGAGGGAATCTTCAGGGCTGACTGAAATTCCCACCTTGAGAACTCACAACACTAAGTCAAACACTTTCTGTGGAGACAATTGGTACTTCAGTAAACCACATATCTCAAGTTACTTCATTGTCTCAAAGAAGTTTTTAGATCACCTCGGGAAATGATGACTAAATGTGATAGGTATGCATGCAAAGACACCCCTGATCCCTTGCTACCCCATGATCGCAATCACGCAGAAAACTTGAATTCTGTGTTGGTATTAGAAATATGACATAAAATGTGTAGAGATTTAAAGTTAAAAAGGGCATGAGAAATGAGAGAACAGGCTTTTGGGGTAGTCTCTCTTGCCTTTGCCGATAGCCTGCTCCATGCAATATTTCCCTTGCACATTGCTCCCTACTAGCTCCTGCTCCACCAGCCTGTCATTGTCCTCCATGTTATGTCACTTTAGCTGACCAATGCCCTAACCCAGCTGAGCTCGCATGGCTGTCTCATCTAAAACTCCTTGCTATTTACACACCATGAAACATTGCCTAAAAGACCAGGAGGACATGACTAAGAATGATTTTGTGTTGCTCCACTGTGGACCGCACTGGCACTGATGCCTAAGGCACTGTTTTTAAATTCGCCAGACTATAAAACCTATTTTGTGAGCTGTGCAAACATTCCTACAGCTGGCTACCAAAGATTTTTCAGTAGATTATTGCAGACTCAAAGTTTTCTATAACCTATAGGAGAGCTAGTCAAGACTTGTCTAAAAATAGGATCATTTTCCTGAAGATAACTTAATGTCAAATTATATGTTAATTAATTAAATTAATAGACTCACTACAGCTAGTTTGAACAATCTCCAAATTTTGGTCCCATTTCACACGTGTGTAGTTTAGCCTAGAATACCTTTAATGGTACAGCTTGAACTTATGAAAATCTCTGAAGTTGGCTTTTAAATTGCTTCAAGGGATCTCACTTCAAATTATCTGACTTCAAACTATCTATTCTTGGGGAATAGAATACAGGTCCTTGTTAAATACAAATGTTAGAGATATTTGTTGATATAATTTGACTTAAGTTATCATGTGTCTCATGAACATCTGCTTTTGATCTTAATTATATTCCCTTTTAGCTTACATGAGAGAAATGTTACCCTACAGAATTCGGAGGTTCACATTTAGACATCTGCCACGAGATAAAATTAACTAATTTTAAAGTGTGATTTTACTTCCTTGGCTAAAAAACTAAGTTAAAAATTATCTCTGAGGTAAACACATACAATATAGATATCTAAAGGTGACTCAAATGTCCCACCTTTGCATGCAAGAACATATGTAGACTGAAAAGAGTTTACCATAAGAACCCAATAAAGTGGATATTCCTGTACTTTTGTTTAAAAAGCCGCGAACACTAGAAACTCACTATTCAGCAGCATTTAGAAGAAAAAAACCCCAAGCCCTAGAAAAACTAATTTTTCAAAATTAAATTACTTTTGTAAGGAATTTTTATGCCTAAAGGGCCTACTTTTATTAACTTTATGGTATAATATGCTCACAGAAACATTATTTTTTGTAAAAAGGGTGTAATGAAGAAGAAGATATTTCATTCTGTGATGTTTACAGTAAAAATAGTAATAAAAAGGAAACCACAAAACCCAACAGATATTGTGATACTATTAAGTAATCAGGATACTATTTCCAAAGTATGATAAACTAATTTTGTAGGCAACAAATAAAAGGCTACATATCAGTGAGGATTATTCTTAGACCAAATTTCATTTTGCAACCCCAGACCATTTTACCCAGAGGGTTATTTAATAGAAAAAGGAGGGAAAGGATTGTATAATGTTAAAAGAATATTATTTCCTTCTCCCTCACCTGACTGAATAAATCAGCTTAACATAAAAATCTGTCATCTACTGTTCTGACAAAAAAAAAAAATTTTTCTACCCTGTTTTTAAAAAAAAAAAAAAAAAAAAAAAAAAAAAAAAACAACAAAAAAAGAGAAGTTATTAGAAAAAATTTATCCTACAAGGTGAAAATTTGTAAAAGCAGGTTTAGAAAGGTGGGAAATAGGACCAATTCATCATGAAGCTTGGTATTTAATTCATAAGAAAGAGGGAAAAACTTCTGTTATGCATAAAATTTTCATGGACACCTCAGGCCCAATACTCAAAAACTGTTTAGATGTTTATGTTCTTGAAAGGCTTTTTACCAGTGTTGTGAGCCTAAACAGAATCAAGTTGTACAGACTTTCTGTTTATCCTTGTGCCTGCTTAAATGCAGTTTCAGAGAAAACTATCAGGAAACTGATAATGTGGTAATAAGAACAGTAATTTCTTCATTTTCCCCTCTGACCATTTTCCATGAGCCAGGTTAAGACTGCATAAAAACTTGAAAGGAACAGCACAAGTCAGAAGAGCAGAGCTGAGTGCAAGAAGCCAGAAGGCTGGGGAGTGATGTGGTAAGAAAGGTGTGGGCATGTGGGTGACTGCTGTTCTTCAGTGCACATTTGGGGCTTTGGATGCTTCAGTCTCCTACTTGGAAATATTTAGTCACCAACACAGAGACTCACAGCAGTCACAATGTTGAGCACTAGGTCAGAAAAACAGCCAAGAGAAAATTCCAAAGAGGATTGTGCCTGAGAATCTTTCTATTCTGTTTATTCACTCTCTGCACTTACCTCTTCAGAGCTATCACAATGGCCCTCTGTGTTAAAGTAGAACAGGATCTGGAATGACTTTATCCAGATCTTTTTTGTTGCTGTATTTGGTTTTTCTTTCCTTGAAGTCTAATCCAACTGAAGCTGGAGATGCTGGTAGTGCCTTTAAAATGGCAGTTTGCGGGCAGAAAACTTTTGGAGAAAGGGGAAAACAAAGTTCATTCTTCTTGTATTGAGGAACACTAAGACATTTCTGCTACCCGCTGGAGGAGTCCCCTAGTGACCAGATTTCAAACTATAATAAGAAGATTCAGCCCTGGACCATTTAGAAAAAAACAAAAAAACCCCAAGCAACTAAATAAAGAAGAAATTTAGGGGGAAAAAAAAACAAAACAAAAAAAACCCAAAAAAAAACAAACAAAAAAAAACCAACAAAAAAACAACCCTCCAACAAACTAAAAAACTCCACCAGCCCCCAACTGAAAATGAACAACACCCACAAAAGCCCTATAATTATTTCAGGCAGTGGAAATATTTTATTCTCTGGCTTTCTGCTGGACAGAATATCCAGACCTGGTAAGAGCAACTAAGTTATAAAAGAAAAAGAAATTTAGTGGTTATATAACTGTAAGTACAGATGTTGCACCATTTGAGTAGTTTTGATTTATTACTCTAAAGGTTCTAAATCACCCTCTGTCTTAAAACTCCAAGTTGTGACCCTTGATTCCATTTCAGAAGACAGTTAGAAACCACCATTTTTTATTGGATCTGGTCCAAAGGCCAGCAAACTTTGCTATACCATTTTATTTTGCTCTTTCTGTTCCCTTTTTTTACATTTTTTAAAATGAGAACATTTGGTAAAAATAGTAGAAGGATATAAGGCTTGGCACTTGGCAAAAGCAAACAAAAAAGAGAGAGAGAGAAAGAACAGTGGTTTAAAAATATATGAAATAAATGGGAAGAAACTATCTTTTTTTTTTTTTAATGGATATTTACTTTGTCGTAACCTGCACGAAAATAATTCCCTAATGCACTGAAATCTTTATGAACTGAAGTGTCTGCACTCATTCATTTATTGTGCTGTTGAAAAGATGTCTTCATTCATACTTGAAGGAAAATTCTTCAACAATTATTTATGCCTACTACACAATATATACAGTAATAATAATAATAATAATAATAATAATAAAGTTTAGCATTTTTCTCTCCTTGTCACAATTCCAATAAAATCATGTAATGGCAAAAAAACCAAAATCAAGATATTACACATAATTTTGGCCTCTCTGTGAGGTGGAGTAGTAGAATCCAGCTAACATTAATATGACCACAGTTTATGACCATTCGGAAAATGGTTTGTTCAATATTTCTAGGAAGTGTTTATTTTTGGAAAGACCATGTTTTAACTACAGATCCAGAAATGGTAATTTGCTGTGTTACTTTAAATTATGCTAAAAGGCATTTCAAAATAGTAGGAAAAAATAGAAAGAACACCCAGATCTCAGTGTGTGATAGGAGGAAGTTGGTTCATTTCGATTCTAAAATGTAAAATGATAAACTGCAGCTCCTTTGATTGCATTGTGTATTTCAAATTTTTTGTCATTGTACAGATAAAAGAAGAACTACTTATCAAAGAAATAAAACTTAGATCAGAGATGACAGTTTTAACTTCATAGTAATGAATTTGAATAAATTTTTTGTTTTGAATCAATTTTGAGTCGTTATTTTGAAACTCAGTTTTGTGATTTAAAAAAAGGCACATAAAATTTTGCCCAAAGACTGTTTTTGGATTTCATAAAACAGATTTCTGCTCCATTGCCAGATAGAAATACTTCATTGAAGTTTACCATGGTGGTATATTAGGTGGTATATTTGCTATTTAATTTTATTGGAGAATCAAGAAAATAATTTTCTCCTCACAAAAAAAGGTCATATCTTCTGAGACAGTCTGAAATACAAAATAAGGAGAACTAAAAATCACTTTAAATAACTTCTTTTTTCAAAATCAGTAGTAAGATTAAATTAGGAGAAAGTAGAAATTTCACTCACGGCCTTCAAAAAAGTAAATTCTTCTAACTGTTTTTAAAAATTTAACCCCTGCTATACACAATAGTCTCTTAATTCTGCCTCCTCAGTCTATTTTATCTTTCCTTTTAGCTTTTCTTTAGTGTTCCATTCAGAATTTTTTGCTACCTTTCTGACAGAAAGTCACAGTAGTGTGTAATGGGAAGAGATTGTTTTCCTTGGAATGATTCACCTTATGGTAATAATTTCAAGCATATATTTTTTAAATCATTGCAATAAACAATAGAATTAATAGGAATCTTAGGTAACTTATTTGAAATAGAAAGGGCAGAGTACAGCAAAAGTGTAATTTGATACAAAATACTACCAAGTGAGATTCAGAAAAATTTGAACCTTGGCTTTTTTTTTTCCTACTAGTTTTAGTATGAGTTGCTTCTAAAACATATGATGGAAAATACTGACACTGAGCATTTCCAGTATCCAATATATCCTTGAGACATTATTAAATATAAAGAAAATATTTCAGCTTATTCTGAAAACAGACAAATTTCACTCTTTTGAGGAGTAGCTCAGATTCACAAAATAGGACTTTAGATCTTTTTTAGTTTGAACAAGAATTAGATCAATGAAAAGCTCTTGAGAGAAGTTTAAAGCAAGCAGTCTTAACTTTCCCAGGCATTGTTAATATAGTCTTTGTTAACTCAACATAGCTCAACACTGTTGAGCTAAAATAAGATTGCACCCTATGGCATGTGGGAAGCTTTTGTAATCAACAACAGAGCAGGTGCTTCTTCCTTCCTTCCTTCCTTCCTTCCTTCCTTCCTTCCTTCCTTCCTTCCTTCCTTCCTTCCTTCCTTCCCATGAAGAAAAGTCAGAAATCTATTATCCACCAGCTGTCCAAAAGGCTTTGAGAGGCAGATAGCTTTATTATATCCTGTCAGAGGATCACTACTGATTTATTTTGCAAATGTAAAAGAAATACCAAATAAAAAATCTAACTGAGTGCAAGCTGAGAGGGTGGTGAAGGGATGTAGGTTTATAGCATCACTGTGGCAGACCTCTGGATAGCTCTTGTGCTCTTACAATGAGAGAAAATGCATTGCCTCCTTGTTAGTTAGGGTAGCTAGGGCAGGATAGAGTCTATTTAATATTAACATAAAACTAGATGTAAATTAAAACACTTAGAAAAACAATCCATATGAATAAAATACCTTAATCATTGATTGAGATGGAAAAGGGTAACTGTCTTTCAGAACCTCTAACAATATTTTTCTCTTCTAGCCTGAGCACTTGCCTCAGTAGAGATGAAAATAAAAGTCCAATTTAACACCTAAGTTGAGCAGCCCAATTCCTGTCTTGAGTCTTTTATTTTTAATAAATAAAGACTTTTAATGATATAGCTATTAACAAGAACCATGAGTCAATTAGTTCTCCACAGAGTAGAGGAAGTTCTGCTTGATGAAAATACAGATCTGCATTGCACTTAACTGGGCAGATGTTCTTAGAGTTACAAAAAATGGTGGGATGTAAGGATTTATATACATTACAAAAGCTAAGAAAATTGGAAGGTAGCCTTCCATTTAGAAGGCTATACGAGGAGGAAGGCAAAATAAGAAGAATCAAAAATCAACAATTATTTTACCCAACTCCTTTATAGCAGTGTGTTTCTGCAAACTGAAATATTATGTATCATTGTTCACCTTTAAATTGTCTTCTGTAGAAACTAAAATATGCTGTCATCATGCCATATGCTTCCAGCAGAGGTGGTGGTAAACTGCAGCTGGAGTCTTCAGGTTCTCTAGTTTAATGTTAAAAATATCGAAGCTAAACCAGGCTGTTATTTTTGTTTTCACCTTATTTTCTTCTATGCCCATTGCTAAAGGTTGTTTATGGTGTCTGTAATTTTTGCAAAGGCAGTAGAAATCAGGAATTTTATTTAAGAAAAAAAAAAAGCACTTTAAATTTATTCCTTTATAACTCAGCATAAATTTAAATAGAAACATTTACTGACCAAAAATGAAACAGAATGCATTTTTTTTTCTCTAAATATAAGAATTGAATGCTTTCTTTAAAGTTGTAAATAGCTACATACAATGAAAAAAGCCCTACCCTGTATAACATTGTTAATTAAAATTTTAATTGTATCTGTATGAATTACCAAGGGCAGAAGAAAAATCATATACAGCACATTGCTTGATGTTTTGGGTTTATTTTTTTAATTCTTTCTTTTTTATGCCCCCCCCCCGCCTTTCCCTTCAGTTCCTTTTTAACTGTTTCTGGAAGCTCATTCAGCTAAACTTGAGAGTGCAAGAGCATCCCCTGCAGGAACATTTCAGCCCATACTGATTTTCTCTTTTCTACAGTGTTTTTTCTTCTGTTAATTTGTATTCATCTTGCATGGTACACAGTAATTGTGTCTAGAGAATTAGAGAGGGATGGCTATTGCAGTGGTAATAGAATTACTATCAGTGTTCTAAGCTGGTAAAAGGATTGTGAGTTTCAGTCAGAGGATTTAAAAACACATGCTGAAATGTATATCGGGATCTCTTTCCTGCAGCACCACTTATAGATGCATTTTTCTTTGGGGTTATAAGTGGGATCATTTAAAGTCAGCAAATGTTGCTAAAAAAAATGATACTAGAATTCTCTGAAAAAGCATCTTTAGGTTTGTGCATGATAACAATATATAAATGAGCAGACGTTCCGAAATGATCAAACTGTCTGCTGAAGTGTCCTTGAATTCAGTGGGAACTGATTCACTGGCTATGATAGTAGTTAGTTGTTATTTTATACCACCTTTTTTTTTTTTCCAGTATGTTCTTTCTGAATTAATCTCCCCTGATTTATTTAAATAAAAGAGAAAAGAGAAAATTTGTCATCCTTAAATGTCAACATATTATAGATATGGCCAAAAACACTGATCTGTGTGTTGCTTTAGAGAGTGAATTTAAAATTATTATATGGGCAGCAATTTTCAAATCCTATTACAAGTTCTATTGATTTTACAATATTCTGAAAGTAACAGTTTAATGACCACATATATGGTACTATAAGTTTTAGTAATCTACTTCTATTTAAAAAATCAACAACAAAAACCAGAAAAATTATATCTTTTGACTTGAGGTGTTGATATTCTACCTGTAGGAACTAAACTGTAAATCTCTAAATCTGGCTTCAGCAATAGAGGGCAGAAAGAATTTCGATTTCACTTTATTTTTGCAGAAAGATCCATCCTTTCAGTTTAACTGAAACTACAGCTCCTCTGAAATTTGTGCTCATACAAACAACATGAATCAAAGTAATTTGTAGGAAATTACTTCATGTTGGTTTAAGAAAGAGAAATTGATTGTTTAACTGGTTATTTTTCTCTCCCTTCCCTGAATACATTAGAAAGCCAAGGTCCCATATAGAGAAGCATTATATAGCAATGCCTGATAATGATCTGGGACATGAAACGGAATCCACTGAAATCTATAAGGTTTGGTAAATGAGAAGTAGAGTAAGGACCTCAGTATGGCCTGCAGCTTTTGTTCTTTGTTCTGTTTATTTGGCTTTTTCTCAATCCTCATTTGAAAAGCTGGAAGACACCCATTTATATCATTTCTTATAGAAGCAGTGTTCTTTCCCTCACAGACAGCTGGTAATAGTCGGGCAAGTCTTTCCCTTGTCCTTTTTGGGTTCACTCCATTTACAGGGATTGGAAACCCTAGTGATAGAACAGCTGTTTGAACACCCAGATCCCCATAGTATACAACAAAGTGTGCACTACTCTCCTGAAGAAAAGAGTTTCTGTTTTTTATTTAAAAGAAGCTATTCTTTTTCAGACTAATAGACCAGTCCTTAAAAAATTTCTCCCATCACTGATATAAGGCAAAATGTGAGCAGGTCTTCAGGAAATTGAAAAGTTGGGAACAGTTCCTAAATCCCACTTTAATTGTGTCTTAAATACATTTTTGTAGACATTGCCCAACTATTTACAGATAAAATTTTCTTCAAAATTTGTCTTTGCGTTTCCTCACTAATCAGCTGAGATTTTGCACAGAATCATGTTATAAACAGTAGTTTAGAGTTATCACGAACATCTTAGCCGTCAGTTACGATCTCCAGGCAGTAGTCTATCCCATTATCGGGCCAAAGAATATCATTCTTTAGCACTCAGAATTTTGTGATATTGTCAAAATGGAACTTATTTCTACCATTCATCCTGCTACAGATTTTTTGGACCTTCGGCCTCATTGGCAAAATGCATCTAATTTCCAGATAAAATTTCTTATCTGACAATCTGTAGCCATTTGCCAATGACTTTATGCTGTTCTTAGCACTGTACTGTTCAATTTTCTCTATTGCCTTTTTTCCCCTGATTATTTAAGAGAGAAGAAAATAAAGCTACTCACAAGTTTAATCTGTAAGACTTGTCTTGATCTTTGCCCCTTATAACATCTCTTCATTATATCTTTCCAAGATATATTTGTGTTTTGGTTTTGTTTATTTTTTTTTTTAACATATATGGTCAAAACTGCACTCAAAAGCACACTGGAACTACCTTCTTAGGACTTTTCATTCCTCCTTTATTTTATGTCCTTCCTTCATGTGTCTCGATATTGTCAGGCATCTTTTATGGTCACGTATCTTTTGTTTCTATTTGCTAGCTTCTTCCATTGAAAAAATTGCCAAGCAACATTATTTGATCTATGTGCTATAAGGATTTTAAATAGTTGGACAGTAGTACACTTACCTGTTGAATCTACTTAAATGTTATTTTACTTATAACTGTCTCAGAGGTTTTCACATTCAAAAGTTAAGGTGGAATTTGCTAGCTTGCAATGCACTTTTCAGGCTTTCATATTCTATTCAATACTTACATCTTTTCCTTTTATGCTTTTTCAGTTTTATATTGATATGAATTCTAAAATATGATTATACTTTGTGCTACATTAGTAGCAGAGGACTTCAGATGTTTGAATGCAGGTGACAGGGCTGTCTGAATGCCTCAGCCTATCTGAAAGACATAGTCTCTCTAAGAACCTTTCTGGCCTGGCAGCTGGAGGTCAGTTGGCTATGTACATAGCAGTAGAAATGTTGATTTTAGGAAATGGCATCTCACTTCAAATTTTCTTTCTAAATGATCAGATTGTTTTAATGATCGAGTGCTGTTTTAGCATCTTTTTGGTATCCTTCTTGGGCTTCAGCTGCTCTTGCAGAAAGATGTATGTTTCCAAAAGGATCTTTGTCCTACACACCTCCCTGGTAGGTGTGTCTTAAATAACTCAGCAAGCTGGAAATACCACTAGTTTTCCATGTTTAAAGAAGTAATAATACCAAGACCACCACAAGTTTTCAATTTTGTATTTTAGATTCAGGATTCATCAGGTAAAATAGTAATTTTAAATTCTCAAAATATATATAAATCAGAGAGTCAGTAGGTCAGTTAAGACCTATATGTAGCTAACAGACTCTTGAGATATATTCACATCAATAAGAAAGTAGTCATGGCTGCCTGCATAATTCTCCAAATTTTATTCCCTTTTAGATTGGGATACTAAAGCATTTGCCTAGAATTTGGTGTGCAGCAGTACTTCAAGTGTCGCTAGACTAAGATAGCCACATAGATCTAGGATATATGAAACAAAGCAGAAACAAGACCCATTCTCCAGTAGCAGCACCTGAAAGCCATGTGGGATAACCTAGGACACCCCACATGTACGTGAATGAAATCACTCCATAGGTCTGCACACTAGCACTATGCACGCTGAGATACCCAACTCACTTGTTTATTTTGACCCTTAAATTTATCTGTCAATAGTCCAGGGATAAATTCCTTTAAAACTGTTTTAATTGTTACTTATTTACAGAAGTAATTATTACTTCTTTTTTTCCTTTCTTTTAACTATCTCTTCAATTCTTAGAAAGATCTTAAGGCAAGCATTCTAACCTTAAAGGTGTGACCTTAATCTTAACTTGTCAGGTCGGTATTGGATCCCCAAATGCAATAAATTTTTTGGAAGGGACTTTAGCAGCTCTGCTTTTTCCTCCTCAACACTGGAAAAAAAAAAAATGTCCCTACAAAAGAGGACAAAAAAGACAATGTAATTCATTTTCTTGGCTCTGACAGTGACTGACAGCAGATGACTAGTAAAGATAAGAAAGAAAGAGCATCAGTTTCTTCCTTAGTCTGCCCTCACTACACTTCAGTGTTTGCAAACCATGGACTTTTTGAGCAAAAAGTGAGATCTTTTTATTCTGCAGACACTACTACATTTTTTCTTCTGTAAACTATTTTTTTTTTTTTTTTTAACCTGGTAACAATTAACATCTACAGAACAAGTCTTTTTACAGCTCTTAGCAGTGACTGCTGCAATGCTTTTCTGTAGCAGACATATTCACCAGGGAGATGTTATCTAGATATGACTGAAATCAGACAAGCTGGTAAAGTGGAAGTTTATAGCCTTTTTCTAAGCAATGTTTAGCAAGAGGGCCAGGTGGTGGTCCCGTTTTGGACAGCCTGAGAGGAAACTGAGCTGTACAGCTGATGTTTAGAAAGGTAGATTCTGGCTTGAGAGACAGGCAGTCCCCTCCATATGACAGATACAAGGTGCTGTTTCTGCAGCTCTCATGGATTACAGAGCCCTGTAGCACATTAGAAATCTCGGGGTGTAATGCACCTCTTTCTGGTAGTGAACTGATGAGATCAGATACCTGTCATCCATCCAGACACTATGGTCAGTTTCAGGCCTCAAAGAAGCATCTCTGTTCTGCTGAAGAAGGGAAGAGACTGTTCCATGCTGAAAAACATGTCAAGCAGTTTTGTTTTGTTTTGTTTTGTTTTTCTGGCAGGAGTTTTCTTTGCCTTGTCTTTTTCTGGCTTAAAAAATGCAGATGTTTAGAATCTTTGCAATGGTTTCATGGAGCAAGGATTAGTGCAGGCTGGAGGAGGGGTGCTGAGATACAGTAGGTTTCCTATGTTTAATTATTTTATTTTATAGATATCACAACCACACAAAAACTAAGCACCAACAGTAAAGAATATAACCTTTTATTTTAAGCTTCCTCTTTAATTTTTCAAAGTGGATAAAGACAAGCAAACAATGACAACCCCAACACTCATGCACCCACCCAAATAAACACAGGACTTCCCCCCTAATCTATTACAGAAATGGAGATCCAAGAAAGTATTTTAATTTAATTTTTGTCACTGATGTGTTTTCAATATAAATTAAGTCCATATTTTCCTAGCTGTTTTTCAAAAATATATCTAATTTCATCATTTTTCAAAGAAGAAATATATTTGTTGTCTTGACCCGTCAAGGAGAATGGCATGACTTTTAGAAGTCTTTGTGTCAGTATAATTCAGGATAACACTTTCTTAAATTCTGAGTTAGAGGATTAGCCTGCTGCAGCAACAACTGTTTTCTGTCTATCAGCTGTTAAAGTTACTGGCTAAATGCAATGTGTAACTGGCTCCTAGGCTAAAATGCTGATTCCTCTCTAATTCTGATGGCAACAACATTAACTAGGAAGTCCCTTGGCTCCAGTGGCTTTCTGTTAAATATTAAACTACTAGACAGACAGTCTCTCCTGTGACAAGAAGAGTATCTAATACTAGACTGAACTAGTTTTGAATTTAATTACAAGGAAGTCTAAACTATTTACTTCTGTGATTTTATAAACAGAAAAGCTAGCATATTTTAAAATAAATTATCAACTCTTTTTTGTCTTAGTAATACTCAATATAATACTTAATACATACTAAAATCTCATACTAAAATCATACTTACTAAAATCATACTTAGTAAAATCATACTGACTAGGCATCTGAGTGCACTAGAAAAATACTAATTTTAAATGTTGCCTATTAGAAGTGTCTTTTCAAATTCCAGGACACTAATCCAATGAGAAAATTAGAAAATTCAGATAGGTTATCTGGTTCAAGTAATGCTTTAGCTTTGATAGATATAGAATCCATAAACTGATACCCAAATAAAAATGCAAACAAATAAACATGTATATACACATAGATGTATGTGAAATAAGGCTCTGGAATATAATGTCTTCCAGTTCCTCAACATCCAATAAGCAGTTCTGACTGTGTGTAGCCTATCAAGTCTTGTGCGTAGAGAGCTAGCTCACAGGGCCATGTCAGATATTTGATAGCTTTTGCACTCTTGGTGGTCTCCTGCAGCTTCCCTCCTACCCTTACACATTCTTTTGCTGAGACAGTAAGTGCCTCAGGTTGCAGCAATAAGGTAACTGTCCTGGGTTGCAGTGTATTCTATTACCATCTACATGAGCTGTTGACACCAGGTGGGTGGTGTTGCTTGCCTCCACCCTCTGGACTATCGTCTGTTAATGGGTTTTGCCACATGACTCATACATAACCCATTCCGGACAATATTGTGTTGATGGCTAATCAAGGCCTTACCACATGACTGGCAAAATTACATCATCCCATTGTGGGATGCTCCGCCCAGAGGGAGGAGACAGGCATTCCATCCTGGATATAAGGTGAGATTGCAAACACCACGGGAGCCCTGTCTACTGGCTTCCCAGAGGACAAGAGCTACCACTGGACTTTCAGCTGGAGACCAGACTGCTGAATCACCACTTCAACTGAGCTACTACGTTTGGACTGCTACCACCACCCCAACAGGGTGTCAGGTTGTATCTGAATTTGTCAGTGCTTTTCCTTGTAATATTTCACTTATTTTTAATTTTTCCTATTGAATTTTATTCTGATTTACGATCTCCCACTGGTTTGTTTTCAAACCAATACAGTAACTCAGGTGTCTAAGCTTCCCTCTGCTCTGGTCAGATACACCTCTGTTCTGCTGCTGTGTCAGAGATACTGAGACTAGCTCCAAGCAAGCTGACATATTTATATACCACATGAAATGCAGAAAATTGCTCCCTGGAATCCTTGCTTTAACATGCTCTTGCATTTAACATACAACTGCACCAGGCGTGATCAGCCTTATAAAATAATTTACACAGTTGTACAAATACAGATAAGAGGGTTACTTTGCATGCAGTTTCCTGATCTGGTTTGTTCATATTTCCTATCTGCTCCGTATGGCAGACTAGAACTAGGAGCATCATGCCTATCTTTGACATGTTTCATTATGCAAGGTCTGAATTCATATCAGCTAGACTTTAAATGTATAGCCATAAACCAGGCTCTGAACATTTTGGAGTGAAAGCTGCCATTTTTATTAAAGGGTGGTTGATAGAGTAAGTCACCTGATACAAAAAAGGCATTACAACTGAAGAATCAGTGGCACAAGGGTTTTTTGTAACCTTACTTTTTTAGTAAATTTTAAAATTAGTTTCACAAAGACTCATATTTAAATAATAATTTTAGAAATTAATCACAAAATAACTTGGAATAAAATGTTAGTTAAATTTATCTATTTGATGATTTAGATTTTTAAGTTCTTGCCAGTATTAGAAGAGAGCGATGGGGAGTATGTTTATTGGTAATAAAGTCTAGTACAGGCAAAAAAAATTGAAGGAAATACTGGTATTGTAAAGTAACTGGCAATGAAATGGCTGAAAATGGCAAAAAAAATTTAAAATAAAATAGGCTTTATTGACATATGTTAGATACACCTGGACAGAATCATCTAGGGAATATTGACAGATGGTCAATCAATTACAATATTTTTTTTTATGTCTAGTTCTTGATGTTTCCAGGGTAAGGTATGTATTATAATTGTCATTGATTCATATATTATTTACTTAAGTAACCAGTTTCAAGTGAATAGGAGTATCTCATGTGAGTTTGAGTACTGTAAATTGCTACAGGCAAATGTATGTGCCTCTGAAGTATGCCTGTGTCATACCAAGTTTTGTGGCAGAGTAACAAGCATTTTACACAATGAAGAAAAGTTGTTACCTCTTCATGGACCACTGGGTAAATTGATAATTTTTGTTGCTTGAAATATTTCTACTCTGCAATAATCCTATAATAATAGCACCATGAGCTAAACAGCCTTTGCTTGATTAGTCTGTTCTAAACACCTTAAACCATTAGGGAAAGAACAACATAAGATGTCTAGAAAATGTTGCCCTAACAGGGATGCTCTTATCAAACTCCCATGTCTACTTTAATTGCTTCTTTTTAACCATTTAACTTTCCATTGACATGTTGAAGCACCATGTAGACAGCTGTTTGAACTGATTGAAAATTGTCTCATTCTTTCAAGTGTGTGTCAGGATGTTTTTGTGCTTCTGCTGTGTGGCTGTCCTGTTTACTTTTCAAACAGTAACCACTGTATTGAAATCAAAAAGGTATATAAAAACATTTTGCTTTCCATAAAAACAATATCACAGTATATCTCATTAACTACAATGAAATGAAGAATCTGCAGATTATTAAGGAACTGCTCAAATCAGGTGCAGTAAGCATGCAAGATGTCTTAAGAAACTGTTTTTCTAAAGTATGAGAATTACAGGCTGAAGATTGTGATTTCTGAGCCTCAAAAAAAGTGTAATAATTTACAAATAAATTGCCTCTGAGTCCAACAAGCAGCTCTTTCTACAACCAGACATGTTTCTGTGCAGTGGCTCAGATCTTTTAATTCTTTATTATCAAACATATATTAATCTTAAATATTAGTTATGACCTTTCCTGATAGAATTTGAAATATTAAGCTTAGTATATTTCAACCTTAAAAAATATTGATTTTTAAAATAAATAATATTTTGAAAATAAAAATAAATATTTTTTGAAAATAAAATGTAGCTAATTCATGTTATAAAGAGAAACATACCTTAAAAGTGCATATACTTTGAGATGTTAATTCTTTCCTAATAACCCTTGACTACAATATTAAATAAATATCATAGTAGCTAACACTATCATGGATCCTGCTTCCCAAAATAATGTAGGTATTTGCAATTAAATAGCAGTGACTATGATATACTTCAGTGCACTGAATATAAAACTTTGCATATAAACAGGCAGAATCACTTAGACATGTTAAAACATCACTCTGAAGCTACTGAAACAAAATGGGAGTAAGGAAAAACTTTACTGTACAGTTATTTTTTCCAGGAGAAGAGGGATTTTGATTCATCCTAACTGCAATTTACAACACAGGCATGCCCTACGCTGGTCATCTAGAAAGGGTTTTTAACAAAAGAAATAGCCACTTCCAGTTGATTTATCTTAACCCCATATTCAGGCCTATAATGAGTCATATAAACTGAACACTAGATACCGTTTTTTCCTTATATTCACCACTCTCTGATTTAGATAACGTTCTCAGATATGTTTATTTTACACATGCCTGAAGTCATCTTTAAGGCAGACTATTTTCATCATGCGTACCTCTGCTAATTGTTCCCTCTTCCCCACTCCCTCCCCCAAAAAAAGAAATTGGTGAAAAAAACCTGTTACTTTTGTGCCCATTTTTGTAGTGATAGTAAACAATTTTCTTGACAGGCTATGGGTAGAGAATTTTTGTAGCTTACATCCGCTTTACATATATTCACACAATAATGAATAAGGGACTCAAAGTACATTCTTGCAACTAAAATATATTTCTCCAATGTAGCATTAGCTTCAACTTTTTAAATAAATATATTGCTCCTATGAAGAGCGATCTAATGCAGTTCAATGAAAGATTTAATTTGAGTATACTTCTTTCTATTTTGGAAATTGCTGGAACACATATTGCTTTTGTTAATGCAGTAGAAAAGTACTGACTCGTCCTTCTCTCTCAATACATGCAATTGTCCTGATTGTACAAGCCACACAGTGTCAAGTTATTTCCTTTTAGCCTGATTTAGAACTGGGATTCAAGTACCTGTATGTGACATGCAATCCGTGTAAGCTGCTAAAAATTAAAGGACCAGTCAGAACTGTTCTACTTCGTATAATTAACAATTGGAGCCACAGCTTCAATCTGACCCATATTTCCCAAGCAAGTGTCTTAATCACTGGTGTATAGAGGCAATCATTCATTTGTTCTGGCCCAGTGAATATTTATTTATTTAAAATGGAACAGCTCCAGCAAGAAAGGCAGAGACTGATGTACTGTGTTTTAGTAGCAGGGCAATTACATAACAGAATTTATGTTAGTCAATAAATCCCTGCAACAGGGAATCACAAGATAAAACTATTACAAAAAGTCTCAGTCATACATTTAGACCGTTGGCAGTTCTGAGAAATGGCACTGTAGCTGAAACATAATTCTCTTTAAGAACATACTCAACCAGAAATGGAAAAATTGTTCTGTTCACACTGGTATTTTAGACACAGAAGTACTGTACTGCCTGTTTCCATGATCTCTAACCCACCAAATGAAGATATAGGATGGTACTTGGACAGTATCCCAAGTAACTAGTATTCTAATAACAAGTAATCAAGATTATACTATCAATGTGGTGCCTAATCCTGAAGGAAAATCAAACAAACAAACAAAATAATTCAGTCTTCTTATATTCAGGTTTTTTCGTCTATTACATCCCTAGCTCTTCAGGAGATAAGACTATATTTTTTTCTTTCTACTGTCATAAACTTGTGCCAGATCAATGATGTTTGTTGATGCTTTAAATACTAAGGTATCATAAATAATGTTTTTTTTGCTAATCTACATTAATGAAAATAATGGACTGTTATGAAACTTTACAATACTTGCAAGAATCATAGCCCTGTCCATTTAAATTGTTGACATTTATTTTAATTTAAGAACTAAAAATTGTTAATAATAGAAAAATTGTAGAGAAAAAAAATTGATTTATAAGCCTGAGTATCTGACAAATAGGAGGCTTTTACTGCTTATTCAAGTTGCTCTTTCTGCAAGCAAAATATTTTTCTTTTTGTGTAAGAGGAAGGTAATAAAGTAATCCACTATATATCCTTTGTTTAACATGCAAGTTCAACATTTTTGAAAAATATTTTATCATTTTTACAGCAAGAGTACAGTTTTCTAAAAAAAACTCCAAAACTACAACCAAAACAACATAGGAGACTTTTCCACAGTTTAGTATTTTATAGTTATATAAAAATATAAAGCAAAAATGGGAAAAAGCACATAATAATTTCAGGTAAATCCATGGAAATCTGAATTGTCATGAAATCTGTGACAATATATATTTTTATGTTCTCTGTCTATGCATATTACTTATTTCATATGACTTTAAAAGCCTTGAACTTTCCTTTCTTTTTTTTTTTTTTGGTACAAATTTAATAATAATTACATTAATTTATGATAGGCAATTCCTTCTGCCATGAAGAATGTCTGATAAATATTGAGAGAGGTGTCAGAAATAAAAAGTACTTAGGCTCTGGAAATCAATCCACATTGTATGATTTTCATAAATGTCTCAGTTAAAGAAATATGCAGAGAAACTTAACTTATTGTGGAGAGAGGTATCCAAAAGATGAGAGAGAAATGTATCACTTTCAGTGTAGGCATGTTGGTTCCTGTAAACTGCTGCAGCATCTGATGGTGTCAGAATGTGAGAATGATTGAAGATGAATTAAGATGGAATTGTGTTTTGGAGAATAAAGGAAATTGTACTCAGTCCATGTTTTACAGAAGCTTATGTGTATAACTGATATGTTAAAGAAAAGGTTTGTGTTAAACACAGGTTTATTTCCTGTTTTTTCATATTAGCAAGCTTGTCAGATGACAGAGAAGCACATGGGTAATGCAAGGGGTTCAAGACCACAAGATGACCCAGCAATTTATTACATAAGAGTGTGAGTTGATGGCCATGAAGAAAGCATTTAGAGACATGTCAGGCAGTGACCACATCTGTGAGCTGGAGTCAGCTAAATGAACAATACTATAACATCGAAGGAATGACAGCATGGGCAGTACAAGGCAATACTAACGCTAGAATACTTCTTCAATTTTGTTTTAATTCCTCACTAACAGTTTAGTAGAATGTGTATTTATGGGTATATTAGTACGTTTAATGACATCACCAATGGTTTGTTTCTCCTTCTCAATGTCAAAGATCCAATTTTCTTGCTACATACGCTGATAATGGCCCAACATCTGCTCTTAACTTTCCATCGCACTTTGGCAATTGAGGCCACTGATCTAGTCTGAGTGCTCAGATGCACTTTACATTCCTATAAGGAAGCTTTTAAGGAGCTTGATCATTTTGGACTGTAAATCAATCCGAAAGGAGGATGGAAGCTGTTGCAGACTGGAGTATTGGAGGTAGGAGTCATTTAACTGAGGTGATTTTTAGAAAAGCTGCTGTCATTCAGGCAAGAGCATTTGAGGAGCTACTAACACTCCTAGGTCATTAATCCAGCACACAGGTTCATCTACTAGAGCCTCTCTACACTGCTCCAGGTAATATTTCGGTAGACAGCTGGATGCCAGCATTGCTCTGAAAGATTTGCATTTTCCTAACATTAATTTATCAGACAACGAGCTTTTCTTTCAGTCAGCTGTCTAAAGGGAATCTTGCTAGTAGGGAGAAGTTGTGACATTAATGTAGTTATGATGAGGGCAAGAATATCACCAAAATATATACAAATTTAAAGCATTAAACTGTCAGGCTGTAGGATTGCTTTTAATCAAGTTATGGGCAGCTAAACGTGGTTACCCACTTTGTAACTTTAGGCAATTTTATGAGAGTTATAATTTAAAAGCAGCTTATAGAGACAAAGGAGATAAATAGGCAGTGTCAGCAGGGGAATCAGACCTCTAGAGCGCTCTATACTCTGCTGCAGGTTGAAGGAAGGTAGGAAATGCCAGTCCTAACTGAAACACATTATGTGATTCCTAGATGTGTGGTGAATGCCTGGTACTTAGTTACCACCATGGGTTAAGCCACAACACTGTGCCACATTATATTTGTGGGGGAGAAAAGGTAGCCCAATCTTTCTGCATCCCTCTCTGCTTCTGTGAAAATTTGAAAGATGGAAGGGAAAGAAAAGACGTATTAGTAACATACATAACTTTTAATCTTCTGGATTGGAGTATCCAGTACATTTGCCTTTAACAGATATTACAATGTTCCTCCAGTCTGTTTCACATCATCTGACTTTTCATGAATTTCCTCTGCCTGGTTCTAGAGCGTGTACTAAATATCCCTATTGATGTGGCATTTGACAAATGCATGTTACCTTTACTCGCAGCTTCCTCTTCACAGAGTATTTGACTGCATATGGAAAACACCACATCTTAAACATACTTAATTCCTGAAGGCCTTTCTTACTAATGAAAGGCTGAAGTAAAGAAAACACTGATTATTTCAGCCTTCTCCATGTCATGTTCCAGCCTGTCCCCTTCCCCCTTGAGCAGCTGGCTCTCATTTTCCCTAGTCTTTCATTTGCTGCTGCTGTAGCTGTAGAAATCCATTTTGTTGACCTTCAGATCCCTCAGTAGGGTCAAGTCTAGATGGGCTTTGGCTTCCCTAACCCCATTCCTCCAGGATCAGACAATATCTTCATACTCCTCTAGGGCTGCATGTCCCTGCTTGCATATCCCGCATGCTTCCTTTTTATGTTGCAGTTTAATCAGGAGCCCCTTGCTCACCCACGCACTCCTTCTGCCACTTCTCTTTGACTCGCTACACCTTGGGTTGGACCATTCTTGAGCTTGGAAGANGCTGTAGAAATCCATTTTGTTGACCTTCAGATCCCTCAGTAGGGTCAAGTCTAGATGGGCTTTGGCTTCCCTAACCCCATTCCTCCAGGATCAGACAATATCTTCATACTCCTCTAGGGCTGCATGTCCCTGCTTGCATATCCCGCATGCTTCCTTTTTATGTTGCAGTTTAATCAGGAGCCCCTTGCTCACCCACGCACTCCTTCTGCCACTTCTCTTTGACTCGCTACACCTTGGGTTGGACCATTCTTGAGCTTGGAAGAAATGATCCTTGACAATCAACCATCTCTCCAAGATACCTCTTCACTCTCAGCTTACTGAATATTGTGACTAGCATCTGCCAGAGCCTCAGGCAGACTAGTTCAGCAAACCATCACATATCAGCTATTTTGGGTTACAAGTCCAAAAAACCACAAGCAATCATCAGCACTTGCTCTGATAAGTCTATCATCAATCAGCTTCCACCATTATAAATTACACACCTCTTTTTCTAGGACAAATGATTATGAATTTGCCTTTATTTTGTGTTTGGCTGTGGATTCTTGGTTCCTTGGTCCCTATTACTAATTGCATTGCATCCTAAAGTGTGTTCTGTCTATCAGCTTCCAGAAACACCATAATGAAAAATACTTACTTTGTGGACTTATATGTCCCAAAGTGAGAGGATAGAGCATCCTCCACTAAGAAAGAACAAAAGGAAACTTTCAAATTATATTTTGTGCCTCTTGATGTGACCTTGAGACCGTGATATTTTTGAGCAGCTACCACTATGTTAATACTCTGGAACATATATTTCTGACAATATGACTTGGAAAAATATACTATATGTTGTATTCATCCCTGCACTGTACAAGGTTAAAGATTTAATGCATTTCTTCAGTACAACACATAGTTTTATCTTAATTTAAAGCATTCATACTTTAGCCTCAAAACAGTGCATTTCAAGCATACTTGTCCTTGATTTTGTCCCTTTTCAATTTTTTTCTCCTTTTATCAAGGCAAAGCAAAAGCTGAAAAATGAATGTGAATGGTATCTCATCTCAATTTACTTTCATTTACATTACATTTCATGTACCAGTTGGAAGGCGTTTAAAATCAAGTAATTATTGACTAACTGACAAGTCAAGGGAAGGACATTAGCTCAGAACATGTTGACTACTTATTGCAAAAAATCAGAAGGAAATTTATAGTGAGTCAGTGAAACCTGTCTGAAGAAAGTCTCTGGTCATATACTACCTCCCATTTTACTACTTTTAGCTTTTTTCCCCCCCTGAAACAGTAGGCTTCCAGTACCTTTTTCATTTTCATTCCCAGTTTCAACTAACTCTTTCTCCTCTTTTAAAATGCATCTATTTCTTTCCTATTTTATCCCTCTCTTTCTTTTTTATTAATTTGTTTCCATATAAGCTAAGCAAAGGAATTACTTTTCCCAGCATTCAAAATGTACTTTCCAATTAGTTTGTGTACTACCGGGCATCTAAATTTCATATTAGATAAATTAGTTAAGCATTTTGAATTACAGGAATAAAATAGTACCAAAATTTAATATGAATGTTCAAGAAAACCCTGAAGAAACATTTTAATCAGCTAGCTCTGGTCATGCATGGCCAATTAAAATACTTCAAATTAACCATCTTCAGTCCTTCAAAGTGAGATGAAAACTTGGTCTTCTGAATTTTCACACATGGAATAATAAGCTTAGGATCTGTGGCCTGTAGAAAGAGACAGAAACCTGAGGACATCTACCACTGATTTTGGATAATGAATCTACTGTCACCAGAAATGAGATTTAAACAATTTGATCTTAGAAAGTTGAACCAGTAAGAACAAAAGAAACCTTTAATTTTACTGTCTTGGGGAAAACCAGCAGTTCAAACCATTTTTTGTGGCCAAGTTTAAGATTAATCTGATTTTTTTTTTTTTTTTAAGAGAGTTTATTCATTTGCAGAGAGGAGAGGAAAGAGAGACCTAATGCAGATTTAGATTTATCCTGGGCTGTCTCTGCCTGGTTGGATTTAGCCTTTACAGTTCACAGTGTTTAATATCAAAGTTCAGAGTATTTTTTTTCCATTCTTTTTCCAGGCAATTTAGGGGAAAAGGAAAAAATAAAAAACCTTTTAATGTTTAACAGACTCCAGGCATGCAGTCACTGATGAGACACAGGCATTTCTAAAGAGCTATTCAGCCCACCAGGATCTGAGTTGTTCACTTAAGCCATTTCTCTCTTGCCAATGCTACAAACTGAATTTTGACAAACAGATTTCTAATTTAGTCTTGTGCCTAATTCTGGTGGCATTAAGCAAGGTCATTATGTTTCCTTTCATCTTTCTTTTTGTTCTTTATTTGTAAGGTCTTTCATTTATGTAGACATAAGCAATGAACTGCGTTAGCTGTGTATATGAAGAGGAAAAAGAAGGAAAAAAGGAAGAAAAGAAGACTTTCTTTTAAACCAGCTCATGTCATTAATCTGGCTAAGAATGGGTCTGTTAAATCAACAGGGCGGGGAGTGCCTGCTCAGGCACATCTCAGTGCTCAAGAACCTCATCCCATTTACTGCTGCTGAAATTGCACCAAACACTGAATCTGATATTAGCATGGTTTGGTATTTCAGCTTCATTCTTTGTTGCTAATGTTCATGAATATTCACAGAACTCTCAGTCTGAGGGTATACCTAGTATTGATGGCATTCCTTTGTATTGGATTACTTCTTTAAGGTTATCTTCTGCATTTATTTTGTCTTTTTCATCACCTTATCATTTCAATGGAGAAATTGTTCAGCACTAGGTTGAAATAGTTAAATGACTAAGTATGTACACTAAAATAAGTAACCTTGGAAAGAGACTGTACCAAATGCATGCAGGGATAGATTAAATGATATATAAAATTGTTCTCATGCAAATCGTATTATAGTTTAAATAAAGTTTTCAATCTGGAATCCTCCTGATTGATTTACACTGCATGTTTAAGACAAGGTTGAGCAGGGCTACAATGAAGATTATTTAATCTAATCTCTTTTGTAGATAGAATGAGACACCCACTGTTGCTTGGACAAAGCGTTAACTGTAAAAAGCCAAAAAATTTTAATTATAGCCTCCTGTTGAAAAAAAAAATCCCTTTTTGCATAAAACTTACTTCACTAGAGGTGTCTTCTGCACCCTTCTGAATATTATCTTAAACAAATGTCAATGATTAATTGCATGAGAGTTTGGCAAGATCATTAAAAGCAGAGCTTGTAGCAAAAGCTGATTGAAGGCTTATGCCCCGTAAAATTACCATATTGTCAATCAGGTCTGTGGAACTACAGAAACTTCATTATTTATCAGAAAAGTTTCTCCCTGCAACTAAAGTATTTTGGTAGAGACATACATGTACAGTGAAGCTCTAAACCAGAAAAAAAAAGTTTAGTGGTTTTAAGGAATATTCTTAATCTATAAAAAACAGAACAAAGAAAATATGATACTCTTTTGATAACTCTGCAAAATTATAGAAGAGTCAACTATATTAAAACTTAGTAGATAAATTAGCTGACATATGTCAGGTCTTAAATATACTGAGTGAGAGAGTAACATATTTATGATTATAAGAACACACAGTAATTGTTTTTTTAATCTAAAGTTACCAAAAATACTCAGGGATACATTTGTAAAAATAAAGAAAGAAAAGTTAAAAGACAGAGGGCTAGTTCTGAAATGGTACTAGTGTTGAAGTTATCTCCTAAATAAACTGGAGAGATGAAGAAATGCTGAATTTTCAGGCTGAGAAAGTTGGGGCCGTTCAGCCTGGAGAAGAGAAGGTTGCATGGAAACCTAATAGCACTTTCCCATATCTGAGGGGGGCCTACAGAGAAGACAGAAGAGACTCTTAGTCAGAACTGTAGTGATAGGACAAGGAATAATGCTACAAACTGAAAGTGGCGAAATTCAGGTCAGATGTTAGGAAGAATTTCTTTACTGTGAGGATGATGAGTCTCTGGAACAGGTTGCCCAGAGGAGTTGTGGATGCCCCAACCCTGGCAGTGTTCAAGGCCAGGTTGGATAAGGCCTTGAGCAACCTGGTCTAGTGGGACATTTCCCTGCCCATAGCAGAGGGGGGTTAGGACCAGATGAACTTTAAGGTCCCCACAAAACCCCTTAACATTCCATGATTCTGTGATTTTATATGGGGGATTCTTTGGATTTTTTCCGATTTTTTTTCCCTTCTTTTTAAATTAACTACCTCTTTCCATGGACATGGTAGAGAGAACACAAATATATATTGCAGAGACAGAGCAGTTGAAATGTGTTGAATTACATCAAAGTCAGCAGAGTTAATGTAGATTCCCTAGTGGTAGGAGTGAGATTTTTTTACAAAAATTAAAGGTGTGCAAGATTGAAACACTAGGAAATGGAAAGTGGATGGTAAAAGATGGCACAGGAAAGGCCAACAGAGGGAACTACACTTGATGAATCAGAACATTTACTGTATACCCCAGTGGAGAGGTTTTGTCAGATGAAACAGACACTGAACTTTCAGAATTTTGTCTGAGTTAAAAGCCCTATTAAAAAACTGTGAAAAGAAGATAATTATTTCTTTTCTTTAAGTTTTCAAACCTTTCTATGTTGTTCAGTTAAAAGAATTATATTCTCTACTTACTCTATTGCAACCAAAAATTCACACAGGCAAAAAAATTTGTTTTCTGCATTTTATAATAAAAAGGCACTGAACAAATAAAATTCTGATCCTTTTGTGCCTTATATGTTGCTCTCCCACAGAATCATGGAGTGGCTTTGCTGGAAGGCAGCTCTGGAGTTCAACCAGCCTGCTCAGACCAGTGTCAGCTACAGCAGGTTGCTCAAAATCGTGCCCAGTTGGAGTTTAACAATCTCCAGGATGTAGATTCCACAAAAAAAATTGATGTTATTTGGCCACTCTCACAGTAGAGGTTTTTTCCTTTTGTTTAAATAGAATTTCCTGTATTTCAGTTGTTCCCATTACCTCTTTTCCTGTCACTGAGAGCATCACTGAGTCAGCCTTCTTGCTTCATGGATGCATGTTCACTTTGGCATTCACCAGGACCCCTGGCTGGTTTTGCAGAGCTCATTTCCACCAAGTCAGCCCCACACAGTCACCATGGGTGCA